>CM075173.1:185603955-185957728 GCA_037576465.1 Parascaris univalens | reverse complement strand
TTATTCCCACTCTCTGTCTCTCTCACTCTCACTCCCTCTCTCACTCTCACTCTCTCTCTCTCACTCTCACTCCCTCTCACACCCTCACTCTCTCTCTCTCTCTCTCACTCTCCCTCACTCACTCTCTCTCACTCTCTCTGACTCTCTCTCACTCTCTCTCACTCTCTATCTCTCTCACTCTCTCTCTCACTCACTCTCTCTCACCCTCTCTGACTCTCTCTCACTCTCTCTCACTTCTTTTACTCTCTCTTCACTCTCTCTCACTCTCACCCTCTCATTCAATCTCTCTCTCACTCTCTCTCTCTCACTCTCTCGCTCTCACTCTCTCTCTCACATCCCTCTCTCACCCTCTCACTCTCTCTCTCACTCTCACTCTCAGTCTCTCTCACTCTCACTCTCTCTCTCACTCTCACTCTCTCTCTCTCAATCTCACTCTCTCTCTCACTCTCACTCTCTCTCTTTCACTCCCACTCTCTGTCTCTCTCACTCTCACCCTCCCTCTCACTCTCTCGCTTTCACTCTCTCTCTCTCACTCTCTCGCTCTCACTCTCTCTCTCTCACTCCTATCTCACTCTCTTTCGCTCTCTCACTCTCCCTCACTCTCTCACTTTCTCTCACTCTCTCTCAATCTCCTCTCTCACCTTGTCTCACTCTCTCTTACTCTCACTCTCTCTCTCTTTTTCACTCTCTCTCTCCCACCCTCACTCTCTCTCACTCTTTCTCACTCTCTCTCACTCTCTCTCTCACTCTTTCTCGCTCTCTCTCACTCTCTCGCATTCTCACTCTCTCTCTCACACTCCCTCTCTCACTCTCTCACTCTCTCTCTCACTCACTCTCTCTCTCTCACCCTCTCTCTCTCACTCTCTCCCTCTCTCATTCTCACTCTCTCTTTCACCCTCACTCTCTCTCTCTCACTGTCTCTCTCTCATTCTCTGTCACTCTCTCTCTCACTTTCTCTCACTCTCTCTCACTCTCACTCTCCCTCTCTCACTTTCACTCCCTCTCTCCATCCTCACTCTCTCCCTCTTTTTACTCTCTCTCACTCTCTCTCACTCTCTCTCTCACTCTTTCTCACTCTCTCTCACTCTCACTGACTCTCTCTGACTCTCTCTCTCCACTCCCTCTCACTCTCTCTCACTCCCTCTCACTCTCTTCACTCCCTCTCACTCTCACTCTCTCTCTCACTCTCACTCTCTCTCTCACTCTTCTCACTCTCACCACTCTCTCTCACTCTCACTCTCCCTATCTCTCACTACTCACTCCCACTCTCTCTCTCACACTAAACTCTCTCTCACAATCTCACTCTCTCTCTCACTCTCACTCTCTCTCTTTCATTCCACTCTCTGTCTCTCTACTCTCACTCCCTCTCTCACTCTCACTCTCTCTCTCTCACTCTCACTCCCTCTCACACCCTCACTCTCTCTCACTCATCTCACACTCCCTCACTCACTCTCTCTCACTCTCTCTGACTCTCTCTCACTCTCTCTCACTCTCTATCTTCTCACTCTCTCTCTCGCTCACTCTCTCTCACTCTCTCTGACTCTCTCTCACTCTCTCTCACTCTCACTTTTACTCTCTCTCTCACTCTCTCTCACTCTCACCCCTCATTCAATCTCTTCTCACTCTCTCTCTCTCACTCTCTCGCTCTCACTCTCTCTCTCACACTCCTCTCTCACCTCTCACTCTCTCTCTCACTCTCATCTCTCTCTTCACTCTCACTCTCTCTCTCACTCTCACTCTCTCTCTCTCAATCTCACTCTCTCTCTCACTCTCACTCTCTCTCTTCACTCCCACTCTCTGTCTCTCTCACTCTCACCCTCCCTCTCACTCTCTCGCTTTCACTCTCTCTCTCTCACTCTCTCGCTCTCACTCTCTCTCTCTCACTCCCTATTCACTCTCTTTCGCTCTCTCACTCTCCCTCACTCTCTCACTTTCTCTCACTCTCTCTCATCTCCCTCTCTCACCTTCTTCACTCTCTCTTACTCTCACTCTCTCTCTCTCTGTTTCACTCTCTCCCTCCCACCCTCACTCTCTCTCACTCTTTCTCACTCTCTCTCACTCTCTCTCTCACTCTTTCTCGCTCTCTCTCACTCTCTCGCATTCTCACTCTCTCTCTCACACTCCCTCTCTCACTCTCTCACTCTCTCTCTCACTCACTCTCTCTCTCTCACCCTCTCTCTCTCACTCTCTCCCTCTCTCATTCTCACTTCTCTCTCACCTCACTCTCTCTCTCTCACTGTCTCTCTCTCACTCTCTGTCATTCTCTCTCTCTCACTTTCTCTCACTCTCTCTCACTCTCACTCTCCCTCTCTCACTTTCACTCCTCTCTCCCATCTCACTCTCTCCCTCTTTTTCACTCTCTCACTCTCTCTCACTCTCTCTCACTCTTTCTCACTCTCTCTCACTCTCTCTGACTCTCTCTGACTCTCTCTCTCACTCCCTCTCACTCTCTCTCACTCCCTCTCACTCTCTTTCACTCCCTCTCACTCTCACTCTCTCTCACACTTCACTCTCTCTCTCACTCTCTCTCTCTCACTCTCCCTCTCACTCTTTCTCACTCATTTCACACTCTCTATCTCTCACTCTTTCTCACTCTCACCACTCTCTCTCACACTCTCTCTCTCACTCTTTCTCACTCTCTCTCACTCTCTCTCACTCTCTCTCACACTCTCAATTCTCTTACACTCTCACCCACACTCTCTCTCCCTCTCACTCTCTCTCTTATTCTCTCTCTCACTCTCTCTCATTCCCTCCCCTCTCACTCCTCTATCACTCTCTCTCACTCTCACTCTCTCACTCAATCTCACTCTCTTTCACTCTCTCTCACTCTCTCTTACTCTCTCTCACCCTCTCTCACACTCTCTCTCACTCTTTCTCACTCTCTCACTCTCTCTCACTCTCTCTCGCTCTCTCATATTCTCTTTCACTCTCTCCCACTGTCTCTCTCACTCTCTCTCTCACTCTCTCTCTTATTCTCCTCTCCCTCTCACCCTCTCTCCTCACTCTCTCTCTTAAACTCTCTCTATCTCATTCTCTCTCTTTATTCTCTCTTACTCTCTCTTACTCTCTCTCACTCTCTCTCATCCCTCTCTCTCACTCTCTCTCTTTCATCTCTCTCACTCTCTTACTCTCTCTCACTCTCAATCTCTTCACCATCTCTCACACTCCTCACTCTCTTCACTCTCTCTCTCACTCTCACTCTCTCTCACTCTCTCACTCTCTCTCTCACTCTCTCATCTCTCCACTCTCTCCTCACTCTCACTTTCCACTCTCTCACTCTCACTCTCTCTCTCTCACTCTCACTCTCTCACTCTCATCTCTCACACATCTCTCACACTCTCTCACTCTTTCACTTTCTCTCTCACCCTCTCTCACTCTCTCTCACTCTCTCTCACTCCCTCTCACTCTCTCCCACTCTCTCTCTCACTCTCACTCTTTCTCTCTCACTCTCACCCTCTCTCTCTCGCTCTCACTCGCCCTCCACTCACACTCTCTCTCTCACTCTCTCTCCCGCACTCTCACTCTCACTCTCTCACTGATTCTCACGCTCTCTCTCACTCTCACTCTCTCTCTCACTCCCACTCTCTCTCACTCTCTATCACTCTCTCTCACTCTCTACCTCCCACTCTTTCTCACTCTCACTCTCTCTCACCATCTCTCACTCTCTCTCACTCTCTCTCACTTTCTCTCACTCTCTCTCTCACTCTCTCTCTCTCTTTCACTCTCTCTCACACTCTCTCACTCACTCTCACTCCCTCTCAATCTCTCTCACTCTCACTTTCCCCCTCTCTCAATCTCACTCTCTATCTCACTATCACTCTCTCACTCTCACTCTCTCTCACTCTCACTCCCTCTCACCATCTCTCACTCTGTCTCACTCTCTCCCACGCTGTCTCACTTTCTCTCTCTCACTCTTTCTCCGCCTATCTCACCCTTTCTCACTCTCTCTCTCTCTCTCACTCTCTAACTCTCCCTCAGCCTCTCTCACTCTCTCTCACTCTCTCTCACTCTCTCTCACCCTCCCTCACTCTCTCTCTCTCTCATCTCTCAACTCTCTCTCACTCTCTCTCACTCTCTCTCACTCTCTCTCACTCTCTCTCACTCTCTCTCACTCTCTCCCGCTCTCTCTCACTCTCTCTCACTCTCTCTCACTCTCTCTCACTCTCTCTCTCACTCACTCTCTCTCACTCTCTCTCAATTCTCTCCCTCACTCTCTCTCTCACTCTCTCCCTCACTCTCTATCTCACCCTCTCTCACTCTCTCTTTCACTCTCTCTCAGTCTCTCTTACTCTCTCTCACTCTCTCTCACTCTCTCTCACTCTCACTCTCTCTCTCTCAATCTCACTCCCTCTCTCTAGCTCTTTCTCACTCTCTCTCACTCTCACTCTCTCTCTCACTCTCACTCTTGCTCTCTCACTCTCACTCTCTCTCACTTTCTCTCTCACCCCCTCTCACTCTCTCTCACTCTCTACCTCCCACTCTTTCTCACTCTCTCATACTCTCTCTCACTCTCTCCCTTTCACTCTCTCTCACTCTCTCTCACTCTCACTCTCTCTCACCATCTCTCACTCTCTCTCACTCTCTTTCACTTTCTCTCTCACCCTCTCTTACTCTCTCTCACTCTCTCTCACTCTCTCTCACTCTCTCTCACTCTCACTCCCTCTTACTCTCACTCTCCCTCTCACTCTCTCTCTCTCTCATTCTCACTCTCTCTTTCACTCTCACTCTCTCTCTCACTCTCACTCTTGCTCTCTCACTCTCACTCTCTCTCACTTTCTCTCTCACCCCTTTCACTCTCTCTCACTCTCTACCTCCCACTCTTTCTCACTCTCTCATACTCTCTCTCACTCTCTCTCTTTCACTCTCTCTCACTCTCTCTCTCACTCTCACTCTCTGTCTCACTCTCACTCTCTCTCTCTCGCTCTCACTCTCTCTCCCTCACTCTCACTCTTTTTCTCTTACTCTCACTCTCTCTCACTCTCTCTCTCTCACTCTCTCTCTCACTCTCACTCTCTCTCTCACTCTCACTCTTGCTCTCTCACTCTCACTCTCTCTCACTTTCTCTCTCACCCCCTCTCACTCTCTCTCACTCGCTACCTCCCACTCTTTCTCACTCTCTCTCACTCTCTCTCACTCTCACTCTCTCTCACCATCTCTCACTCTCTCTCACTCTCTTTCACTTTCTCTCTCACCCTCTCTCTACTCTCTCTCACTCTCTCTCACTCTCTCTCACTCTCACTCACTCTTCCTCTCACTCTCACTCTCACTCTCTCTCTCACTCTCTCTCTCTCTCACTTCTCTCACTCTCTCTTTCACTCTCACTCTCTCTCTCTCACTCTCTCTCACTCTCTCTCTCTCACTCTCACTCTCTCTCACTCTCTCTCTCACTCTCACTCTCTCTCACTCTCTCTCACTCTCTCACTCTCTCTCACTCTTCACTCTCTCTCTCACTCTCTCTCTCTCACTCTCTCTCACTCTCTCTCTCACTCTCTCTCTCTCTCTCACTCTCACTCTCTCTCTCTCACTCTCACTCTCTTTCACTCTCTCTCACCCTCTCTCTCTCTCTCTCACTCTCTCTCTCTCACTCTCACTCTCTCTCTCTCGCTCTCACTCTCTCTCCCTCACTCTCACTCTTTTTCTCTTACTCTCACTCTCTCTCTCTCACTCCCACCCTCTCTCTCTCGCTCTCAGTCTCTCTCTCACTCACACTCTCTCTCTCTCACTCTCTCTCCCTCACTCTCACTCTCACTCTCTCTCTCACTCTCACTCTCTCTCACTCTCTCTCTCACTCTCTCTTCCACTCTCTCTCTCACTCTCTCTAACTCTCTCTCACCGTCTCTCACTCTCTCTCTCTCCCTCTCTCACTCTCTCTCACTCTCTCTCTCTCACTCTCTGCCTCTCTGACTCTCTCTCTCTCCCTCTCTGTCCCTCTCTCTGTCTCTCTCTCTTTTCTTTTGTCTCTCTGTCTCTTTCTGTCTCGTTCACTCTCTCTGCCTTTCGGTCTCCCTCTGTCCCTCTCTCACTATCTTTCTCTTTCTCTGTCTCTCTCTCGCTCTGTCTCTCTCTCTCTTCTGCTTTCTCTCTCATTTACCTTATTAGCTTGTTGCAACCTATTAGTTGATTGGCTTATTAGCTTATTATCTGATTTTCTCACCAGCTTCTCAGTTTCTTAGCTTATAACTGATCAGCTTATTAACTAGTTGGCCTACTGCAGCTCACTGCAGCTAATTAGATCATTAGCTTATTAGCTTCTTAACTTACTGGCTTGTTAGCTTCTCAGCTTATTAGCTTATTAGCTCACCATCATATTAGCTTATTTGCTCGTTAGCTTATTGCATGTTATTAGATTATTAGATTATCACCTTATAAGACTATTAGCCTGTCATTAGCCTATTAGCCTATTAGCTTATTAGCTTATTGCAGTCTATTACCTTTTTACCCTAATAGCTTATGAGGTTATCAGTTTGTTAAGTTATTAGCTTATTAGATTATTGCAGCTAGTAACCTTATCACTTTTTTAGCTAATTTGCTTATTAGCTTATTCGCTTATTATCATATGAGCTCGTTAGCTTATTATCTCGTTAGCTTGTTAGCTTGTTGCAGCTTGTTATCTTGTCAGCTCATTCTCGTATTAGCTTCTTAGGGTGTTAGCTCGTTAGCTTATTACCTTATTAGCTTATCAACTTCTTAGGTGATTATCTTGTTTGCTTATGAGCTCATCAGCATTTTAGCTTATTCGCTTATTGGAGTTTAACTTATTAGCTTATTGGTTTATTAGGTTATTGCAGCTTATAATCTTGAGCGCGCACTAGCTCATTAGCTTATCAGCTATTGAATTTGATTAGCTTATTAGCTTATTAAATTATTAGCTTATTAAGTCATCAACCTAACAGCTTATTAGCTTATGAGCTTATCCACTTAGCAGCTTATTAGCTTATTAGCTTTTAAGCTTATTAGCTCATTGGAGATTATTAGCTTCTTAGCTTATCAACTTATTGCAGCTTATTAGCTTACTACCTTAGCAGCTTGATAGCTTATTAGCTTATTAAATAATCAGCTTGTTAGCTTATTAGCTTATTGCACCTCATTAGCTTATTAGCTTATTGGCTTATCGAAGCAGGTCGCTGAACTTCGTATAAAGGCAGTTGAAGCACACGGGACCCACGTTCCTTTGTAGCCATTCACAGGCGACGTTGCACTGGATAGCGAGGGCCACCACTGTGGACCGTTTCGTCCGCAATCGACTCACCGAAATACGCCGAAGCCCTGCACAGTTCCGCTAGGTTGACAGCGGTAATAACCCTGCGGACTTGGCAACACGTGGTCTCACAATTGAGGAGCTTAGGCACTGCTGTCAATGGTGGGAAGGACCTTCATTTCTCCAGCAAAAAAGCCGGCATTCACCCGAATGGACAGCTCCACATAACCCAGTGGCCCTGGCAATCATGCCAAGTACACCAGCGATGACTGATGCATTTGACTGTGAAAGATTCAGCACTCTCAATAAGCTCAAACGGACGACAGTCCAGGTACTTAGAGCGATCAAGAGTATGCTATGAAGTAACTCATCTCGGGCGAAGATTATGGGAAACCGTCGAACTCGAAGAACCCGCCACAACGGGTCAACTAGGCTAGGCAGAGCTCATCCTTATCACACAACAACAAATCAAGATGAGCGAAGAATTTGAGAGAAATACTAACGCTAACTTGTATAAGGATGAAGAAGGAATTATGAGATATCTGGGAAGGCTGGAACATGCAGCGCTACCAGAAGAAACAATTCATCCTGTGCTCCTCCCGAAATAATCGGCTCTCACCAGACTGATCGTATTAGCTCGACGCAAGGAGTCCGGACATGCTGGAGTGTCACAGACATTAGCCAACGTAAGGAAACGCCACTAGATCCCCCAAGGAAGAGCAGCCAACGATCAAGCGCATATTACGACGAAACTGCATGGCGTGTCGCAGATAGAACGCGAAGCCATTCAAACTTCCAGCCTTCCTCCCACTGCCAAAAGAAAGGATATGGACAACGCGAGCCTTCCAAAACGTCGGCCTCGACTACATGGGATCTATAACCGTGCGCGACCTTACTGGCCCTTGCAAAAGATGGATAGCCCTCTTCACTGGAAGCTCGGTAAAGTTGAAAAACTGCACAGAACCACGGAGGGAAAACAAAAGAGGTCGACGTCAAAGTGCCCAATGGTCACGTGTTAAAGGGGCCAGTGAATATGTTGTACCCCCTCGAAGTGTCGTAAGAAGGAAGGGAGATGCAACCGACAACAAAAAGCAAAGAATTTGTGAAACACCTGGCAGACCAGAATCTGCAGGCAGAAGAGACAGAGGAAGTGGAAGAAAGCAGAACCAAGCCTAAAACCACCAGGACAATGTACGCGCACGTACAGATATTTCCGAAGAAAGACTTCAGTGGGTGCTGGGCATGATCGACAAGAACCCACAAGCCTGGGAAAGATCCGCAGAAGAATAGGGAAAGTCTACGACCGACGCCATAAGAGACGACGCGGAAGAAATCATCGAAGCGGCCAGCGATGCATTCCAAAAGTCGTCCGCAGCGCTACCAGGAGGACTCGAGGACGTCGCCTTCCGCTGGAGATGGATCGTCGCAGGAGCGATCGCGGCTGTACTAGCAGTTCGGTGCGCAGCCGCAGTAATATTTCTCTATCCAGAGTATCTGCTGTGCGCAGCACGATGCTGCTGTGTACGTGTCGACGCCAGGAACGAAGCGCGAGCCTAGGCTCCCCCAAGGGGCCGAGCCTCCGATGGAAATACGCAGTTTCGAGCCGATTTGGATGCCCCCACTAACGTCAAGGGCCGCGGGAGTGTCCCGAAACGCGGGATGAGTCATCGCGGCTCGTTGTAGCCAGCGTGTAGCAAAAAAAGGCTAACCGTCTCAGCGGCACCTACGACGACCAGAAACAATGAAACACATAGTGTAAACAGTGATACACCCAGCGAAACTGGGAGATAAGAACTAAACGTTTCAATGGGGAAAGGGCATGCTGCATACATCACCGAAAATGGTCAATGGGAGAAAGGGCATGCTGCATACGTCACCGAAAATGGTCAATGGGATGAGGGACACGTTGCATCCATCATCAGAAATGGAAGGTGGAGCTGGGCAGACCAGCGAAATCTGCCCTAGCAAAGGCTCGCCATTCGGACAGTGGTAGCAACCGAGGACAGGCCCCCGGTGTGGAGCTCTGGAGAGCTCCGTATTAAGCGTCGCCCTTCAAGTGGTCCTCCCCTACGTATAATCAATCATCTGCAATTTGTAATATTGAATTCCTGTCAACGTTTGTATTCTCTCTGACCAACACTAGTCTGCTGCAAATTGGACCGCATCGGCACATCAAATTACTGAACGCAAGTAAACTTTGTTCAAACATAGTTCACTTTTCCTTGTTCAGTACAGGTGCAGTTTGAGCCACATTTGCAGTTAATGACTGTGCAAAATGGAACCCTGATTTGCGAAAAGCCAGCCAGTTCCTAAAACTATACCTTTCATGCAAAAAGATCATAGGATTGAACGTTCTAAGCAGCTTCTGTTCGTCTGCATATAGAAAAGCTCTTATCTACCATTCATCATGATTCACTGCACACTTCCGTTTTGTAGGTGACAGATGCATGAGGACAAATTTAGAGAACTACTCTTAAACAAACTGGCTGGGATGACAGTCTTTGCAACATGAATCTCCTGCAACGATCTGATGTGGTTGCAACAAAAATACACCCCACTTACGGGTTGAATAAATTGTACCCAATTGAACAACGAAGTTGAACCCATAAAGACCTGCTTCCATCGGATCAGCGGCAAGTAGAGACTTCAAAATGACAGTTTTATGAAGTAAGAGGCATAAGTATAACACCGTCTATGCAGCAAAGCGAGGACCAGCCTATCACAATGATGAAAGAAGGAATGGAAGGGTAAAATGTGTATTCTAAAGAGTTATATATACAACGCAAAAGATGCAACGAGATACGAGTCATACGAAGTCATTCGGAGATTTGATGTTATCACCATACTGGATTGAATCAAATGCCTGGATGAGACGTTCAAGAAACCGCCTGTAGCCTAGTACGTGCGAACAAGGCAAAGCGCCAGTTTCAGGAAGGCAGACTGCGACACTGCGGACATGGTCGGTGCGTACCTCGCGCATCTCTCCATCTGCATGCCTCTTCACTAGTTTCCGTTCAGAGGGAAGAGAAATAATGGCTACGAGATATGACAGTTCTGGTCCGTGATCGGAGTTGACTGCAGCCTTCAGGCTTCAGTTCCACTTGTCACTTGTTGGTAAAGGTCGAAGAGATTTCCGAACTGGATGCATTCTCTAGTGAGGCGGGTAACACTGTGCCTTTTTCTGCCATGGTTGCACAATCGGTTATCCATCATATGCAAAATCTTTGGGACAAGAGCGTATGTGGATAAACTTTACCGACATGGCATTAATTACTGTCGAAATTCCCGTATGTTGTGTTGTTTTCAAGTATGGAAACAGACATGTAACGATGGCACTGGTGCGAACGTCAAGCAATGCTCGTGAACATCTTTTGCAGTGCGGATGTCCAACAATTTTGAACCACATCTGTCTATGCGAGTTACAATGAAAGAAGCATAACTTACATTCAAGGCAGTTCCTCTTTCTGTTCTTTTTCTGACTCGGCGGAACAATGCTCATTACCTTGAAAACCATTCAAGATGATTGTGTACTATGACTGAGGTGACCATCAGAGCAATGAAAAAAGCAATTAATATTTCGAGAAGCAGCAACTCTCCAGCAATCTTTCTGTCAATAATCCGATCTCTCGGTGAAGTTTATGTTAGAGTATTGTTTTTTCCGGACACATTATAGCGACAAACATACGTGCTGGAGAACTAAGCAGCTCGCAATATTTTATCAGCCAAAACATCCACGTGTCAAGTGGCAGGTCGCCGGTTCCAATCTGGACCGCAGATGGAGTTCGCTCACATTATTCAATAAGCTGAATATTCAAGAGCTATCGTCAACTACCCATCCGCTAGCAAAATTCATAGATTTTCAGGGAATTTCGGATGTAGAGAAGTGCAGTACCTTCCAATAAACAGCTAATCGACGTTGGTGTGGATCACAATGTACAATACAAGAACCTTTCTCAACTGGGGCAGATTTGTTCTTTTCATCTGTTTCTCAGCTGAGCAGCAGAAACGCAGTAAAAACGACCATTTGAAGGGAGAGAATATAACAAATCAACATCGAATAATACTTTGGCGATATTGTTAATGGAACATATCGGAAATTCATCGCTGTTATTATAAGGCGAATGCATTCCTATCGGCGATATGAGGAAGTCTCCTGAAGAGGGTCCAGGCTTGCACTAGTTAGTGCATTGTGGAAGTACCTAGGAATTGGCGCGTCAATCGATGGGTGCAAGCTTCTAGGCATATTTGTTCCCACATTTCCTGAGGATTCAAATGAGCTCAGCGCTTCGATACAAACTAGAGATCACAATTATGTTGCATACAACTATGCGAAAGCCCGCAAGTTATCACAAGTTGCAACATCAATTTTGGCGAAAATAGCAAAATGTTTGATCCCACTTGTTTGCCACACCTGGCAGCGAACAAACGTACATTGTGTTTAAATCTTTTGTTTCAGTTGCCTATCGATGCTATATTTCAATGACGTTTCTCTGAACGAAGTTGCCAAGTGGAACAGCCAAGAATTTATTTTTTTTAGTAGCAGTTATTAGCTCACACGTGCCTCAAAATTGTGTCCGATTTCATGTGCCATTGTGAGCTGGCTCACACGTGGTGGCAAAGCAACGCCATAGTTGAGTAATGTTATCAATCCTGTCTTCAGCGACTTGCCTTGAACGAACCAATCGCATATACCACCCTTCCCTTCCAATGCAATAAGTGTCTTAGCAGTTTTCGTAAATGGTTTAATACGGCACCTATACCAGGTCTTAAAGACCACGGGTGAATAAAATGAGTGCATTCTAATCAGAGATGTGACCGTGACTACGACATTATAGCAAACGATCTAATCGCTTTCTAAAAAGACTGCTATTCGAACTTCATTCGTTCACTCAGCAAGTCAACACATCGGACGATGCAATTGCGCTGAAAGAAAATCTGAACGCCAGAGAAGTGAGATTGCTACTTCATGAGCTCCAGAATCGTTGCTTCGATTACCGTGATGCAAAAACTTGAAAATAAAACATCGCTGAGTGTTTATTTCCAGCAAGCGCCTTAAAACAACTGAATCTTTAACTATAGCCCTCTGAACAAGGCTGAAAGAATTCTGATGGAGTTGGACGCATGCATTGCAGCAGATTTTCAGGTTAAACGAGAAGTGATCAAATTTGGGCATCGACTTGAGCACTTACGGTTGGTAAATCACTGAGAAGAGTTGTGCCGCATTCTGCTACGAGCATGACATCGGAATTTGAATTTGGAAGAAAAAATTGAAAATTCAATACTTGACAGGTATTTGCCTCGTACGTACGTAAAACCTGAATCACCATAAATGGTAAACTTTGCACCATCCAAATTATTTTGAACTCTGCTAGCAATTTTGGTCCCTTAAAGTTTCCAAGGATCCACTAAGGCACAATGAACCTGAAGGAATTAACGAAACAATAAGAGTGCTTTCGGAATTTTCGCATAAAAAACTCTCGGGAAGACATGACCTGGCAGGATGGATGACCTATAAGAAAAAGTATTCCGCCGGGAACAATGCTCCGTCACGCATGCATTCCGTCTGAAGTATTCACCATCGACTTTTGCTCTTTTTTGCTTTTTATACTGCAATAAAGTGATCCGCATTTAGGCGCAAGAATACTTCCAAAGAGGGTACTTCCAAGACAATAAATCTAGAACGAATAATCATATGGACATAAAGCGTTACTGAGATCAAAAACGCAACGTATATTTTTCGTGCCCATTGCTGTCCACGCAAGACCCGTTATATCGCCGGCAAAATCTCGATAGGTGAAAGCGTAAACGATGCAGTAATTGAGGTGGTTTCCTTCAGGATTCAAATGCAGAAAAGTATCAATGTCGATACTGCCGCTACAGAAAGGATTCTTCTCAGTTCCATTCCATTCCAACCCACATGACGCCAGCGAGAATATCTGAAAGAGCATACTGGAGGCAGTTTCGGTGGATATCAGATTAGGTGTCATTCCGTTATTCAGTCATACAGCTTTTACTGAGGGCTGACAGCAGACGTTCGCAACTGAGGATGCGAACTCGAATATTTTTAAATACTGTCTCCTTCGCTGGCTGGCCTAACTGAACCAAAATGCAAGTCGACTTGTCTGTGAGCGCAGAATTGAGCAAACATCTTCCCGAAAAGAGATGGCCGACGAAATTCAATGTGCTCATTCCAAATAACCATGTCGATTTTGTGAAAATGAACTGTTTTACGAAATTAGCGCCATCTTTCCTCCCCCTTCGTAGAGCGTTGTGGCCAACCGCCAGGATCTAAGACATGGGCATTCACTTTCCACTTCCCGCTCCTTCACTTTTCACTCAGAGGAAGCCGCTACGTGATTCATAAATGCCGAATGAGGACGCTAAATATGTCCCACTCGGTCTAAAAAACAAACATTCGCGAAAAGCTGTTACGGTCGTTCTATGTCCGAAAATGCATTAAGCGGCATCCGATTCGACGCTTAAGTGTCTCAAATACGTGATGCATCTGATGCGCCAAGCACTCAATCTATCTCCCACTTACGTAACTCCAGGATGTGAACGGCAGCTCAATTCTTTGTCAACAATCCCAACAACGACAGCATTACCTACTCCTCCACTCGACAAATGCATGCACGTTATTAAGTAACACCTACGATGCCTACCGTCATACGTTTAATAACAAATTTCACACCGGAAATCCCACTGACGTTGGTTTCACGATAGATTTCGTTGATTGCCTTTACATGATTCTGAATGATTGAACTGATTTCCTTCACTGTTCTACAGTTAATTTTCTGAGATATCGCAGTTGCAGCGTCATTCCTTGAAATGAAGACGAAATAATAATGACTAATTCTCTACTCGTTCGCAAGCTTCAACTAGACATAAGCCGGGAATACTATCATATATCATAAGAGAATTCAATCCAAAGAGCCGTGAATAGCGAATATCACGTACGAAGGCCTGGAACCCCTTTTTACCTGTACGCAGTCTTCAATTGTGCCTTCCCTTCACCTCCACTTTTCCTTTGCATCCTGAGCAGCGGCTGATTATATCTCCAAGGAAAGCCGGCTCTATTTTTATTAGTTCGACAGCCTCCTTGCCATTACATCTCACAAACCCAGAGACATTCAAAAACAAACATCTGAGCGGGCAAGCGCAGACATACGCAGTCTTTTTGAAGAAGACCCGATGGTCTTTTCTCTGGTAAAAAATTATACTGCGCAGTTTAAACTTACTAAATTTTGGATTGTTGGAGACAAATGCAAACTTCCATCTAACATCAGTCTAAAAAGTGCGCATCACTCGTCAGAGCTACTAAACATCGTGGCACCTTCGCTTGAATTCTGCGTTGGACATTGGTCAGTGTGAAGATCAAATTAAGCAACAGCGTGGCAATTTCTGGTAAAAGGAAACACAGAATGTGAATTGGTCTAATCAGAAATTAAAAAAGTGCAGCCTGAAATTATCGTTTTCGCCGACTGTAATCCATACACAATTGAATAAGACCTGGTCCGTTCGAATATAAATATGGCATGCCCTCAACAATAAACATCAATGATGATCGAAACTCACTACGTAATGTAAATGAAAACCCTCGCATGGCATGAGCGCAACCAACGGAAAATTTCACAGAAATGCTCAGGACTGGACAACTCAAAAGAATGAAAAGCAGTATTCGTGCTTTTCATATCTCTGTCAGCTGCGATCGTTATACATCATGACAGTTCAACCGCTGCAGCGGCTGAAAGTGGATTAATAACGAAATGATGAATAATATTCATTTGCAAAATGTCACAAAATAAATAAAGCTTCGATCAGTGCCGAAAGTGGCTCAAGAACGTGTATCGTGACGACGAAAAAATTATGCGGCTTAGGAAGAGAAAAAAATTCTACTAAAACCACTCACTTCATGACTAACGATAAATCTTGCTTCTTAGTTCGTCGACAGTCCACACTATTCCGATATCAAAAAATGTTGAATTAAGATAGGAAATGAATACTGGTGCGGGATCGGCACATGCAGGAAAAAGCAAAACAAGTGAAGAAAACTACCTAAGGAGGTAACATAAAACGGATTTCTGCACTCCACTTGACTGACAAATTCACAGAAAAAGTTCAGTGAAAAAATAATCACTTATTTATTCTAAAAACAAACAAACATTTATACGCAATCCAACTGTGTACAGAAACCGCCCACAATAGTTGGTTCGCTTGCCTCCGAACGACTGCAAGAGCGAAATACCAGTGGCGATAAAGCAAAGGTAACTTTTCGCCCCAACTTTAGTTGCTCTAAAACTTCTCTCGACACCGACGGATCAATGATCTGGCGATCACCATCTGCAACATATCAAATCTCCGCCAACTTTTTGCTGCATGCTTTGAGAGGTTTTCTATTCAGAACACTGTCATAGAGACATGAACGCATAAATACGACTGCTGCATAGAATCTCTCCTGCTAGCAATGCAGTGTTTTTGAGCACTGTGCTGTCTATGTTTCACATACAAAATATTGTTTCAATACAGACTCCATGTAAAGCAGAAAGAAGAAATAATACTCACCTAAAAAATCGTAATTAAATGTTATTTGACAAGTCATCCACAGCATTTTTAGCATTCCAGATTCCATGCGCTCCCTACTGCGCTTGTTGAAAAAATCCTTTCCGGCGCAAACTCAATATACAGTTGCTGAGATCGCACAGACGTCACAGTTGCATACTACGGTTGTGCAGAACTGTGCAAACGCAAGGTGGAAACAATGGAAACAGGGCAGCAAATAAGCGAGAATAAAAGTTTAGAAAAGCCAGAGAAGACGTGGCTGAAAGCGATCTCGAGACAGTAACTCTGCGCTCTTTTTTAAGATGGACCACATTTTTTTCAAATTATATGAATGAAGTTAGTATGCAACAATTCATGGATTGAAAGATCCGCGCAGAAGTTATTCACGTGCTAATACATTAACGTGCAATTATGCCGAGATTGATGCAGACACTGGACGTTTTCGGTTTCCGCCAATTCCGGATTGCATCCTAGGTTCCCAGCACTACACCACAGACACGATAGGGCTTCTGGTGAACCATGAAATAACTCCTAGGGCATTCAGAAAAACTGAATGAATACCTTGCGCCCAAGACAGTTTTCCCTCCGCCAACCTTCTTCCCTGGCATTCCTCTTTTTGATCTATTTCTGCGATAACAACATACGTAGTCTCGCTCGACGTAAAGAATAGCGGCCGGGCGAGGAAGAAGGTGGCGTCATATGTTATGGAAGATTCGAGAATGAGCAACTCAACTATTATCAACAAAGGCTTCATCCAAATGCCATTCCAAATTCAACTTTAACCAAAGCATGCGCTGCAACAGATCGAAGAATTTATGGCGAATGAACTTTGAATCACTCGCAGTGGATATTTAGATCATAGATACAACTGGGAATGGTGCGAAGGCAAGGTAGATACTTACCGATGGTCAAAGAAAAAAACCTTTTTAAACCTCAACAAACAGAGTTACCCATGCACAGGTGCTCGGGAGCACTCGGAGAAAGCAAAGAGGGTGAGCGAAGCCCCAGCAAACGAACTTTTAAGCAGTCGTGTGTGTTTGCGATCACGTTGAGCGAACGTCACCCTGGAGAGTGCACGCAGTTGCAAACATTCCCGCTTGCTAAAGTGTGGGAATTGTAAACAACTGACATTTTCATAGCGGCTCCGTGATGAACGGAGATTAAGAATCGCAGTGCAACTCAATCACTTAATCGCACAAATGGACTGGATTAATAAGTCAGCTTGAAGATGTTTCATTATTCTGAAATCTCGGAGAAGCGAAACATTTTGCATTTGCCGACCATCTTTGGCCTCCAGCAGATCAACATTCATAGGCGAGATCTCGCAGGAACTGCTTATACTAATTTTACTTCGCTCTTTGACTCAGAACGACATCTGCTAAGCAATTTTCACATCAATCGGAGTCCCATTAATATGTGCTGCCTCAGCTGCGATACCTGAGCAACCGTGTCTTGAAGCCCTTTCACTACCGAGTCAAAGATGAAAGCGCATAACGGGTTATATATATTTCTTATTACAAGGTGCGGAGAATGTTGTGTCTGTTTCTCGAAGGAATAGTTCGTGACATTTTTGTTTTATCAAGGCATCTATAAATGCGAGGGCACTGTTCTGTCGAATGCCAAGATTACCGATCTTAGGCCTCTTAGCCTGAGCTATTTCCTCCTGAGAAACGATAGGATCTTGCCTACAGAGATAGAGGAATACGCATTCATGCACACCTCATGCTGTATTATTCTTACGACGGTGTTTTATACTAGCCGCATGCCGAAAGGTGCTGCTCTTCCCCTGCTAATTAATTAGCTGATTTCAGTTTGCATGACATTAAAAAGCAGTGAAAGGGCTGAGTGCGTCAACCTCTGTGCGGCCATTTGCTGCGAAGATGCCTTCTCTTCGACTAAGCTCAGCACATGTCCATCCTGAATCATTTGCGTACGCTGCAATCTCTCTTCTGTAAGTCCATAAGAGGCAAATCTCTGGTGGCGGCCATTGTTTCGGCAAATAATTGCGCTATCTGAAAACGTAGCAGACGAAATTTTGAACCGAAGATCTACTGGCCATTCTGAGTTATATATCGTTAATGTAGCATTTTAATGACCCTACAAATAACCTAGTGTTGTGATGAACGACCGTGCTGCAACTCAGTTTTGCATAGATCGACTTCGCCAATATCTATTCTCCTCTACCTATAGTATTTCGGTGCTCCCCTATTTCTGTAGTTGCGTAATTCAAACCGATCAGCCACGGGGCGTGTTCATTTCTTGACATTGGTAGTTTTTAACCGAGACATATTCATTTGATCACTCAGTTATTCGAGTAAAGCCTTGTCACGATTCGAGTCGTTTCTACTGTACAATCCGACAGCAGTACAACACCTAGCGCATCAAAGCTTATTATCTTGCGGTCATTCCATCGAAGTGCACATTATCATGCGCAAGAACATCAGCGTTCATGCCCTTCTCGAGAACTTTCAGTTTTCCTTGTCCCTTAAGAATTCTTTACTTTGTCGTCATTACGCTCGTACGTGAGCTGCCACTGGAGCTGTCGCAGCATTAGATCTTCCTCGGAATTCGTTCAAACTCTCCGTACTTACTTCACCTGAGATGAGAGTGGGTGGTTCAATAGGCAGTTATATCGCCAAAGGTCTAAATTCATTTCCCTCCACTGATTACAATTCTTTCTGGAAAAAACAATCGAAAACTCGAATCGTCCAATCATACTGTCAAATGCCAAATTTCTTTGTACTTCTGAGCCACTGGCAGCAAACGCAAGAACCACTTTTAGTGAACAACAATTCAAAATGCCGAGTCCCATCAGCTACAGCAACAATAAGGAGAAAGCAAGTGGCTCATTTGAAGAAATTGACGGACCGCATTGCCGTTGCCTTCCTGCAGTCTCCTCCTCCGTTCAGCGCCCTCTCTTCAAAGAAATGCACGCCGCACGATCTCAAACAATCTCTTCATTCATCGCCAACTAAGATGCCATTATTTTGAATACAGACGCATCATATCCACATTTGCGTGCCAAGAGGGTTGTTTAGATACCGCCAAAAGGGGCAGCCAATCCTATCCAAGCACGGAATCCGTAACGAGCTATCCTTTCCAGCCATACCAAACGGTACATTGCCATGTATGTGTTCGCATATACGCAGAAATGATTTCATGCATTCGATTACTCTCAAAACAACTGCCTCGATATTTGTATTAGAAGGACTGCTATGCTCACCGATGCACTGCTCTGCTAACAAGTTTCACGATTTCAAAAAAACGGCTCGACATTGTTTCCAAAGTGAAGAAGTAATGTATGCAAGCAAAGAATTGAGCATAAGAATATTTCGACCCCAATATTCAATCAATGATATCTTTGGAGGCATGCCTGGATAAACAAACGAATGAAAGTTTGGAGCCTGGGAGTCGCTTTCGAAGCACCGTTTCGCGTTTTCAACGATGAACGACTCTCCATTTGCGTAACGGATATATCCATTGAAAACTCCAACGATTACCGAACCGTAGGCAGCAGAGTGCGAATCACCTGAATGAAGTTAGCAGGTAACATAGAATTATTCGTCAGCAAAAACACTTAGTCAAAGACTGACAAGCTACAGATTCCTCGCACAGTGGACGGTCATCTACCTCTCAATAAATATTATAACATCCACCTCTCAAATCATCCACATTTCGGGCTGGCAAACTCAGCACGCCCTAAACGACTTTTTTCCTTATTTCGGAATGCAGATTCTATGTTCGATGTGCGAGACATGTTCCCTGCCGTTCCATAACTCACAATTTGCACCACCACTGTTTACGGCGGTTGCACCTGCCTAATCCTTTTCTTCACTTCAGATGATCAGTACACCGTCCTATTTTAACAAATCCTTTTGAAGCATTTAAACGAATGGGACTTAAGTAACTGAAGAACATATGAAATAATCAAATGAAAGAAGCGGAGGCAATGTAGAGAATGATCGAAACAATATCTAGGCCAGAAAAGTTTCGAAAACGATGGCTCATACGAGCGCAAAAAAACTCACAGACATCTCAGCTCCTTTTTTTGCTGCCCAATAAGCAAGGTGACCCCTTGTTCACTGCGAGCTGAGCTGAATGCCAACTCCAAAACTGAAACGGAAGGGGCATCGACCGCTAATGCACGCATCTTCCAGCCCGTAAGTTGATCCTCCGAAACAGTGAATTAATAAAGGAGAAGAGTGAATAAAACCTCGATGTTTCATAAAATAGCGTTTCGCGCTCTCAACGTTCTGGATAAGTATAACTCAACATAATATCTCTCCCAACCTGCTGGTAATTAGAGGACGCTTCTAACCATGGACATGATATAAACCGGCCCACTTCTATCGCACCCGTCATAAAGAAAGTCGCCGAGAGGTAACTGGGTAGTGGCGCCATCAATATCCACGCTCATCTCTGGATCAGGCAGTGTGGTGACGCTGTCGACTGGCATTAAAGTTAAATTGAATGATCTGCAAAGCGACTAATTACCCTTCCTCCTGTTTAACACTTTCCTCACGAGTTCATTTGTTGCTCATTCTGTTTTTGCTTCCTTCTACTCATTTTTTTTGCATTCGTAACATAACAAGCCAAATTTCATCTTTCAGATGAGCCCATGCGGATAATTTTACCTCCATGGTGGGAAAATTCAACAGACTCATAAATCTTTTCACTTCTATTCCTCAGGTAGTGTATTGACTTCCGCAGACCCGGTGGCCAATATATTCTGAAAGTCGTAAAACCTAACTGACCTGTTTGCTCAATTCTGTTGTGTTGACGATTTCTTCTCACTCCAGCAACTGCTTCCATCTCGCTTCTTCCAAACGTTCATCCTTCCCCAATTTCAAACTTGGGTAAATAAACCTATTGCATTTTATTAGTGCAGGGTACGCCGAACAATACGCTGAAATTATCACGCACAACAGCATCGAATGCTCAACGCCGAATTATGACTCAGCATACACCGCAATACACAATTAGGATTAGCAAAACACAGCAATACATGGAAAGATTGGGATGTTCTATCAATACTATAACTTTAGCCTTCATATTACTCTCACGAACACAGCATATAACATTTCCACTAATAAAAAAATTTCCATCGGACAAAAATGTATCTCATTGTAATGGGCGCTCCTGCGCCTTCGAAGCACACTAAAGCTCGTCCCTCAATGAGCTCACTGCTATCTCTTTTATAGGTCTTTGGGGCTGTACGTTCGCCAACATCACAGCTCCATGAGGAATCCGTCTTGAATGGTTTTACCTATTCATGAAGACAGCGGCGTCAGGTTTCCGGTGCCTTTCCCCTTGTAGAAGCCGCTAGCATAACGCGTTTTTGCGATGTTTCTTTCAGTATGCATTAGTCACCGAAACGTCTTCATGCACATGCACATTCATTTTGCCCTCATATGTTTACGCCAATACATCTTAAATTATCTATTAAATTAAAAATCCGTACGATACTCGCCAGTAGTCGCGACAGGTAGTATCCCATTTTCGTAAAATGCTGGTATTGAGAAACAAAACTTCTATACTCCGCTTACAGCAGTAGATGTTTGGAGAACTCGCACATCTCAAGTCTCGATTTGTGAACTATCTTCAGTTTCTATTGTCTAGTGTTCTTTCTGACGTTTCTTTAAAGAATGACACTTCGTTCACATGCATCCTTCCGCTTTCTCTTCCGCACTTCCAACATAAACGTGCTGTTGCTGAAGCGATGATACTGAGAGCTTGAAATTTGAAGCTATAAAATCTTTATTCCACACTTACCTTTGCGTTAAATATGGAGCCTAACTGGTCTAATGTAAGCATCCTAAGTGTTAGCGTTCTTGAAAACGCAGCTGTTTAGAGCATCGAAACGGTTACTGTCTGGCCTCGAATAGTGAATGTGCTACAATCGTGCCGGTCTCACGTGCTACACTCGCCTCGTAAAATAGTGCTTCACAAGCGGTTATAAACTGCAGTGTGCTGCCATCACAAAAAATAGCCAAGGTCTGCAGAATATATTTCGAAAGAGTGATTGAAAATGGCAACGTTGACCACGTGACAACACACTGCATAGTCCGTGAGGCTTAGCTAAAGCAACCGCGATGGTTTATTGACATTTAGGTTATTTTCCTGCGACGAATGAAACAGTTAGCTTCATTAATAGCGCAAATCGCTGTATAAATTCCTTTCTGAGACTCTTCATATATCCCCTACGCACCGATAAATCCATCCTGTCAATCCCATTAGCTGTCTGATTGCGGCGAGTGTCCAGACTAGAAACGACAAACATAGCGAACACAAATTCAGCAGTTTCTGCTCGTCCATGAACCATGTAGTACTTGCATTAGGATTTCCATCACTATGGGAAGAAGGCAAATTACTCGCATCCTCGTGATATATATCTGAAAAACAATGACGGATAAGAGATTAATAAGATCATTGCCCTCATTTAGACCTTATTTGCTCTTTCACATATGCGTATCGACTTCTAGGAGCAACGTTGGGAGCAAAGTTGCTGATATGAGAAATGATGCGATGATGACGACGATACCCTTATGCTTTCTTTTTTCTTCTTCTCACTGAAATGTTCGGGTCAATAGCAGAATGCTGCTGTTTTTCGTCAGCGTTAACTGCAGCACTCCAGTATCAAACTGCTTTGCTGCAGCTTCGGCGGCTTGAAATTTTTTCAAGTGTGGGAAAATACAAAAAGAGATTATTTTACTAATCTTCACAGTAACGCGAAGGTGTGCGAATTTGAAACGAGAGTATGGTCACCGTGGAAACGATGGAAGCAGAGCTTCGAAACAGTTCTCCACCGGGAACTTAAGATGTCGGAGAAAGAATGGGTGGTGGGGGTTGCTGCGACAGCTCGTTCAAATGTATTTCACTTGCTGTGGTATGAGGTCTTTGCCCTCCTTCTATCGATGGATTTCCTGTTAAGGAACAACCCTCAACTTTCGCCATTTTTCTCTCCCCAAGAAATCGGGTCCAAAGGTTTCCCCACTAAAGGCATTCGTTCACAAAAACGTTTGCGCCTATCCCACAACGATATGACCGCATAAACATTTGGCTGCTGCATTCTATCAAAGTCTGGGTAGTCATTCGAAAGCCACTCTATGAAACTTAATTGACTGTCAGGAAGGCTCATTAGTCGTCAGCAACTGTATCTGGCGCTGAGTCCTGTCTCTCGTTTACGAGCGCTTAAGCTTTACACCTATTACAAACTCAATTACTCAAACACACTCGCTTAATTTGCAAGAGTACTGTAGTCTAAACCTATCAGTCAGATCTTTTGTAGGAAATTGGTTCTGGCAATCAAACTGCATGGAAAACACACACCTTGACCGGGATAGATTCGATGCAAATTTCGAGCATCTCCGAGTGCGTTCACAGATTAATGTGAGCGATGGGTATGTGCTGAACCCTTACAATGCATTACGGCTAAAATTTCAGTTACCTTCAGTGACTTCTAAAGTGATACTAGCGGACAGCAGATAGAAGCAAACACACACGCATACACACCTTCACACATAGGAACGACAATGCAGCAATGCGCTTCAGAGTGGACGGAGAACGGGACATAAAAGGAGGAAGAGTGACAGAAATGACGCAAACGAGTTTAAGCATCTGCAAAGGTAACCCCGAATAAACATTTGCCCAGCAATGCGGCTTTGAAATAATTCGCTCCACGGTGACACTGTGATACTTTTATATGATCACTGCACGGTCATTTCGTACTCGGCCACAAACACCGATAAGTCTGATATCACTCAACGAAACGGAAACAGCATTGAAAAACATGCGCACTCATCACAATGAACACAGCTAGATGGGAATGACTCTGCAGATGAATGAACGGATGACCTCGCAGAAAAATTATCAGCAATACGGTTGCAAAGTATGTTAACGTGTGCAGTTTTGCAAATAACGTTTGCGGGAGAAAACAGCAGATAGTCGGCGCAACATCGAACATCTGTAATGAGCAACCAAATACTATACGCGAAGAACCATTATATACGCACCCTCCACATGATGTATTTCTGATAGAAAGCTTCACTGAAACACCATCGACAAATAAAATCAATCTAAAATCATCAAAAGCGACTTAAATATGTGGTGCACTTCCTCTTCTTTGTTTACCCAATATACGTACGTCATAGTTCCAGAAAAACAATGAAACAGGTCAACCAACAACCGACAGCATAAACCTGCAGTAACCGACAAATTGCAAAATAAACGAATTTGATGAGAAAGTAGTAGTTAATATTTGGGTACCATCAACAAACAATAATGAAATAAGAAAGGTTTCAACAACAGTGCAAAAAGATGAGTGTCGTCGGTTTTTTGCAGGCAGGCGACTGTGGCTATAGCAAAAGGAGAACAACTGCGTAGGATTCATGAAGAGACAATAGCTTCTCCCACCTGACCTTAGCGTTCCGTTTGATTAAGCATCGAACGGAATTTGACTGCGCCCGAGTTCGCCATCGAAGTCTCACCAACACTCATGTGGTCTCAAGCTAGCCTTGGAAAATGCGAATTGTCTTAGAATAAACATGGTGTCTGGTGTACATCAACGCACGATTCCATTGAAAACATCTCATTCACCTACTAAAACAGAAAACAAAACAAGAAACGAAGGGTTGTCAAAACAGCTCGGTATAATCGTCTGTTCACATACAACTGTTTTTACCCAGATATGTGTATCACAACCAAATTATAACCTAGTCCTCATCGAAACAGCGCCGAGCCCTCGAGATCAGTTTCTGCAGAAATCGACTGTGCGGAAGAGTTGGCAGTGGACCTTCACGAACCATGCGACACGTGTACTTTCCCTGCTCATTGTGAACGACTGTTGCGTAGATATGACTGCGCTCTCCTCGCCATAGAATAAGCTTCTCATGTGTTTCAAGGAAGTTGATCTGTAAATACAATTACTGCCTAATAATTCTATCAGTTACTCTGAGAACCGTATCTAGCTAACTTACTTTTAGGTCACGACTTCATTTCAATTGATAATTTGATGAAGCGTAAAATGGCTTCCTCAGAGCATGTGAATGGACTCTACCCACCACCTACAAACCAAAGCAAAAGCGCATCGTTAAGGAGAATTGCATTTAAAGGAGCGACCAAAATGACCATGGCATCGAAAAAATTCTTATAAAACCTTACAGACATTGCCGTTCAAGGGACTGCCGTCTTGCAGGTTCCTTCAAACTCCTTTTCCCATCAAAGGCTACAACGATTTCCGGAAAGCCGCTACAAATAACTGGTATTCTGCTCCACATAAGACATTTTCTGGCATCGCAATAAGCGGATATTGACAAATGGAAAGGCCAGATACTTTACAGCTATCCTTTTAAATTCAGAACAACCTTTAATAAAACCCGTAAGCATCTTGAGAAGAAATCATACTTGTTTGACTAACTGCCCCTGTACCTGTTCAAGATCAGTGATCTCTCGATGGCAGTAAACAAGAAAGCAGACATAGTAAACGCATAAAGGAAAAAAAATGTCGTCAATCTCTAAGTTTATTGTGCTTTATGCCGGTTGCCTCCGTAAGTATTTACAGATGTTTAGTTTGTCACCCATTGCGACATAATCATCGAGAACCTATTCAGTATTTATTGACGATGGAAGTTCCGATTCACGAATCAAAACGTGTCCTGACGCTCTGAAGCGAAGACGTTGCACTCGTTCGAGTCTTTATCCAGCTGCGTTCGGAGGCAACAAGCCTGACATTCATAAAGGTTTTTTTGGATAAAATATTCGAGTAAAACCGTTTTGAACAGTTAAAGAAGACTTTACGGTGACTGGCATGTAGACGTAACTCAAAGTATACTTTCAAACTGTCATTATCACTGGCGAACAATAAAAAGAGAAAGATTCGATAGGAGTGCACAGAGATATGCTACAATAACAATCATCTTTTCTTTCAGACTGCGCGAAAAGCTTGCAGTGATGAAGCACAATTCATTCTGCAGCGATCATACAAGTTTCATCTACAAATCCTTCACACACGCAACTGTTTTATCGTCCGTCAACGGTTACAAACACTGCCGTAACAGTGGAATCGAGAGCGCACAAAACGAGGCAACGCAGTCAGTGAGTAAGCCCAATTCCGCTGCGAGCCAGGCCTCGTCAAAATAAAGCAACAGTCGTCATCACCCGGACTTTCGTTCGTACTTCAGCCGGCATCCGGCTCCGTATCTGTTCCTACTATAGAAAAAAGTAATTCAAAATAAGAGATTTACGCGGTGAGGCAACATAAAAGAGCATCTCCACAAATCAACCAGTGAAGCCAAAGTTTTCAAAACTTTAAAAGTCGCTCCGGATTCTTTCTTCCCGAAAATACTTGCAGCAGGAGTGAGCGCTTTCGAAAAATGCCATCGCTGCAGCAGTTTAACTGCGACCTCTCGACAAAGTTAAAAACTCCCTCTCTCCAAATCATGGCTATATGCACTTTGAAACTCGCAAGCCGTCCCGAACGCATCTGACGCGGACAGCCGACGGAATTGGAAAGTGCCTTTCCAGTCCACCTACTTGCACTCTCCTCCTCTCCTCTCCGAATTATTCCTACTAAGCATATCGCAAATTAATCCGACCACCTCCAAGAGATGGCCATCACGAAAGTTGGTATTTGGTACATCAATGCGTTTCAAAAATACTTCCTTCCTGACTGCAGTGGAAGTTAAACACTATAACTATGAAATCATTAGAGTAAGAAGAGATGCTGCTGGTTTTCTGGCATCGGAGAACGAGATATGCTTAAACACTTAAACCATGGATTCTGCTGAAGTCAGTAAAATGCAAGATTAAGATGCATAGACTAACATATATGGCATTTTGTGCCACTCTCAAATAGCAGAAAAAAGTGAAAAACGACCTGCACAGCTGAAAACCGAATCCGCAGTCTTACCATTGCTGTTCTTGTCTAAATTTTTAGGCATTCGGTCTTCACCAAATCGTTCGTAAAACTCACATGAACTGCAATCCATTGATGAGCTTGAGCGATAAGAATACGTGATAAGCCGCCTACACATATAAAAGTCTTATCCATGTCCTTAATCCATTTTTACAAATGAAATGTTCACATAACAAAAAACACACCTGCGTAACGCCACTGCTTAGAACCAATAGGAGAGCGCTCCTGCACCTTTTCTGATAAAGCAGCAAGTTCACGTATGGTGACACCACATCGAACGAGGAGGCTGCTCGGAGCCGCGAATTCATAAAATGCCTAAATGGATAGTTGCAGGCACAAGTTCATTCCCGAAGGCAAACCGCTTTTCCTCTCTTAGCCAAAAGCAGGCAACGAAAGTAACTTGCACAACGACACGACAAGCAGCTCCGCCGAACGTTTGTTTCAGGGTAATGATCAGTAAGACCTCCGTGGAACAATAACGAAGAGTCCCACGTTTTTGAGATCGTCGCGCTCTTCAGCACCACTGCTTCCATCTGATCCTTATCCCTCAATGTCATCACCAAACTCCAACTCTTAGTGATAACCCTTTCTCCACTTATAATTCTACCCTATGAAAAAATCGTCGGGTGCTATGAACTATTAAGGACACATGTGAACGAGAAGAGAGAAAACAGAGACATTCAGAAACCGCAATATTCATTTCAACGGATTCCACGATATATGAAAGATGTTTAAGGCATAGAGAGGAGAAAAACTTGTGGGTCCCTATCAATTACTCTTCTCTAACTCGCATATTAAAATTCCTATACTCAACTTCATCTAATAAAGTGAGTTTCGAGAAGGCTCAGAAGAACTCGAAGGTCAACTCGAAGCTGTTCAACGATCAGAGATATATATGGTACTCTCACTGTATCAACGAGTTTCCGGCTTCCAGTTATGTTCACCGAGAATTTAAACACTTCGTGAGTTGCAATTTGAAGATTGCAGGCAGAGGAAGTGAGAACAACAAAATAGGTGGAGGTGTTGCGATGTGGCCCAATAAAGCACCTAGCCGAACAATCAGTAGTGAGGAATAAAACGAATGCAATAGAACATTGAGCTTTTACACATATGAAAGTCATTACGATGCTTCCTTGAACGGTTGGCTTCATTTTGAGCGAAATGGTGCAAAGAAAATATTCGATAAGAGTGGAATCTTTTGTTGGAAGGCAAAAATTGAGATTACGGAAAATGGTGAAGGTGAAAATGAAAGCGCCTGCACTCCTGTCATAATGATTGTCTAATTAACAGTCCTCATTCACTCACACTGTGAAAAGAAAACAAAATATTCCTTACAGAAACGCCAAAGAAGCACTCACTCGAACTGCGCTGCGTATTTCATCTTCTTCAAGACCTTCGACTCCTTCATGTCCTTTGCACGTTCCCATTCGACTACTGCTGGTGGCCGCTCGTTGACATTTGCAAGCAGTCTATATCTCTCCCCACAGCAAGATGATGCAAGCCTTAAATTCGTATCAAACGTACGGCGTTATCCCAGAGAAGCCGATAAAAGAGAGGAGAAAAGACGAGAATTCAGGGTGCCTGAAACGCAAATGGGAAGTAAATCTCCAGATCAACTGCTGCTTTATTCTGAAAGATCTTTAGAAGCCTCACTGTCCACTGATTGAGCAGCAAGGTACTTGTTCCAGACAGCAGCTCTGCGGTTTGCAAAGACAATATACAAATGCACCACCTATGTCAGCTGTATTAGTGAAGGCGCTATATGTTACTGCCCACAAACGAGAGTGGTCACAGAAGATATCTCACTGGAATGCCAACTCAGAGGCATCCAGATTTGCTCTCGACACTGTTTTATCCAGCAAACAGTGTTGAGCAATTTTCTGTGTAATGAGGAAGATAAGCCAAGTGGTTTGATTAGAAACGACCATGAACTTTTCTCATCCCTCACACAACGTCACACTTAGCATAGAGGACGTTTGCTAACCGTAACGCTTTGCATGTAAGAAGGCACCGCTGATCATCATCCTCACAATCAGGAAATTTAGAAGCGAGTGCGTCCCATCGTTGATCAGGTTAATGCTGCAGTTAATGATACGAAATGATGTGATCCGGTGAGACCCAGCTTCGTTTTATAGTAACTGGTCAGATATTATAAGTGAATGACTGATCCATAAGTGAGAAGCAACTAACTCTACGCGTGCTATGAACAACTACGGTTATCAAAATAAAACGCAGATAGGATGGAAAACGTTATGTTGCGTATATGCTAAGCACAATAATAGCCCAATTCACTGCAAAATACGCAAGAGCAGTCAGGCCAATGAAGGTCAGTGTGGAATTATCAACCTGTGTCCCAAAGAAGAGCCGTCAGCGAAAAGAACGCACAGTGTACCGTCATTCAGAACGCATCCAAATCCTATCTTTTCAGTGTAATCGGCCCATTTCGTGACGATAACCGTGCAGCCGGCTGTGAACGAAATGTCTTTATCCGATGCTGCAATAATAAATTGACAAATAATTAAGGCACATATGAATATAAATTCGATATTGTTACGCACGTCACACATATCCACAACATGCAATACGCGCGCATTACATGTTACTTACGTTTGTATGTATCATTACATGGGCATTCTTATCTACTGTACACATCGTATAGCGCGTAAATAGTGTTCACAAATTCCTATTCTCATTAAAAAACCGTTATATAAAAACTGCAACGACGGATCCAGTTCGAGCTCCATTGAAAAAATACAAGAGAGTCCAATTTCCTCATGATTCTATTATGTTAGAATGCACACTTCTAGTAACAGCTCAAGAAATGAAACTAACACGTCCCTCTCGCCTCCATGTAAAATGTGGTTCCGAAGGATGTGGTACTGCACCACCCATGAAACAGAGTGGCCATTCAACGCAGTAGGAAAAGGGCTCCATGCAATATACCAATGGAGGGGTACTCAAAGATACAATAAAAAGCTACGCACCTATACGGCAGCCCGTAATCACCTCTTTATAAACAGAAAGCTGGCCTATGACACATGGGAGCCCAATGCACGAGAGCACTTTGTTTGCTATTCCTGAATCAGCGGATCGCATACGCACTTGAATCGATTTTTTCCTGCGATCCTGGAACTAACACGTATTCATTGAAAGCCGTTAACGTGTAAAATGAATTACGAAAAACAAACCATCGCAGTGAGTTAATTAAATACCGGCAAGCAGGAAAATGAGAAGCAATAATACCAAAAGATAGCTTTTCTTTGCAAAAATTGACAATCATAAGATTCCAAGATTAAACAAGCTCAATCGTACAGCCAGTACAGCCAACGACTTATAGCCTAGTGCCATATGCAGACACAATCGAACTAAACGCTACCACTACCTTCTACCCTTGAAGGCTTTATCGATTCACCTGCTTCGTATAGAAAACCTGCGGTTGGTATTCAGTGCTCGAAGTCGGAATGTTGAAAGCAGCTTCTATGAACTTCCCCAAATTCCTCATCAAGTGAAGAAGATTTGGTGGTCAGAATCTACAAAAATGGATCTCCCCTTCAGTTGACTGATCAACTTTTGAAAGGGAATAGAAGCCTCCACTTATTTTACATGAAAGGGAATAGACGCCTCCACATGTTCCCTTTGATTTCACGGTCACTACCCCTCCGCGTGTATTTGCCAAAGACCAGGTTTATCAGAATCGGGGTGTATTATACGGCACTAACCAGGAGGAAGAAACAAGGATGAGGAATCACCATTAAGGAGGTAGTCCGAGAAGATGGAAGGAGACTCTTCGTCCCCTCCCCTCCGCAAATCCCAAAAATGTCAAACAAAAGCGGGTTTTAGCAACATGCCACACTGCAATTTGTTTCAGAATTCCCCTAAACGTTTTTTTTTTCGTTTTTTTTTCAAAGTCCTCATCATTCAACTAGAACCTCTCAATGAAAATAATGCTTTTTCACGTAATCATAAGATGATACACTCTAAGAGAATTTAGCATATGAACCTCGAGGCCATGTCTTTCCTAGTGAACAGTAATCCCCACAAGAAAAAAACCTGTTGCAGTCAGCAACTACACCTCGCACTCGTGTCTCTGATTCTTCCAGATCTTGGAAGCAGCATACGCTCAGCGGCCAGCATCTTCGCAGACAAGCTTTGTTACAGATATATTTCACCGCATGACGAATTGTTCTCGTAATATGACCAGAAAAAAACTTGCCGGTTCCCGCCCTCTCCAACCCTCCCCCATTACATTACGGACCTTTTTGGGGATTATTTTATTAATCCGCAACCTCTGAAAGTGGCCAAAAGAATAAGTGGAATGCAGACGATCAACAAAATCAGTTTATCATTTTTTGAGACCGCACAACCAAATCTGGCATCTCTTCTGCCATGAATAATCTCGGATGCCAAAAGAATGCCGGAAATTCAGCACCCTCAACAAATTTCCTCAGGAAATTCCGTGAATTCCAATCACTACCGATGCCGTTTATCCGTCCTCTCAATGGCCACTTTTTCAAACCCTTGATTTTAGAACAACTTCCTTCAGATGCGATGTCGGAGAAAGAAAACGCGCCCTAAATGTAATTAGAATTACCGTCAATTCAAGTGCTTCACAAATCCGGACAAAGGAAAGAAACACTAGAAAGGCGCAGATGCGGTGCTGAATCATTGCACAAAGACAGCAGCAAAACACCTCTAAAGACGACCTTGGAGAAGAAACACTCCAACTCGTTGCCACGAACCTACGCAGCGTACTTCTCTAATTTTCAGAAGGGAGTTCCAGTGGATTAACGATAAAAACTCCTGCTGCACAGTTCATCAAGGAACTCATGCTTTTCTTAATCACGAGGAGATAAATCATCTGCAAATGCATATGCAACCAAACCAAAACGAAACATTACGTAGTTTGAAAGCAGCGACTTGGGTATGCTCCCGACATTGGAAGAGTACACAGTGATAAACATTACAAGCGAATTTATGCTGTCAGAGGTGACGACAATGATACGTTTTCCGCTCGAAGCATCGAATTCGCCGATACACACTATGCGAGTTGCCGCGCTGATTGTGGCGTAAGACCACCTTGCGAAATTACGTTCGCATAACGTCTTATTCAGTAAAGACCCACCTCCACTTGCTTCGTCGATGCAGAATTAGCTTTGGCGATATTTTTCACTACGCACAGGTGACCTTAAATGCAAGTGGGGTACACATTTGTGAACGACTCAGAGAGAATTGGATGCGACTTCATAAAGCACGCTACTCACTCACATAGCTGCATTCCTCCCAAAAATATTCGCTCCCTTAAAGTACTTCACATGAAGCGTTGTTTGCTGTGGAAACCTCTTAGCACACTACACATAGAACATTTGAATCGACGACGAAATTATGTGAAGTGGAGAAAGCAGTACCTTTCGAGCTTGGGCATATCGAGCAATAGAACGGGATGCAGTACTTGCATTACCAGTGAGAGATGCTGTCGATATGACGCTGAAAGAAAACCGACTCTGCTCTTCTTTGAACGCAGCTTGGCCGTTATTCACTGGTATTCGTTCAGTCCCGACGAAATCACCACAGCCACGCCCTCGTTGCAGTCTCTTCTCCCTTTTATTAATATGACTTTAATTCCAAATTCATTGAATAAACCTTCCAATATTCATGCAAAAAATACTGCATTCTATCCCAAAGTGACAACGAAAGGCATGACCACTGACTATGCCTTTTAGTCAAAACCCGTCTAATACTGTGTGCACGGATGATACGACTTAGTGGTTTGGTGGCAGGGCGAGCGCATTATGATGACGAGATAATCAGCGGAAGAACTGAACGCGCATATGAACTTATTTCTGTCAGTCGATCTGCCGCGTCTCGATACCATTCTCGTTGCTGCTAGTCGCCATTACTGAAGCTATCGAATTTGTGCTGCTGTTGCAGACCTTACTTGCTCTCGTCACTGTATGCAGCATTTTCGCGAGTCAAGATCTGTGGGTCGGTGCAAAAGAGTACAATGGTGCGGACATTAATGTCTTCCTTATGTGGAGGGAAATTATCCACATAAGGAAGACATTAATGTGCGCTTTACAGTTACTATTCCGCCAGTCGATTGGCAAATTCGACCGGCAACTGTCGTCGAAACTTACGATGTGAAGTAAAATTACATTTTCGTAAGGCAGCGTTGTCGATCATTTCCAGAGTCAGTCTGTCATACCGGAAAGTGGAGAGTCACCAAGGGAGGGCACAGTGGTTTCCTTTCCCTTCCCCTCAATTTCCTCCTCTACCATCCCCACAAACGTATAGTTCAAGCAAACTTAAAGCGCAACCTTGCCACAATGGATTTATATGATGCAGATTCGATTAAAACGTGGCAAGGCGATTGACCGACCTGCCGAGCTTGCCCCTGTGGGGTATTCTATACAAAGATGTCTCTTACTACGACAAGAGATAGCATTAGAAGGTCGTTCAAGCGTCTCTAAACTGGCTGTTGACCATTCCGTTACTGACCTCCCACAGATCCTTTACTGGACTGCTCGCTGACGAGAGGCGTTTCTATGCACGCCACAAAAACTTTCTAACATTCTTAATTCATTCCTAAACAACTGAGGGTTAAATGAATGACGAAAGACTAACTTAGCGAATTGGCTCCTTATGAAGAAATCATCGTCGTTCATGTCCCGAATTCTCAGCCGCTGATTCATATCTGATTCGAGCAACCTAAAACAAGCTGAATGATAGCAACGACCTCAACTGCAACAGTCAACCACGACGCACTCGTTTTTAAACGCAGCACTACGGTTTGGAGAAACAAAAGTTCAAATGTTAAACGTGAACGGCAAAAATATTTTCGTGGAATTCGAGTTCCTAAGAAGACGACAGTGCAAGCGTAACCGATGACGTGGAATAGCTAGGAAACAGCAGCAGCAACCCCTGAACGGCTTTGAATGGCACAAAAACCGATCAAACGGGAATATGAAAACGACCAGCAGTGACATTAGAGAAAGCAATACTGGGAAATTGCTAGTTAACGTCCAGCTCCACCTCTATATAAAACGACCAACTTCCAACGTTATCGCGTACTGACGAGAAACAGCTGTGATGTGCTCAACTCAATAATCACATTCAAACAGCCTCATCCACTGTGCTCACATCGCTGAAGATAAGTTGGAGTGCTTCTAACACCTTTCCAGTATGAAAACTTTGCAGATAGAAGTCTTCTGAAGTAAAACGTTCATTAGTCTGCGGCCACTGTCGCAAATACCGACGCTCGTTCTGCTCTGTTTGAATCATTCATCGACAGCAACTTCCATCAGAAATGAATGAGTGCTCATGTGGGATCGATGACGAGTCACTTTGATGGGAACAAGTTCCATACATCAAGAACCTCAGTACCTCTGTCTACATTTTCAGAACTTTATGGAAGAAATATATTTCTAAAGAAGAAATATGACTGTGAACCCTAAAGTAGGGGGCTGAAAGTATACTGTGATATCGGACACCAGTGGACCTTAAAAACATGAAGCGGAAGACACATTCCACTGTTCAGTTGTTGAGCTGGTATTTTGCAAACATCAATGGTGGTATGATCAGCACTGATTCCATGACCACAGAATCCAGGACCACAAAAAGATATGGAAATACTGCTGTGGGCACATCCCTCTTGAATGCAGCCGGATATCCGTATCAACCGTTTAGATGAGACTGAGACGGAAATGAAGTGAGCGGGTGCCTGAAATAAACATCTGGATAAATGAAGAGAAATGAGAAACAAGAGCAGTGCATTTGAATGTTTCGAAAAAACACCAAGCCACTTTCTGATAAGATCGAGTGCCGTGATAGATGCTCGTCGTATGGAATGCCGTAGTCGCATGCGACAACACGTCTCTTCGACGATGTCTGCTCGAAACGGTGGTCGTCCAATCAGCGTGCAGTGGGACATACGTCTCAATGACCAAGCTTCCGATTGTTTCAAATGTCCCTTCTTTTGCACCGCGTTGAAACAATACCTGATCGTTTTGACCACATGCTAAACATGAGGATGCACATCAAGTGATTCGATATGTGCTGAAAAATGATCGAAAGATTCGAACGTTTCACTAATCCTTTAGAAAAAACCCTTTACTGTTCAAGTTCACGCACTAGATCACATACAGTTATTTCGAGAAATTTTTCTCGTTTGTCGATAATTCATCGTCCCCCTCATTCGCGAACGATATGAATAAGGGTGAAGCACCTATCTTGCGCTTGCCTCGTGATCCAATCAAATTTCCTCTTGCAAAATGAATTCTCTTCGTATGCCGGTCGATATTTCGGGAAATCTTAAGGATGTCGCAGTTTACTCGAACACTATGAATATATGCTCAAGTTTCTTGTTCATAGGAGCCTCTCTTCTAGTATTACTGAGAAACTCTCCTCGAAAAGCTGACAGTGTAAGACTCTATGAAACTACGAATGTTAATCGAGGACGGTAATTAGGTTTCTTTCATCGAGTCGAATAGAACTGAGATTTTCCAACTGGCTTAAACAGAATAACGTGACCGCGAACAGGACGGAAGAAGTGGAGCGACCAAAGTGTCGCAGTGGCTGGATATTATCACTGTGATTCGCCTCGTATGATTCATCTTTCTAAGTCGCACTTCGTGGATATATTCCCCGCTAAGGTGGAGCCACTCACCGGCTCTACAACAGGGTTCGAACGCATTAAATGTCACCATTAGGCCCTCTTTTTCTTTTCCTTTCTCTATCTCTCTCTACATATGTTAGCAGTCGCAGCCGTCTGCGCATTCTGATAGAATGGAAGCTTCGACATCGTTGGTGGACAAAAAACTCCCACGTATAAGAAACGCTCTATCGGGAGGTGGTGCTGACCAGTTTTGAAGACACTTTGTACAGTTCATAGAGAAGGGCGTTGCAGCAATGAGAGCGGAAGTAGAGCAATCTGTTGCGAGATCCTTCGATTGTCCCACTATACTTGCTCGTTTGTGTACACGCAACATACTGATGGAAGCATCCGTTGCTGCTGTTGTTAATTCAGGTCTCATAAACTTGTTAGGCAAGAGGAGAAAGCGCAGTGAGAAGGAGGAGGATAGAGAAAGGAATGAAGAAGAGCAAAGGAGATACGTAAGAAAGATAGGCAGCAAGGAATAAGTTGGAAGAGGAAGTCTGCTGTCGAGCTATTCTGAAAGCGCTAAAAAATATGACATCGCAAGCATAAAAAATTCCTTGTCGCTGATATCTGCAGCTGATGGCTTGATCACCGATCCATATCGTCGTTATATACGCTTTGTGCAAAGTATCTTTACGTAATGAGGAAGCGCCAAACCTTATGTGTGATCAGACAGCCAATTAGAACTCAATTAGGACAGTTGGCCTCATATGGTTGTGTCGAGGCGTTAATGCCATCAGCGCAAATATCGTATAGCGGAAACGTCGCTGTATCGCATATGAATAAAATGCTCTTGATAAAGAGTAGGTTAAAATATTGTCATTTGGAATCACTTGTTACTACTTAAGACCTAACGAGCTTGGGAATGGTTTTGTGGCCATCTCAGCACTGAACCAGATAAGACTGTTGCAAACCGGGTAAAACTGTTGGTCAAGGCTTGATAAAGTTTGGTGAGCAACGAAATGACAGAAAACGTTTACGAAGCGGCGAGAACACGAAGCAGCTGGCTTCAAGATGGCGCCACATACAACCTATACTGCGTTGTCATATAAAAGAGCGCTTTGTCCTCATCATCAATATGCAACAGAGTCGAATAGCGTTTGTACTGCAAAAGTTTGTGGATGACAGAACAAATGATAACAACTGGAAGAGGCAACCAACGATGAGGATGCTCAGTATTGATAAGGCTCTTATTTTCGACTCCGCCACCAATTTTATAGGTTAATTAGAGGCGTCGAAAATGACAACTCCTAAATCAAATATCGTTTCATTTCTTCTGCGGTCATGGTAGCTCCTCGACAACTATTTGCACACATCCTTATTTTTGGGAAAATATAGCTCAAGTAAAAGCAACAACTAGGCAGTCTTATATGAAACGACTTTTACCCAAATTCTCGATGGTCGCAGGTGTTACTTCACCGATTCCGTGAACAATGGTATTTTTCTTAAACTAAACGCGAATGGCATCCCTATCCCACCCTTTCCAATGTCTTCTCTTCTCTTACAGACACAGGCATGCCATGTATTTGATAACCGTTTTTCATATGCAGACTTCGTCAGCAGTAAAACGCAACGAATGAATGAGTTATTACTTCCCCGAAAGCATGAATAATTCTTCTCCTTCCCCCTCTCGTCTACCGATCGATGGAATCTCACTTACTTTTAAAGTGCCTCTGCCGTTTTTTGACTGTGGACAAGACTCTTATGGAGGACTCGCAGCTTGCATCGCAATTCCACCAGCTCTTGCGGCTAGAAGTATAACTTCTCGGCTGATTTAGGTAGTCTGAAACGGTTCAGCGTCAACTAAGAAAGGTAGGTGTGCTTGATCAACCAGAAAGGCACTGTATATACCTAACCATTCGAACGAGTTGCAATTTGATCAGCTTCCAGCTGCATTTCCAATTTTTGTGACCTAACGCTAATTTTATGGATACCATTCATATCAGGTCACAGAGAGAAAATATTTTCTGCAACTCCAATCACCTAGGCGAGTGTCACGCATCTCTAATTCTGTAGAGAAATTAAGACCATCATAGGTCATAGGGTCCTCGTAAGTTGTATCTTTGCCTTCAACGAACGGAATTTCATGTTCTTGATATCACTTAAGGCCTACGACATGACCACTGCGAAAGTGGCAGATGGCTGTATCAAAAAAGCTGCTCACCCAGCCTGCTTTTCTCCTCTAGAGTGGCAGATAGATGGGCTCAGATGAAATGCTTACAGTCCTCAACATCCTCGTATCTTTTTTCACGACACAACACTTGATTTGTGGATCCTATTGATTCTTAGTTGAGTATCCATCATTTCAAACCAGGACTTTCAGTGACCCTCACCACGACCTTCGCATCATCCCTTCACCTTATAAACGACCCTCACTGCAGGTCAAACTGCCGCGACTCGAATTTTTTCTTTTCTTGACCTTTCAAACCTCAAATAATTTAAGTTAATTTTGCGAAAACCTTCTAATGAAAAACTTGCTCCTCCTTCTTATTCAGGTGAATTCAAGTGAACCTATACAACATAGGCCCACTAGCAAAGTTCTGATAATGTTATCGCAATAACGATTTTAGTGCATTATCTTAACTCCGTCTCTCCTCCCCATCTCATTCAAAAGGTCACATTTCTGTCCTGACTTCAGAGAGAATCCTCAAGAATGAGGGCACAAAGTGGGTATGCTAATACCATCCTCTATAAAGGAAGCTATTCATGCTCGCACGTGTTGACGCATAGTGTTGTGATGTCAATAATCAAACCGCCGAATGGATCGCGAATGAGGCGACGTCCTTTATTCCTTGATCCTTCTCTCTTCGGGCAAACGAAATTTCTTCATTTACTTCCATTTACTAGCAAATAACGAACAGCATAAATGCAAAATGCAAAATAGAGAGCAAAATACAGCATACGGCATAAATGCAAAATCACTTCGTAGAGAATGGAGAAAGCCGAAGGGGAGGAAAAAGCATCAAAGAATCTCAAAACATATTTCTGAACCAAGAAGTAATTCAAACTAGGACCATGATTTCATAAATGCAATCGCCTCAGGGTTTCATAAATCTAAAGCAGCGAGATGACCTACATGGTTCAAGACAAACACAAGCAGTCACCAACCCCATCCGGCCCTCTCGCAGGTGCATCCATCAATCGAAAATGGAAGAATAGACGTGACAAAGTTGTAATTAGTAAAAGAAACTCTGGAGCGGTCAACGAAATGAGAAAAAAATGCGACTTCATTAAAAACTGGGAACATGATCACATTATGCATGAGGAACATCGGCACCAACATCACTTGTTAGGGAAGATCTCTTTGATCATTGACGGCAATGCTCATTCTCCTTCCCCTGCACTCTTAGAATACATTTACTGCAAAAAGAAAAAAGGATTTCGAAACTGCATTGCCCACCCCATATCTTTTACACTGCCGACACAATTTGGTACTGCCTTCGGTGCAACAAATTTTGTAGAGTGCCAAACACAATGCAGAATGGGACATAGGAAACAAACGAAAGGAAGGCGAAACATAACAAAGCAAAACGATAGTAAACACACAACAAAATAAATCATTGGATAAAAAAGGTCAGAAAAAGCAACCAAACCCTCAGTGAAATGTTGAAAAATGACAGTACAAGAAGACCAAGTGTCGATCTTCGGTAGCGAACTCATATATCCAGCACCGGTTTTATGAACGGTTATAATACTGAACAACAGCTTCATTTAACGACAACTCTGACTAATAAACTGGCTAAAAAATATGATAATCGACGAACTAATTTTGAGTTCGTGAGACATGACCACTCCGCACAACAACAGCCGTAAATGGCCTTATCAAAAGAGTACCGAAGACCACATTAATGCATCCATCAGAAGATGTTTCGTCATTCACAGCGAAAGCTCGTCATTTGATGGCTCTTTCGTCATGAAAGAGCCATCAAACGATCAAGCAGGCAATATAGGTAAAGAGTGGAACAGAAGCACAGTCCGCATTTGCACGGAGAGTAATCAACACGGGCAAGGGAGCAAACTGTTAACAGCCACAATAGAGGCCAGCAGACGAATGCACGTCTCGTGGCATACATCATCATCAACCACGCAAGCAGGGCTAAGAATACGATTGTCGTATCCATGTACCTCCCGAGAACAAGTCTGCGTCCGCCAAGAAGCAAAATAACTGCACCCATTCGGCCTTCTCATCGCCATGCAGGAGAACATTCAAGAGGTAAGGTCAACTCGGATTTTTCGAGCAAATAGGTTTCTTCTCCCTCGTCTACCGTGAGAGTGCCTCAAAGGACCCTGCGGCCACATGCTCCTCTGCAAGGGTCCATCTTACCCGACTAACAGTGAATGGCGTTTCACAGAATATCGATTCAAAACCCGGAAATGAAGCAAGTGCTTCGCGACCTCGCAACTCTACTGATCCTGTCAACGTAACCGGAGCAACTTTACATGCGGGAATTTCCCAAAAGAGGCCTCACGAAGCATTTCAAAGTGAACTGGAACTGTCACCCGAAAGATGTGGAACGAAGATAAGCCATAATTCCGAACACTTGGTTTTAGTTACCCTCTGATCATGAAGTGCAGCCTAGCGCAGTTCTTCGTAGTTTTTGAAATGTGATGCAATATTCGAACATGCTGAGTGAGCCTCCATCATCGTATTGGATGCTGATGATTGTGCTTCCATAAACAGCCATGTCTGATTCCATTGGCACATGATCTTGAATCGATTTCAAAAAATTTCTGGTAAAAGGAGTCGAATTGACACCCTGCTGCCGTCCCCGTATTATAATGTAAATTCAAGCCTCAAATCCACTTGCATTTCTTTCAATAATAACAAAATGCGCACTTGCAGCAACCCTCCCACACCCCTTCACACGTTAATGACAAATCCACTTTTTCTTCGCGAAGAAAATCCATCAACGAATGAACTAGAAAATATCTCCACGCAGAAGCAAGTGAGCGCATCTATATTAGCAAAACACCTCATCAGTGACTCTTTGCAATATCCCAACTGCCCAAATTTTATGTTTTTACTGACGATGATGTGCAAATCTGTTGCTGCACGTCTGGGCCAACTGAACTGTTCATTCAAAATATCAGAGCTATTGAACAGGAAGATGTGGCGCATTCTTGTTGGAAGCTTTCATACTGAGAATCGTCGCCGAACTTCCTTCAATGAAAAGTATCTTTGCAATTTCACAAATTTCATACTGGGCAGAATAAGATTTTTCAGTCAATCAAACGGCTCCCTTCCTCTCCCTCCCGTTTGAATGCATAAGTGTTAAGGCGCAATAAACTACTTTCAATTCATCACTAAAAGACAGTCTTCTCGTCTCTGCAGCCAAGTCAGACTACAGGCAAATCAGTTATGCTACCGAAATGAAAAGAAAATCTGTGAAGAATATGGAAAATTCAAGGAAAGTGACTGCATGAGATTCGCGCATTGATTCCTAATATCAGCTGCCATCTGCCTCAAGCTTCTCGTCAGTCACTTTTAGTTACAAACGCCGCTGACGCCTCTGATGCACTGGATTTCTCTTCTGAATGGAACGATTAGAACGTAATCAAAATATGCAAGCGGGGAATGTGGGAGATGAAAAAAAAACGAGCACATTCAAATAAATAAAACAAGAAAATACACGACGAAGAAATAAAAAAGGAACCAGGGGAATGGGAGGAGAGAGCTGAAATTGGATTATAACGACACTCTGAAGACGGGCCGCTGCCTGAAGCACAAACACTTTATCATTCTCCGTATAAACGAAATCAAATGAGATTTAAAATTTCCAACTTACCTCCCACTCCATCCTCGAAAATGATTCTTCATAAACGTTCGTCCTCATCATCCGGAAAAACAAAAATATTCTTTTCAACGCGTAAGGCTTTAAACATATAATTCGGACCAATACAACGTTTGCGCATACAATTCGGAACTGAATTTCGTGGATAATATCCCGGATAGTTTTGTTTCCCAAAGAAGGCGGAAAATGAAAAAGAAGGAAAGAAACACAGAAAATATAAACAGAAATGCGCACTTTTGCAAGTACAAACAATGGCAACTAGCTACAACTACAAAAGCAGATTCTAAGAGTTACAAGAATATCCACTTTCCTGTGTGCAGTCAATCTGAACGATATTCATTCATCCCTGCTACGAACGCGACAGAGTAGAGACGACACTTATCAACTCCTGACACGGAACAAAGGTTGCATGCTAGGTGCAGGTACATTTGAAATTGATGGCATCTTCATTAGTTGGTCATCAACATCATGCATTAGTTGGTCCTCAACATCACGTCATCAACATCATGCATTGTCATCAACGTAATCAACATCACCCCTCCAAACAGAGGTCCGTCCTAGCAATCACAAATGGATCGCAGCAACCAAAGCAGTGCAGCGAAAAAATTGTCGTATAACGGTTGAATTTTGGAATCCTCTATGCTTCTTTAATATGTGACTCATCTTACGATGATTAGGAAATCAGAATGTGACCACAGCTATGTTTCTGCTTCTACGAGTCCATCGATAAACACGAGAAAATGTGAAATGTGAAAAACTGTTGAAAATTGCAGCGTGAATCGATGCAGAAAAACATGTCCGCCTTGCACACGGAAATCGCCTTCAGAAATACGATGTCACGACCAAACAAAAAAGATATCACGACTGCGACCCTTAAGCTGCATTCACGACAAATTGACACCCTCACATACGCCTGAGGGACGGATCGATTAGCAGCTTTAAATGCTGCGTCGCCACTCAGGAATTACAGAATACTCGACACAAGCACCACAGGGTGATCCAGTAAAAATACTTCATGAAGCCGTCCACGAACTGGGGTAAACTTGAACGCCGAGCGAGTGCCTCGAAGATGAGCGGTAAAGAGCAGCCGGATTTCAGACCGGCTGACGTTTCGACGCTATGAGCCCTCATGACTTTTTGAAGTTCTTTTTTCTTCTCGGCACTCAGGGTTCACAGCCGTTCCTTTCTCTGATGCCACCGAGTTTTCCAATAAAAATCCAGGAGAACAAGTCAGTTGAAAGTGCTTTTACTTTCTGCTTTACTTTCGAGAATTCATTCAGTAGCAAGACATACAGTGAACAGTTCCTGCTCATTCGAAATCAGCAATAAAATAATGAGTATTGAGACATTTGCATGCACTTCCAGTGATATATGAGTTATCCGCCGGGGACCCACTATATCGCGTGGAACACCTTCGCTGGTGTTGGACCTTCTGATGGTTGTGAAACGGAAAATATAATCTTGAATCTGCTAAATACAAAAGCAATCTGTTAATGTTACAATTGGATAGTCTCGTCTTTCCACGCACTGCAACCCCATAACCAAGGGGTTTAGGGAGTGGATATCAGACCGCTGTACCTGTGGGCGATATGCGCAAATATTCAAGAAAACGACGGAACTGCTAAGAACAAAAAATGTAGAACGAGAACAGAATGCCGAATGAAAGCCTTATTACTTTACGGAAAAAATGGTAGTTAGATCACAGAAAAAATAGAGCATTGACTAAGATTTCTATCGGGAGCGTTTATTATTTGAAGCACCTTTTTCGGGAGGACTTCCCTTCACATCCGCTTTTGTGGGATAGGAGGTACTGCAGTGAAATTTATGAACATGTCCTCTGGTTTCTTGGATGAACCGTTCTAAACTGCAGTGTTGCAGTCCATACCAAGCTCCTTTCAGACAAATGCTGCGGCGTAGCATACGCCACAGTCGGTGACTAACAGAGATGCTGACGGATTTGGCGCACAAACTAGCGTAGAATTCTATTTCCTGCAAAATCTGCTCTCTCGTTTAAAAAAAGTGCTTTTTTGTTATGCATATGAGTTTCTGGAGTCCTCAAGAATTTACCTTCACAGCCACTGCTAAATTCAGTGACCTTAGCGGCAAGAAAAAGGTCTCGCATTCATAATCCGATGCCAAACCGTATTTATTTCTCTCTTTCGTTATAAGCGTTATGTTTCATCGCTTCTGAAAGACAACAATGTGCCTATTCCTCCTGCCGGCTGAAGCTGCATTTCCGATTGACGCGCCTTTTCAAGACTGCGGTAGAAGTTAAAAGATTTTGAACTCAGCGGCCAATGCGACGCCGAGCAACTGAGTTTTCATATACGGCCTTCGTCGTTGGAATCCCCCGACTTTGAGAGCAGGATGAAATTTTTAGCTACCAACAGTACGTCAAAGCCGCTTTCATCTCTATAAGTCTCGTGCTGCTGGAACTTGCCGTAATCAGAAAGTCTGCAAACAAATTTATTTATTTGCAAAAGGAGCGTTCGTTTGCGGGTGAGATTAGCAGAACCTACGCAAATCCTAGGCTATGTTGAGAGCAAAGAGCGTATATAGAGAGCATTAATCTTCATGAAAGAAAAAACGCGGCTGCGCAAATTTTGCAGCTGCCACTATGGCAACATATATTTGCCGTGGCAACCGCCGTGCACCGTCCCCATAATTTATTCACAGAATATGTGTGCCACTGTTCAAAGCTGTACTCACACGAACCTGTAATCGAGTGCTATTCAGGTGATTTATAGGCATGTGGGCTCTGTGGAGCTTTCGCTAACTTCTTGCTTCGTTCTACCTTGGAAAAGTCCAGTTTTTCTAGAGAATTCCGATCCTTTCCGTTTATCCATAGAAAGTCTAGCTGGTATTGTTTCTAGCTCCTCCCAGTGACTTCGTCCCTTCAACCTCGTGCACGCAATCTGATCTTCCTCACCACATCTGGGCTCAGTGGGTCGTTGCGCACTTAGAAACTACGTGTTGATCTGCAAAACATGTCTCTGCATCTTTTCTTCACGATGTAATCCCTCCTACTTAGAACTACATTCGGTGAATGCGGAAATTTATCCAGGAAGAGAATTGCAATTTTGATTTCAATGGAACAATGGGCCCATCGAATGTAAGGTGTGCCAAAGCGTCCAAATGTGCGTTTGTTTTTCCCCTACTCAGTTTCTCACGTAGTTTCCTATGCTGTTTTCTTCTTTCGCGATCTCCAGTCTTCTGGATTTCCACCGCCACTCTGGACGGTCCATGGTTGAAAAAAGCTTCTCCCTGATCATTAGTAGCCTGCATATTAAGCATCTGTATGAGGTTGGCATCAAAAGCCAAACATTCATTAGTCCCGGCAATCTGCCTAAGATTCTTTACGAAGGGTTGACCAAGCGCGCCAGTCATGCTAGGTTAAGAAGCAGTGTACAAGACCACGATGGGTTGAAATTATCTATTGAATTCGTTTCATGCGGAGTGTTCGTTCTGCCATCTAGAGGCCGAGGAGAGCCTCTAGCATTTGCATTTGCTCATGTGCATGAGCACACGTGCCCGGTCGAAGCAACTCGTCTAACAAATAGTGCTCAGTGAAAGCCGAACCGCACTTAAAACTGCGACGTACTGCTCATTGCTTCTTGTTGCAACCAAATGAACCATCGCCATCGCCTTGACGAAACCACTGACTGCAGGCTTTCCCATACAGCGACGTTTAATTTATCAAATCGCATCTTTGGTGACCACCAAACTGCTACTTTCAATTGATCACCTCTAGAACAACAAACTCAGTGTTTTGAATGCATTTGAGCTATGCCAGGTATGGTTTTCGGTGAATGCGCAACTCCGTATTTTTAGTAATCCACGGACTACCAGTCGTTGAAGTGAAGAGACCTGCTAATTTATGGAGCTACTAACGTCGTTTCGTTCCAAGGCCGCTTTTATGTAAAGATCGGTCTTGCTGCGTTACATTCGAACAATGGAAACCAAATGTTTTGTAATGCTTCTGATTCAGAGAAACATCGAAATAGGAAAGGAAGTTCTCGCGTGTAAGGCCCACTCAGTTCTCTTCTGTCTACTGTTCTGTTAAGAAATCTTATACAGCAGCGTTTTGTAACATACTAGGAGGAGAAGAGGGATAGGAAATGGCAAATGCTGGTAATGCACTAGCTTTGGCAGTGGATATCGGCGGCAATGTATCTTGGTTGGAGCTTTGGGAAGAGGAGCTAAACAAAGAGGCCATTCCAATTGCAGACGTTGTTAACACCAAGTCGGCCCAATTAACCCCCAACGTGAAAGACGGCTTCATAGGAAGAACTCTTATTCCTGGAGCAACTGTGATCTTACTCGCGATCTAATCGCTTTGTCAATTTTGCCTTCACGGAGAAGCGTTAGTTGAATTATCGCGTTCACCTTCCTGTTGTTTGAAACACTTTCTCGAAATTCGTGCCCGGAGTCAAGAATGATGCAGTTCGAAGCAAAAAGTAAACCAGAAAACGTTCGAACGTGTTTCGCTCAAGGTTGGGCAGAAGGTCTCAATTGATTACGCTCTTATAACGCTCATCTGACGAGAATAGCATGAAATTAACAGTTTGGGCTCATTCCTCACCAAATTTGTGTTAAATAAATGAATAGATTAATAAATGAATGAGCAAATAAATGAATAAATAAATAAATAGAATAGAATAGAATAGAATGGAATAGAATAGAGTAGAAAGAATAGATGGATAAAATAAATAAATAAATTAGTAAATAAATAAATAAATAAATGAGGGTGCGCCATATATGAGTCAGGCAGATGTTCTTATGTTTCTGAAGCACGCTATCGTATGCCCGCACAAAAGGCGCACATCTTTATGCAGAACCGCTCTGCCGAACAGGCCTAGGAAATTTCACATAAAGAAGTACGTTCCATTGTAGGACAACAGCCGTTTATTGATTGAAATCTCCACACCAACATTTTTTTCTTCCTGATCTTCTGCTGTGTAAAATTTATTGAAATTCTGTCGATGAATAATTTAATTTGTCAAATTCATTAGCTTTTCCTTCGATCGTCGTGATCAGGATTCAGCCAATCTATGGGAACGTAGATAAATGGCTGGAATAGCAGAGGTTGCACTTGGGCGACATTCATGTAAAGAACTGACTTCCGGTGAAATTTCGCCGTATTCTGCGAGACTAACTGAACTGTGCAGCTGACAACAAACGCACAAGCTTTTTAGAACTTAATCACTTCAATGACTTGCCACTTTCTGCTTTGATAGTAATGGCCATATTGAAATGTTGTTTGGAAAGGATGACTACGAGAGGGGACAGTTCCGCTTACTAGCGTTTTCCGAAGACTTATTGAGCCTTTGCGCGCAGTATTTCTTTGGATACAGCTAAAGCCTTTGCATCCAGAAATCTTCGAAAATTCGGTGGATCTTCGGGTGCGAATGTTGATTAAAATGAGATTGCCGAAAGATTTAACTTGTGGTGTCCCTGCGAACCTTCATTGCTCCATGGGGTACAGCCACTCTATTCGACTGTGCACTGAGGCTTGACTTCTGGAAGATCCTTGCATGAGCTCGCAGCATGTGTTAATTTTCCTTCACCAATTTATAATATAAGCGCGTTTTGTCTGCGTACGTGATATTTAAATGAACTGTTCTCCTTCAGTGCATTTTTCCACCTGAAGAAAATTTATACCTTCGTGCAAAGCAGTAAAACGATGAGCTTAATGGAAACAGCATTCGCTTTTATCGTCTCCATGAAACCTCAACGTTCCTAGCCCCCTCTACGCCCTCTGTTCATTTAACAAAGACGTTGAAAAGCCTAACAGCCTCGTCTGTCGACACGCAGCCATATGGCAGCACCAATAGCATTCGCGGAAATGTCGCTTGCAGTAGAAAGCTCTGCATTAGAAGAACTTGATATGTGAAAAATGAAAATAGTCTTCCCGTTTTCTGGAAACCTTGAGTGCGAGCAGGTCCTAAATTGTTTTTTTTTCTTCAAATTCAACGCGTCCCTTGAGAATTGATTCGTTTTAGGGCTCAAGAAAAAGTCGAAAAACATTCACTTCATCTGTAAAAAATTGATGAGGGCAAAAAACAAATCAATAATCTTCCTAAATCTCAATTTGCGGTACTTTGCAAAGGAGAACTTGCATCGGAATGTTCACAGTGGCGATAAGAGGAATTCTGATACTTCTGAACAGTACGCGATTCCAGTAACAGATTTAAGTAAATGGATAGAAGCCAATAGGAAAATGGTGCTATGAAAGAGCGTAGGGCGTTCTCTCCCAAGTGCGCTCGGAAACCGTTGGTGTCAGATTGATTTCCATTATTTTTTAACCTGAAAATTCTGGTACTGCGCACGAGAACAGGCGATTCTATGTATTTCTTGATGCATGTATCCTCATGACTTAGTGCGACAACTGACGAACAACAGAGCCGAAACATTGCCTACTGTGCTGTGACGTCACCTATCCCTTCTTCTTCAGAATCCTCATCATCGCGTGACTTTCCATAAAGCTGTAGCATTAGCAGATTTCACGCATCAGAAAGCAGATCACGAATAACATCAGTCCATTCAACGCAAGCGATGCAACTGAACAACCTCATTTCGGCTACTGCATGCGGTAAAGAGCATACCACATACATCTGCTGTTTATATACAGTCAGCCAACATTCAAGTCACAACAAGGCCGGTTCCGTGTCGAACGATGCGATGCGCACATAGCGACTCGTCTTTGGCTGAGGATCGACGGCGTGGGCCGCTTATTACGGGAGCCCAGAAAATGAGAATTACTTATTACTTCTACTCAATGGAGGTCCCTTGGACCCAAAGTAGTGCTCCTCTCTGGTTTAATAGTCGCGGAAGTTGTCATACCCACAAAAAATTTGTTCACGAAACAACGAGCACCCCCGACACCGAGAAGGCATTTGCGAAAAAAAGTCATGTAATTCTTGATATGCAGTGGGCTTTAGTATCCTAGAAGTGCTTGCTGGTTAAAGCGTCGAAAAAGAAGATCGCTGGAGTTTTCCGTGGAAAGCAACCGAATGTATTTTAATTGTATCGTGATATGTATGGAATGGAATAGTGTCTCTCTCATTCCCGTTACTGACTGCGGTAAAGTATTAGCGTATTTCGAATATGTAGCTGCAGAAGCGAGGTGCATGATGAAACGCTTGAAGATCCTCACTACTGAATCAAAACTGAAAAGGTAACTGGTGGATTGATGACAAATTAGAAGATAACTGATGGACCGGATACAAGCTGGATCTTGTGGAAGCCCGAGATTATACAATGTCAGGTTAATACTTGTGCTTACTGGACTCTACACCTCCGCATTACCTCGGAGCATTCAAAAAGGCACCAAGCACCGAGACTTGAGGCTCATGGGGAGAAATAAACACATTTTTATATAGCTAGCAATTTTTCGTGACGCGAAGAAGGGACGCCAAAAATACTCCCGCTGCACAACTGCGAGCGGCGCACCCGAAAGAGCGAGACAGCTACAGGTCGAACGCCGCAAATTTCACGTCACCGATCGTCCTAAACTTCCACATTTCTCGCCGCCTTGGAAGTAGCGACAAATTTTCCGATTGCTTTTTTTGCGGCAAAGGGTTTGCAGATTATTTTAGACGATGCTATCCCCCTCACACGTGCCAGTTGCAACATGTGCACAGATTACTATGTTCTGCGATATAATACTCGACACTTGAAACAAATTCGGCTTTTCAGTCCCTTCCAATATCGGAGGTAGCGCTGTTATAGAATTTGACGGCATTGTAACCTTTGGTTCGCTGGCGATATCGGACTGAACAATCTCATTAGGAAACCTTGCATTAGAACACATGTTCGCACTGGCCGCTCGGATAAACAGTCATTATTCTCTTAGACTTCTTAGTGGAAATCACGTTTTGCCATAAACATTAGCATTCTTCTTCGTCCTTTCCACCTTCCTCCGTGTCCCTCCCCTTTCTTCAAAAATACTCAAACGCAAACGCGAATTTTCGGCCTGATACTCACGAAAATATAGAAATACGAGGCGATTTCGAAAGAGTGCACCAGTTTTACTTTACAATGCTGCTGACGAGTGCAGGCCAACTCGCCAGCTTTTCATGATAGCCATTGCAGCGGATCTACGTTTACAAGTGCAGAATTTCATTTCAGCCAAAAGCTCCAGGTAAACATTGACGCCAAAGGGACGAAAGAGTTGGAATGTGGCCATTACACTCGCACTGACATGTGAGAGAATTTCACGAATATGGCAAATGGTGTTTGACTAGGAAGGATTTCTTAGGGCGCATTTTTATACCGTTATACCGTGACTCAACAAAAGCAATCGAGGCTTGAAGTCTTAGGCAGTGTTCGTGGATGTGGCTGCTGTCTCCAATGCCTTCTCGTGTCCTAGACACCTCCTAGACGTAAGCTTTATCATCGCTGCTCGTCAAGTGATATCTGACCCTTCAAACGAAGCAGCACTTTTTCATAGAGCTACTGCTATCAAATTCCATGGCAGCTGGTGGACAACGTTAAAAGTTAAAAAGTGGCAAAATTTTCTCTGGTAATGCAAAAATGATGAGCTTCACGAACCCTGCCGCAATATTACATGTCCACGCCTGCAAAGAGGACTCGTAAAAGGGAGTTCCACCCGACAGGGCTATCCCGAGAGGGAAAGAATCCTTCGCTTTATTGCAGGAGACATAATTCGCGAAAATCTGTCGTTAATGGTTGGTGACGCTCAAACCTAGCAATGTCAGTTACAGTGGCTTTTCGACAGGATAGAGAACATGGTGAAGCAAAACTGGATAACACCTTTGCTAATTTGGACTGAGAATGGGTGTCAGCACGAGCAATCTAACTTGCACTCAAGTTACCACAAGTAAATTTATTTCAGATGATGAACTTGGAGTAAGTAAGTCAACTCGATGAAAACAGATCACACCGAAGCTTTTCATAGTCAGCTTCCGTGACACTGGAAGAGGTTCTACCTTAATATCAGCATGTATCAACCAGTTCACCTCCGCAGCATCCAACGAGAACTCTCAACGGCGTCACTTCTGCGCAGTAATGAGGAATCATCGTTTCTCCTACTTTCAATCCACTCCATCACCTAGTTTTTTTCTTTATCGCTTGACACAGTAACTTTTCCCTTATGCAATACACATCTTCAGGAAACCACTTGAATGACCGCCATGAAGAACAAAGAGCCACAAAAGACTGCAGCACGGCAGTCGGCGATATCAGCTGAATTTTTGTGCGAAAAATACGCAGAGGTGGTGCCTAAAGAGGAGACAGAAGAGGGAAAAGTGGTTCTGTGGCTCCTTGTTGGTTTATTCATTTTCTTCCGTTCCGCTTTTGAAAATTCGATAAGATCCGCTTTGCTAATTCAATTTTTTTTTTTTTCATTTCTGAAGAGAAGAGAAATTTCTACCACTACAGTTTTTCCCATCATTTTGCCTCAGTAGACCTCTTCATCTGTAAAATTTTTCCGATGGAAAAGATTTGCTTCGTCCGATATTCTCTATGAATTCTGATATTCTCAGCTGCTCACTGACATCACTGATAACACTCCTACGAAGAAAGGCAAATATTTTTACTGTTCTCATCCAGTCTTTATTGTCATGTAATAATAATAACATTACGTAATTGTCAGTCTAACTATGCACGCACGACTTGATCACCCGAGCATTTGCTGAGAAGTAGATTATTCAGCAGAAAGTGGAAATTACCGCCTCGACATTCCTTCTGATGACAGGTTGATGAAGCGCTCTGGAACGTTATGCAATCGCCAGAAGGAAGAACCATTCTGTTTAATATACATTGAACGTTCAAAACACGAAGCAGTAGCTGCTCACATGCAACGAGAATGAAGACAGAAATCATGAAACGTTTCTTATCTTTTCGGTTTCTATTTGTGTAACGATTTCTCGCAAAAAGCTTTCATAATAGAGAAACTTCATTGCACAGATAGTACAGAAGAAACGCCATCCTGAACGCTCTAGACAGGAGAAGATATATGGAACATTTGTGTTCTCATCCACTCAGAGGTAAGATTACGCAAGGAGCCTTAATTAGCCTAGCAGCTGGTGTTTTCATGCATATCGTTCGCCGCAGAATTACGTCCAGTTGTGGAGTGCAGTCCTTCTTCTGCAACTTCCTGTGAGCAGCTGCTTGTGTGTCGAGGAGCGTAAACAGCTTGTAAACTGGCTAGCAAACGGCAAACAGTTGTTGGTTTTTGTTGGCTAGTAAACAGCTTGTTAGCTTTTTCAACGAGTGAACATACTTGTTTTGCGTTCGGACAGAAGTGATACGAGCGTTTGAGAAGATGAAGTTTAAGGACAAAAAGCAGTTCAACCTCTCAAAGAAGTGCGGGGTGCAATAACACAGAGTGATGGGACAGTCGAGCCATGTGAAGCAATTAGCACTGGCGGAGTGCCCACTGACAGATAGTAATGGAGAGGGCAGTCCTATCATGACATGCTGTGAAAGTGTTCTTAGTATGAGCGCGACGATTTCGAAGGTTAATAAGATAGCGAGCCTCCCCACCCACGGGCAATAACCTATATGAACCTTTCGTTCCCGGGAGTTCAAAAAGAAAAAGAGCAATGACGACAGCGCTACCTAGAGAGCGGGAAGGTAGAGTGAAGAATGTACTGTGCTAATAATGCTTTCGAAATAATCCAGGAGAAGCAGCCAAAATTTGTTCTTAAATTTTATAAAAGTTGGTCGTGACGCAAGTGCGAACTTTTACATGTTAAAACACAAAAGTCAACGAATCAAGACTTTTGGACTGTACAGTTTGAAGCAGATGGGTTGCAAATGAGTCAATCGCGTAATTTGCATTCAAAACAGGGATTTTGAATACCAACGCTGAAATCGCTCTCGAAACAGTCGTAATCTTTCATTTTGAATGCTTCTGTTTTGCATGTCACTAATTACGGAAATAGCTCTCTGAACGATGTACGGATGAAGTGAAGACAGCTAAAAGCTACAACTGCGGCGCTTTTTGCGGAGGAAGAAAAAACGTGGCCCACCTCACCGACTGTCACGCATTGGTAGAGAACTGTTCGGGATTGGCACCAGTTCTTCATTAGAGCCGCTGACGCTCCCGCCGACCGGGATTCAAAATTTAAATAGGCAGTTGGAGAAAGCGTACTTTGCTTTCATAGAGCCGTATGCTGCCGATTCCTCACAAACTTTATTCACATCGTCACAGCAACAAATCGTCAGGCCATCCGAACGAGCTGCACTACACAAGCGTCGGCTGCCATTCACGATCTGTCGAATCTGCAATTGCACTCTTGATGAGAAAAAAGGGATTGACCAAATCCTTCACAATCTTGACCAAATCAGTGACTACGCAACGATGTCCCGCGGTGGCAGACTGTCAATTCATGCTACCTTCTTTCTTCGGTGCTGCTTCTTTACCATCATGAACTCGGTATTCCTTGTCACTTTCATTCTTGAACAGTGTTGAACTTTTTTCTCTATCACGCTAACGCCGTTTCATAAGTAATTACGAGCATATTTTCAGAGCTACTTTTTTCAATGGAGAGAAGGATTTAGAGGTTTCACATTTCATACCGTTCTGAGACGGCTTAAGAAAAACCGGAAAAGTGAATGTCGCGACAAATGCCATCCTGGACGCAGCATTCGTCTTCAATACTGGGATTTTTTTCCACTGCAATCGTATGATTGCGGTTGCAGCGAAATTATTGGTTCATTTAATTGACCTGGGAAAACTTTTTCAGTGCATTTCAGTTGCTTCAGCTGACAAGCTTTCGGCTCGCTTGGGCTGACTTGTATTGCCTTATGTTGCACTGGAGTGAAAGTTATAATTTTTTTGCATTGTTCGATCGAATGTATTGGCGAGCCGCAGTACACTTCGCTGGCTCAATCTGTTTTATTGAATTGCACAGATGATACCGCCCTTGGATCGAAAAGGCGTTCGATTATTGATGATGAGAAGTGAACGGTAGCCGTCGGTCCCTGTCAACGGAGGTGCGGCGACGACTTGTTCATCACCATCTCACTACTCGCGATTTGAGCAGAAGACCCTTCCTCAAAGGCACATCTTTCACCCTCGTTGAAAGAGATAACCCCGTTTTAAACATCCAATCAATCACTTAGTCAAACCGAGTGCGTGTAATCGGGATTACCGAGGGATAACTCGTACATTATTTTCCTAAAAGACATTTTCCCATGAGTTCGCCGAACGCATACTGGAGGTGCTTCAAGTAACACGTTTAGTTTCGACACTGTGGTGCGATTCTATGGAACTTTTGCGAGCGCTCGTTAAGACTTTGTAAACCCTTATGAGCGTCGACGTGATGCGAAGCGTTCAACTTATTTCACTGCAGGGTGCAGCTTCCTTTCTATGCTCTGAATAATCACTCCAGAAGGTTTCACGCTAGTTGCTGATTATTAGTGGTGCGTACGACCTTGACTTTGAAATTCAGGATGACGATTTTCTGGGAGATTAGGTAATGAGCAATAAAAATGAGGAATACGACAGTGCAAAATCTTCGGGCATCCCAATTGAGCTGTTACTTATGTCACTCTCTTGTAAAAACTGTCACTAGGCCAACACTGTTTTGTGGACGGTCATATGGAAAAATATTTACCCGATTTATCTTTCTAACTGAATCCATAACGTCTCTAATTTTGATCGCGGCGAAAGGTTGTTGCGGTCCATCAAACCTTCAAACAAATGCTCCCATGACTTGAAATAGAAGATTGTTTTCTTTAATGCTTCCCGAATGCAAAATTATCATACAAATGACAAAACGCAAATTCCATCGAACGATATGTTAATCGATAATGCTAATTTTAAAGACACCTCTCCTCCAATGCCTTCTTATTCAATAACATATGATGCAATCTTTGACCCCGGCAAACATCTACCTCGGCAAAACGAATGCTACGGTTGGCGCGGCATATTCCAAAATTTTACGCTACCTCCACCCCTTCCATCCTTCCCCCTCCCGCAGAGTTGGATGTTGGAGATATTCATAAATGTCCGGGGAGTTAGTGAAAGCTTGGGAGTGGAGACGAGTAACGTTGGTCGATTCAGTTACACGCAGCCTCATTTGATCTAACCATGCCGAGTTTTTCAGCTCTTGAAAGGAGATACCTAGAGTAAATGTCTCTGGAATGACCGACAAGCACTACATGCTGAACATGCCGGCCGTAATAGGGTTTGAGGTCGCAGCAAGTCTCGCTGCCTTCGTGCGCTATTTGGGAATTTTTATGCGGAAACCTCGCTATACCTTGTTTTAGGTCATCACAGTAAAGTTTGATGTGAACAGCCTATGTCACGTGCAGATGTCTTCCATCAATTTTACTTCCTCTAATAATATTAACTAGAGATATACTTTAGAAGTACCATAAAACCTGCGTGATGGTTTCATCGGTACCAAAGCGAGCGTCATCCGTTATCATTAAATCTCATATCAGATTCATCCTGCTTCGATGTATTACGCGTTGCCGTAAAAACGAATTTCGTTTCTAACATCCCCACTGCCCGTTTTTTCAAATTCGTGACCTCCTCATGCATTTTGCCCTTTGCCATCAGCTGCTACAACCCTGAGTTCATTATTCATCCGTCGGGTGGAATGAAAGTATTGAGAAATTGCTTTCATCACACGGCCGGAAGGAGTTTCAGCATTGAAGTATGCAATTACTGAGAAAGATATAGTTCAATAGACAGAATAAACGATGCAGAATGATAAACGTTTGAAGACACCAACGAAGTTTTTGCAGGAAGCTGGGTTCCAAAGCTTCAGTCTCTTTACCGGTCATGCTCGAGGTGTCTCGCGTTCAAATCTGGTTGATGCACTAAAGACGGCCGTTATTTCTTGATCTTCTCATTAAAATCATAAAAGAACAAGAATCAGCTGTCTGATGAATGAGCTGCATGTTGTGGGAGTGGATAAGAGGATAAGCAATGGTAGCCTGGCGGCTACGCCTTTTTGCAGTTGCAAGTTGCCTTGCTGAATAACAACTCTATAGTATTTTCAAAGTGCTATTTTGTAGCATAAATTTTTAAACAACCAGAAATCTGGTTGCTGTTGGTCCGTTCAGAAACCTCATTGATGTGAGATAAGGACTGTTCATGACAGACATTTTTAAATCTTGTTTGGATTTTAGGCTGATCATCATAAGATTTTTTGCACTTTCGCGTACATGGCTACCTCGACGATAGCCGAAGATAACATGTTCTTTTTCTATGCTGGCATCTTTTTTTAGTCCAGCCGATCACGTTCCGTAGGAACTGATGACACCTTCCCGGGTCCGGGCCTTCTTTAGGTTCAGAAAACACAGCTGATTTGTGGAGATTTCGACCTTCTCCATCAAATAATTCTATACTGATGAAACTGACCAGAGTTGCTTCAAGTAAGTGAATGGAGGACAGACAGTACCATATATAGAACTCGTTTCGGTAATAGTAGCCTTATATTACTTTCTCTTGAAGGAATTCCTTCTACAAAGGATGTTCCTAACAGGTTATTCATGCTTCTTTTTTAAACTCCGAGCACGCCACCGTGAAATGCCCCCTTGAAATCATCACCGTGAAGAAACAACGAAGAACAAATGAAGCGTCTAATATTCCATTTGCCAGGGGAGAAATTCAGTACATCTCTGCGTAAATTAAAACCATTCTATTCTATGAAAATTGCTTGCATCAAGTCAAATTTATTATCCCTTTAATTATTACGAAGGCTGAAAAAGTTGCAGGTAAATTTTACTCTGCTTGCTGATTCAATATTGCCCAAGAAATTTTTAGCTAGATGGATTTTCGACGACTCCCGATGAAATTTGAACGTTTGCTCTTGCGTTCACGGCGACGTTAAGGCCTTGAGCGTGACAATACCTGAGCGATGGAGAGGGTAGTGGAGCTGGCATGAACAACAAAGCGTCTAATCAGATACAGCAAAAAGTTACTGGGAAGAAGAATCGCTGAAGAAGGTGGAACTTTGTCATGCATTGGAAAACCCGGAGGATGTGGCCGATTTGGATAAACGAAGTTTAAATAATAGTTTCAAAGACATAAAAAGGTAAAAATTGGGCTATCGAGGGAAGATATTCTAGATGCAACTTTTCCGAAGAAATGATTCGCATAACGCGTTCCCGCATGGCATGCAAAAGACATGTCGACACTAAAGGAGGCCTTTAAATGAAATGCGCGTTTATTTGCGGATGCAGTTACATTGTTGAAAAGGATAATGCTTAATGAAGCAGACATAATCTGAATGGGATTGAGTCAGAAAAATCAACAAACACTGGGCTGAAGCGCGTATGTACAAGTGCATTTTGGTTTCCTTGATGCCTTGGAGAGGACTTGTCCCCTTGACTGGATTTTGAGCAATGATTATATGGAAATATATTTCCATATAATCATTGCTCAACGAAAATGGAAATGCTTTTTTTGTCGGGTACATCAGGGGAGCTTTCTGCGGCTGCCACGTTTTCTGATGCGCATAACCCGATTGCTTACGATCACTCCTTGCTGCTTACTATAGAGAATCATATCCCAACTGTCCGTGCATCCGCAGCGGTCAATGTGGTAATAAGTTCAAGTCCGCAGCTTGTCGCTGTGGAATAAGGCAGGCAGCAGCAGTTATAAGGAATGTGAAACATGTCGCATCTCTACTGAAGGCAGTGGAGATTAGGAAAATATCGTGCGATGAACGTGCGGTGGAAATAAACATAGCCTTGAAGAAAGCGAGACTGCCTAGAATAAAAGACTGATGCTTTCGCAGTTTTCTCAAATTCAGTAAGAGTAGAACTGCACCTACTGTTTGCGATTTCTTCAAGTATTACTCACAAAACTGTTTCAACTTATAGCATATCGACCCGTTTTTTTGCTAACCAAAAAGAAGCTTGTGACACTTAAAAGAATAAGGGAAGAGAAGTGGTTCGGGAAAAGCATTATGTAATATGGGGGCGGACAGAAGTGTACAAGGTGGACAGCAAGTCTCCGTGCTTACGTTAGCTACAACTGAGCGCCGCGGTCAGTTGTTCTGCTTGAAGTATGATGTTTACAGATTTTAACTGATTGAACTGATAACTGATTTAACTAACTTAACTGATTTAACTGATTAACTGATTTAACTGATTGATTCTTTCCTTCTCTAAACGACCCAGCGGAGTTACTGGTGCGCTGACAGCAGCATCTACTTTGACTACAAAAGAATATGAGAAAGAGAGAAACTCTCCTTAACCCATCCGCTTGTTGAGTTTGTATATAAGCATGGATTTGCTTATTGAGTGGTGTTAATCGTCGAACCTAAATTGGCTTTCAGTACTTGCACAAATGGATTTTATCTTGCTGCTGGTCTTGTTGTTTCAACATTGCGTTGTTATAGCTGCTGGTAACTTAGCTGATCATTGCTTTCTTCGTTGAGAACAGGAACGTTCTTACTTCCTTCTCCCACAAGGAGCAAAAAACCGCTGTAGAACCCTAACTCCGAAAAGAAAACTACTTTCTCAACAGAAACATTTTCCGCCTCTTATTTGCACACCTTTTTCAACGTCCGAGTGCAAAAAGAAAGATTGCAGATGGCGCCTATTGCCATCACCGACTCCTGTTGAATAGCGCATCCGTGTGCGCACCCAAATCTTATGTTGCGGTGTTGTGGTACTCGCTGAGCTTTCTTTCCTTCAACTGGTCAGTTGCGCCATCTGCACTGCCGCGGGACTTATGCGTCGGGCTTACAGTCGAGGATTTCCATTTTGCGAGGTCACGGAGCGCCGCCAGTTTTGCACTCCTGCTAGTGTTTTGAGAATTTGGTCACTTTTGCTATCATAAAGAGTGCTGCGAGACATGGTGCGGGCAACGGAGCGTCCCGCCATAAGATCACCCACGAAATTCACCATGGCTGCTTGACGACGTTGACAATTTAGCACTGGCGGGATGCCGATTAGCTCCCAGCTAGAAATTACTTGCGGCTAGACGCACTTTCGCGTGCCAAAGTCAACAGTGTATATTAGGCCATGGGCCGCAAACCAATGCATCCCAGTAGACAGATACGATAACCACCCATCCCAAGCTTATTAACAGCCGTCACTACGTAGTTTTCCAGCATTCGAGGAGGGAAAGCCGATAATGATATCTGTGCACGATCGTCGCCATCTCTTTTTGTTGCTTCGTTGACTACTTTTGAAGCGATGGGTGTGGTCTTCGACTTGGAAACAGTTCTTTGTGATTGAAGCAGAGGCCACTGTTTTGTTTGTGAAGTTGAAAGGTGCATTTCGTATAAAATGTCGTATATAATACAAATAATTAACCAAGGGTAATAGCTGGACGGAATCCTTCCACATTGCCAAATGGCCGAAGCATTTGGCTGACAAATGATGTCTGCCTCAACTGAATGTGCCTTCAAAATGTAGGTCGGCTACTGTGCAAAGGTATTTGCTGCGAATTCATTTCCGACTGCGATCAAAGAACTAGCGGGGCGATCTTTTTCCGTTCGTTGAAAAACGGGAATTTTTAAGAAAAAACTTGTTCGAAAAACGGCACGGGATCTTCCTCGACCACTAGGGCCACACTTCTTGTATCTTTATTCGTTATCATGAGCAACTTGGAGACTCACTGAAAATACCTTTCATGCACACAACAACGCATTGTAAACAAAATCAGCATGTATGCAAGTCCGGCAAGCTCATAGTCAAACGGGCGAAAATGACTGGAGAAGCAGACTGAAAAGGAACCCTTTAAAAACAAATTCAGATGAAACATAAAACGGTGAAACAAGGGGATGCTTGATTTATTAACCTGCTGAAAAAGAAAACACTGATTCTGGCGAACCAGTCAGCACAGCGAGGAAACAGATGAAGGCACGGCTCATCACCTTGAATTTTAAATGCAATCAAATAGCATAAAAGCAACACTAAATTGGTATCGAAGAGGTGTCTGCTTATGGTAATGCACTGCAACGGGACAAATAATGAGTGCAAGAGCCGTTGGTCCAGAAATGGAAATAAATTCAACTTCTTCAGCATTTTCATACTTTTTGGAGATTAACGCTATGGTGGATCTGAGTCATCGGGAAGGATGAACGTGAAGTGTTAGTTTAAAAGTGCTCTTTCCTCTACGGTTCCTCCAAACATCGGCCGTCGTCTTCGAGTTGTTCACCATCTGCAAAGATCGCATCTCTCGCTGAGATCGTTGTATAGCACAGTTAGTTAAAAAAAAAGCAATCCAGCATTAGTTAACTTTGTGAAATCTGAGTCGAAAGCCTCATCTAAATCAGATGAATCCTTCAGCAAAATCCTCTTTTGAGAGGATAAATGAACGCTTTGAAAAGCACAGTAATAGGAGCCCAATGTATTCCACAGAACATACTGAACTTATTGTAACATGTTTTCTCTAAATTTTCAGCCTATGCCGAATTTTTGACAACTTTTCATCTGAGAACTGGAAGTTTCTTGAGAATAAGTTGAAAATTCAAAACAGTTATCTACACCTGTTTCATCTCAGATCAACCGCATCCCACCACGAGATTTTCAGCAAGCATTCGAGAGGAAGTAGTATACTGAGACCTTCTGCGCTGTTGCTATATATATCCATATAATCCAGAGATGGAGAAAAATCATGCGACGACACTCACAGTTGTAAACTGTGCAGATTGTTAGCAGTTCAAAAATTTGTGACGGCATTGAGCCGCAATGAAGCAGCAGTTTTTCGGAATCGATGAACAATAAAATGATCTACAGACACCTTCCTATAGAAGAGCAAGGCAGTGTAAGAGATGGTTCCTCAGACTAACGAAAAAATACGTTAACCTAATGCATATTAGTTTCGGTAACTTCTTTTTGAAAGAATGAAGCAAATGAAATACTAAATCACGACCGTTCTGTGTGCTTCATAAATTCATCCAGATTACAGCGAACAGCTTCAAAATGACCGCCTGTACCCCGAATGGCTGACATCTTACTCGCCAGCAAGCTTAGGACAGGTTGTCAACTTCATTTTTGGGAAGCTCATCTTTTTGCACGTCACCTCGTCCTTCAAGGGACGCTTGGTGTTCACAGTTCCCGTCTAGCCTTGTTTAACAGAAGACGTTTCGAAATGATGTTTCGATGTTTGCCCATAAATGATGGCGTACTCGGTGAAAAGACATGCCTTTTTCCTCACTTATCTTTGTCGTACCTTTTTCTCAACATCAGCACAGAGCAGTCATATAGGCCACAGAGCGGCAAATCATTAGAACCATTTATATCGACTATTTGATATCTCGTCCATGAAGGAGACACACTCTCACAAGTATTGCTTTTTAACGCAGGCCTATTCCGTCTAGAGGCTGAAGATTGCACGTTCGGAATTCATCGCTTAATAAGAACTTCTTACGGAAAACAGCGATTTTTCGGCACTATATGAAAAATTGCGAAACGTAGTGTCGTTGCTGCAAACATATATCGAAATTCAGATTCATGTATAAGAAAAACGCGTAATGCTAGGATGAATCGTACGTCTGGACCTCATAGTTATGGTTGATTGCTACCGAAAACCGTTAATTTTCATTGGTTTCAGTTGTGTGAGCAAGGAACAACTGGAACTTATGGTTTCTACCATTTGCACAGACACTACTCTCAACGTGATATCGAGCAGGAACAATAATTCACAATCCGTTCTCCCATCATCGCATTGACACGCCATTAGTTAACGACTGCGCTGACCCACAAGCATTTTTCGGCCCGAGATGCGCACGGTGGTATGCATTAGGAAAGTGAGGGTGATGAGAAACATGATAGGGTGCAACCCATCCCGCCCTCTCCTCTCTCATCCTCTCCAACTGTTCTTCAGGGGGCCGTCGGCAGTTCGCAACATGAATCATTTCTCTTCCAATGGTGACGCGTTTCCGGGCCCAAGATCCCAATACTTACCAAGAAGGGCGTAACAAGTGAAGGGAGGATGCTCGAAGGTTTCATGTGAAAAACATCTCCGCTTATAAAAGGACACAAGTCAGATTGCGTTACCTGCCAACGGCTACCGCCCATATATACATCAGAAAAGAGGATATCGCAGTTTGACTAAAAATGTCTTCACACCCACCAACTTCAAAACGAACAACGCCCTGAGATGGAAGTGGTGATTTTGGTTCAAATGGAAGAAATTTGCTTCCATGAGTCGTTATCTCTCGCGAGAAAAAAGCGGAAGGAGAAACTCCAATCTGACCTTTTCCAACGTCTTCATTTCTATATAAGAACAAATTTATCTAAATGAAATGAGCGAGTACCTTGAGATATTTGCCTCTGCGGACACTGACCTTCCGCTCCCCTTCTTCCTCTTCCTGGATTCCCTCATGTGTCTGAGAGCAGATGCTGTTGCTTGATCAGGGATCACGCCTCTGCAAAAGTGTTTTATTTTTCAACGACCAGGCGATAAGGAGAAGAGGCCTGCTGAGAGTAGGCAATTTGCTTAAAAGAACGGAAGTTGGAGTGAAAACTACGGCAGTCTACTGAAACTGGTTCCAACGTGTTTTTGAAACTTTCTGACAAGCTAGGTGACAAAGTTTATAAGTCAACACGAAACAGATATATCGTGACAACTCTTCTTCTTAAACATAGTCATTCACTCGAAATCTCGACCGAAAAATCAGCCTTTCTCCATCACCGATCGCCCAGCTGCGTAATATTGGTACAATTACACTCCTTATTACATGTCGGTAATCTGTAGGTTCAGCCATATTCAACAGTGTGCATTTGCTACGACAGTCATATATATCAGAATTCATTTTAGTGCATTGCATTTCAAAGGCTGCCACATGAGAGAACGAATCACTGGTGCAAAACAGTAACTACCATATTCAATCGCCGCAGCGTTTATCTCTGCAAGTGAAAGCATTGACGAGATAACATTAGTGCTACTTGCTCTTGTGTATGCTGCTATAACAAACTTGTAACGGGTATTTGCAAAAGGACTCTTTAACGCACTAAAATTGGGTGTAGGATGTAAGTACTACGGGACCTGAATCTTCGAAAAATTAACTAGCCTCGTGGCTGCGTCCTCTGTCGCATGATTCAATTCGCCGTACAGTCTAGTTGCCTAAACACGAATGCTTATTCGAGGCAACAGCGAGCTATTGTTAAGACATTATAAACATCTAAGGAAATTGCGTCTTTCATGAATTTTTTGTCTAGCAAGCGCTCGGGCACTCTCAGAAATACATCAGCGATGTGACGGCTGTCTGCAGTTTCCCATTAGCCGCGAAAATAAGATCGAGAGGTGGTTAAATCTCCATACTTCAGCGTATTTACCATCAGATTCTAGTATTAAAAGTAATTCAAACTAAGACTGCCTGACGTTGATTCCTGCCTGCTGCCAAACGTATGAAGTTTTAGGCTTTTAGGCCTCATAGTATCAGCACTGCCCTACACAGCGCCCTTGTTTATTGCTGAGGTGTGACCATGAAACTTATTGGCATCTTGTCATCCAGCGTAAGTAATCAAGGCCCTGTTATATGATAAATAAGAAAAATTTGATTGCCTAGAGAAGAAGGGCCGCACTTTCTGAGTGGATGGAAAAAACTCGTGCAGAATCATCAGATCTCATTTCGCATGGAAACATCGTTGACGCATAATATTATGAAAAGCGAACCTCGTTTGACAGCCATTCCTTATTAGCGCTGCTTTCGGTTTCACATAAAATGGACCATTGAGGTGTCGCCATCATGTTGAACTTTGCTGACATGGCCGCGAACCCCCCCTGCAAGGTTTTATATTTTTACGACAGAAGCAGCTCGCAAGACCACGAATTTCGGAAGCAACGATTCAGTCATTGTGGAATAAATCGCATGTGATGCGCTTCAACGATGCTCTGACGAGTGCCCTTTGCACGTGAAATTCCCTTATAATCGCACCCTGTATAAGTGCAAAATGGAGGAATGAGTAAAAGCGACCTGCAAGCGCCAAATAAAACGCGAATTAAGTGCCCCTGTCTTTACAAGTAGCCTAGCGGAGCTCTTCTACTCCAGCATCCGCACAATTTTTCTGAGATCAATATTCATAAGCAGTAACGCTTATAAATGTAACCTGCAAGGTTTTGAAATTTCTGACAACGTTGCATGGACGGAGGCTCCATGGAAAAATTTTTGAGCCTTGTAATATAGCGGTGAAATTTTGGACCAGTGAAAATTACCTGAAGATCCGGCAAATGAACCATACTTCCGATTGCAACCACAGCAGTTCGTCCCTCAACTCCTTCCTTAAAGTATTACATCCATTTGAAGAGCATAATTTCCATTCCGCCAGACACCAATCTGCTGGGCACTACTGGATTCGCTAAAACTGCGAAGGTTCTTGCATTCATATACCCGCTGCGACAGCCAATTGTCATGGCATAACTGTAATACTGCCTGGAAAATGATTTCATTCAAGAAATTACACATACCGAGGCAAAATTGCAACAATCTCAACTCTGTAATTGCAAACGGCACTCTCCAAAGAGGCGGTCACTTTGCGCGAAATCTCTTCTTGAAACGCATGACAAAATATCCTTTCCGTTTATTCCTAGCGCTTTTCTCATTCTCTCACTCTTACATTAGAAACCTACCGGAATATCCGGAACGTGCCCTACGTTTGCCGTTTCCTCCAAAGAACCATTTAGCTTGGTAGGTTCCTGAAACTTTGACGATATGAATTACATAAATCTGCAAATATATTTATGCCTGTATATAACTGGTATTGATAACTTGTTATTGTTGTAATAATAATAGCAATACATAAGCCTCCTTATTTACAACGAGAATTAGAAATGGGAAGTGACGACCTGTTATCGGAATTGGATAAGCGGAACATTCACTATGTGTCAACATAGCTTTTTAGAATGCTGTCTTCGCAATTTTGATTCCAATTCGGTATGCCTAGGTTCCACATGATTCCCTATGCATCAGCTGTGCAAACTCATTCCATGCATTCAGTGCCACAGAGATGTAAAAATAGCAAGCAACAGTGTTCCTTCCGCAGTACATCTAATGAATTGTCAAGACTTAGTGGATTTATAGAAGAACTTTGTTTTTTCTCCGCGATGCACCACACTTTAGAGAATCCTTTGAACTTCCAATCACGCTTTATGTGTGGATCACTCATTTGTTGGCATCAGCGCTATACGCGCCTATCAATAGTGCAATGCAGGATTACGACTTACACGGAGAAACTGTAGAATATAAACATCCTCAACCGCGAAGGGATTTCATAGAAGCTCTTCAAATGCAGATGAATATGGTAGCAGCAACATGCTTGGCGTAGCAGTACTCAACATGAATTCAAAATATATGCGCAGAATATCACTTTCGAAAAGTGGGCAAAATGATTCCGGATTCATTAATAATTTTTAACAAATCAGGGTTTTTATCCGTGCATTAGTTAACGTAATCAGCAAAATTCGACTTCAACTGCCAACTTAATGAACCGCCTGTCATCGAAAGTCCGCCAGCAAAAACGAGTTGTGAGCAGCAACAAATCGAATGATTTAGAATTCTGCAAAACTTTTTTGCACCGCCTTTGCAGGAGTATCGATATAAGTGTCAGGAACAAAAAAGCGCATTCACTTTGTAGCCCGAAAAAAAAACACACTGACGAGTGCGACTTCGACTTGATTTTTTTCGTTTATATTAATGCGTCTGATTTGCTGAAACATTCAGAAGCAACCCTCGGCACACCACAATCACTCTTCATCAACGACAACGTTTATTGCTTTCATAATGATAGTGTTTGTTTCAGCGCTTCAGTGTTGACTTCGCGACTCTCGTAGCTAATTGGTCTGAGTGGTTCAAAATCTGACCAAGGAGGTGGCGATCATCTGCCAACAACAGTGAGCATCGCAACAGTGAAGCAGTGTGGAACCGTGTGTACACAACACTGGAGTGGTGTGCACGAATGAATCGGATCATGGGACGTTGGCAGCAAAGAGGAATCGCTGAGGTGTACGTTATGGATGAACGAAAATAGTGAGGTTGGAAATGACAGAAGTGTAAGAAACAACAAGTCGGAACAAAAAATTTTGCAGAAAGTGACGTCGCCAAGGAATGTGATTTTTCACAAAACGCAGATTTCATACGTAGTTTATATATATATATATATATATATATATATATATATATATATATATATATATATATATATATATATATATATATATATGGTTCTTGTTACGCTTGTCTTGATGCAAAGGATCATGTATGTGAGTATTAGAGGAAAAGAGGGTGCTGAAGAGATGAGGGTTTACCGTACCCGAAACCGGCTTTCTTAAATATGCAATTTATGCGAATTGCAACCATTAAAAATGCAACTCGAGAAATGAAGTTGACATTTCTGTGGAATAGATTGTAGCTGGTACGGATGATCAGGCACTTGTGGAAAGGCGGAGGGAATGACTCAACCATTGGCTCGTTGCGAGACGGAGAGCGGAACAACTCAGTTATTGGCCACTTGTCCGAGCGTTTCCTCACATTTGACGTGATGGGTGATGGCGAAAAATATTCTCTGCCCTAATTAAAGGCATCGACAATGCATTCTAATGGGCGCTTTCTTAAATAGTATTTTCGACAATAAAACAGAACTTTCGTTGGCAGATGACGCAAATGCATGATCGATTTTTCAATAGCGAACGTTTGTCGATGTCATTTGTTGCACGTGCCATGCCAAAAATATCGATTTATGCGATGCTCAATCGTCAACTCAAACCGCAGATCTTTACCGCATACCGCAAGCTTGAGTACCTTTGCAGGAACGCGTCTTTAGCCAACTTAGTGCCAACGTGGTGCAACCGCATTTTACTATAGATGGGAGTGATTTTTAGCTAAGACTACAACTAGGAGAAGACCAAAGTGGAAGACAGCTGGACGAGAATAACGTCATTATAGGGTGTTAAACAGGGGTTAGACACTTGTTAAAACAAGAAGCTGCTTGAGCATTTCTGCTACCACGACATGCTGGCAATGGCTAGAAGCTCGTGCTCTGGGGTGCTTGCGTAAAGACAATTTAGCTTTCTGTTACTCTCACGTGCGGTTGGGCGCTGCAACGGCGTATCACTCAAATCGACATTGTTATTCAGAGTATTCTCAACAGTTCGTACAGTAAATCTCTCTGACACACCAGGAAAACGAACCTTTGCAGTACAAGGCAACCGACTTTCCGTGATTCTTAATTGTGCGGGGTTTGTTTTAGGTTGCAGTGCGCTTTTCTCAACGCCGATCAACTGAAATTGGCAACAAGATTTGTTTCACCAAAAACCACGATCAATTTTAGGGCATTGTTTGGTACAAATTCCACAAAGATTCAACATGAATCTTTTCAAGAAATGTTTTTTCTACAAACGTCACAAATTTAGCTCAACGTGACGGTACTTAGATGGTAGGGGAACTGTCGCTGAGTGGGCCAAACGCCAGAGCTTCTTTTACTGATGTATTTAGAAATTTGCGATGATGAATAAACTTTCACTTTATCAGCACTGCAACATAAGGGCAATCATCCGCTGAGCTGAACTCGAAAGGAACAGTACTCTTATTCGTTCTCATCAGGAGACGTAACCGTCGAAGGAACATCGTTAATTCTAGCAATGTAAGGAGTCTCACTAGATGCGTCAATATGTCCAAACGAAGTTGAGGGTCCACCAACCTTCTTAAGATACAGAAAAGCAGCCATGGTTCCCAAGACAGCCAGTAAAACGACCGCCACAGACATATTGCACTCGACGCAGCGCACTCAACGAAAGCAACTAAACAAATAATCACGCACAGGTCTTAACTAACTCAGCGCCCTTTGATACTTAGCATGCTAAAAGTAATTTGAAAAACCCGAATGTTCTAACTGCGGGCTTTTCACGAGATCGAGAAAGCAGCTATTCGACAGCACCGCAGCTTGTGGCTCCTCCTCTTGTTTCGTCCTTATCTGACATCCAGCACTGCCTCCCCATTCCGAGGTTGTCTTTTTCTCCATTTTTTAAAGTGCCATAACCACAATGGAATATCGTCTGTTCGTTTTCGAGTCCTTCATTACAGTTTTAGTCTATTACAGTCTGTTATAGTCATTCATCGTTTTGTACCGCTTTCAGCGCGGTCGGTTTGAAGAGAGCTCTGAGCAAATTCTTTGGCTCTGTCCTACTGAGTCACTCCTACAAGGAGCCTAATCCGGACGAAGGTGGTGCACGCCGGAGCTCTTTTCTTCAGCGGAAAACTATGAATGGAGTCGTCAGTGTCCGATGGGCAAGAGAGAGCTTAAACTCAAACCCTGCAACATTACATTCCATAGTGAAAAACTAACTCAAGCTGTCTGTGGCATGTCATGCAAATGAGTATAAGCATGGCTAGTCACTCCATCATTACGTGTGATAGGAGCACATCGAGTTGCTGCACACGACAAGAGGAAGAAGACGTTGCGTGTTGTGTACCACGTCTGCACTGATGTCGTTGTTGTTTGGCGACCGCTGACACTTGAATACATTGGTCACCATTATATGGATCAAGTTATTTCATTTTTATCACATTGCTGCGTCTTCACATTCAATGGCGCTCGAATCAATGCAGCACTCATACCACATTTGAGCTCCACTCCCGTCACTCAAGGCACTCAAGGCACAATTTCTTAACCAAGATCCGAGAAGATCAAAACCTGCTCTAGGTCCGAATTGTTAGTGTGATTTGCTGGGGAAGCGAAGATGATGAAGTGGAGAAGAGGAAGAGCAGAGGGGAGAGGTGGGAGGGACGCGGAAGAGATGGTGGATGGCTTGCCATGTACGACGGAGCCTACTGCCAAATATCTCACGTGCCAACCAAACAGCCTCAGTAGTGCGCAATCATGCACGTCAACGTGACTAACTGAGGGAAAAACATTTAGTTTCTCAGCAGAACGTAATGGAGGAGTCCATAAGATCTCTCAATCGAAAATGAAGTTCTATGAATGCAAGAGAACAATTCATGGAACTAGGGAAATTGGAAAGACCAATCGGGAACTATCCCTAATCGAGCAGAAAACTCGTCACCTGTAAAACGTATCATCGAGCTCTTTCGTCAGCATATGAGAACGTATAATGAGGCGGAATGAGGAACATACAGCAGAACTAATGAACTTACGGGACAGTCAAGAGAAGAAAAAGCGAAAGCACCTTCCCAACAAAAGGGGAAAGCACCTTTGCCGAAAGCACCTTCGCCTTTCAAAAAAACTATCTCCATGAGTGTATGGATGCGTACATGCCTCTGTTTGTTTCTGTCTTGCTGCATGTCTCTTGCTGGTAACTTGCACATCACCTATCACGTAACTTACAACGATGAACTAAACATCATCTGCACCGGAAGTCTTTCCACTGAGCAGTTCAAGCGGCGAACCAGTGAATCATGTCATAGCGTCACCGGGCAACAGTCCGATATGATCCAAGTTGTTTTATGGAAGATTTGCAAGTTGATAGGACTTGGAACACACGTCACAGTAGTATGCTATCCTCCTCCATTGGATTTAAATTATTGGTACGATAGCGATTTGAATTGGTGATCACATTACAAGTGTCTGTTTTCACTGGTTATCCCATTTGCTGCGGTTTCCTTGATAGCTACTTCGTTTAGTGCGGAATTTATGCGGTTGGCATCATGCAAGCTCAAGTCTGCTCTTCAGCTCCTTCCACTTTTGGCCTTTTTGCTCTAGCAGTAGACTTCCTTCTTCTTACTACTCCTCCTTCAATTTTTTATTCACGTCGTGCTCTTTAACAAAACGATTATTTAGACTCTGTGCATGCCCTGGATAGATATTTAACTCTTATTTGATTTGCCAGTTGTTGGTACCTAATTGCGCAACGACTTCTGCCTGCTATTCGTTCCGGCGACTGTGATTCTGCTGTGCACATATGAACCTGCACTTTTACGCAAAAAGTTGACACTACCTCTTTAGCATATGCGCACTCTTGCGACAAAAAATTCAAGGTTATCCTCCCCGTGGTCATACTTCAAAGATCGATAGGGAAACTGATACAGGGTCACAATTACGATCCTTGAAAGTGTTCCTGGAGAACGAAAAAATTCATCCATGTGTGATTAAAACCCACAAAAGTGCAGAAGAGGCGTGCTGTGAGGCACTGAATGTGGAAATACCAGGCGAAATTGAAAGCAGTTGCCGATTTGCAGCTGATTTTGCGGTAATTATTCGTTGGTTGTCATCAGCATGATTTCATAGCAATCGGACAGACATGTTGAGAGATGCTTACATCTAATTTTTATTGTTCGCTCTTTCATGATAGCGGGAGTAAGAACTTAACAGTGTCTGTTCTTGAATGTCCATGAAAGACGTCATTTGCTCACAAACGCAGTCTGATTTTGAAGGCCGGCTGTTCGACATGGCAGTTGCTGTTACCGCATAACACTGCAGTAGCTGCATTAAGTGATTAACTGATCAGTGCCCTCAGCAATGATGTGATAAACGTCTCATTATCGGGAACGGTGACTTTCAACCTATAGTGGCTTCTCGAGGCTGTCGCATGAAAGTCTAGGTGGATACGTTGTGCAAACTTCATAAACAACTCGTGCTCTTCAAGGCTGCAGTGATGGTACCCATCAAAAGTACACACATAAGAAACAAATTACCTTAAAAGCTTGTCTTCTTCTAGTTGTGCTCATAAGCTTGATTTTCTGCATATCGCCCTTCACCTTTCATTTTCTGACTTCTAGTGCAACTCCTTCGGCACATAGGGCATTTTTTCCACATTCTGGACCTCTTTTTTCTCTGCACCACCGCCATTTTTCTCACCTCATTTGTTTTCCTCGCCCTTTTTCTTTCCTCCTCCTCATTCCTCTTTCTCATCCTCCCTTTCCTTCTCACCTTCTCCTTGTTTCTCTTCTCCTTCTCCCTCCTTCCTTTCACCGTTCTAAAAAGTGATGTTTAGGATGACGTTCCAAAACATAAGAAAAAATGCGAACATAAGCTGGTTACAACTGCTGTAGTGACCAGGGACGGATAAATGCAACGTGGACCAAGCGCTCCAATGACGTTATTGGAAAACAGAGCGGCGATGCGTAAAACGTAGTTGAGGCTCATGCATCATTTTGAGGCGGCAGCGGCAGGCACGTCTTCCAGGTTTATTGTACAGTTTGAATGAGTAGTCTGATGACTGCAAACAGGTCGAGACGGTCCAGCTAATGTCATCAGCCGCTGAAGCTCAAAGTAACGTTCCTTGCGAGAACTGAGCTCGAAAGGACTGAATTCGAAGAAAATAGCACTTCATATTGACCCGTTTTGAGCGAAATTTTGCAAAAGAACATACGGCAACTACTTAGTATATTGATGTATTTGTGCTCATGGAGGTGCTCGTTGCCCCTTTCTGATAAGTGGCCTGGATTATGATACGGAAATTTTCTCGATGTAGTTCACACGGCTGAACGATCCTTGTTCCATCTATCAGTTTAAAGCCGTAGGTATCGGTAATTCGCCGCAACTGATAGTTATACGCGATGTGGGACATAGTGACTGTCGATCGACATAAGCCGTCAGATTTTTCGGAGAACATATTTGCAATGACTGTCTTTCATTTCCTTTAGCAGATCCGTCCGGCTGCTCCAACATTCATACTCCAGTTTTGTTTTTGATGAATTTCAAGTATTCAATTTTCCCTTCGTCTTTTCCTAATGCCTAGAGGCAGGCAGCTGCTTAAATACCAAAAAACTCACTGTGATTGCAATAAATTCAGAAGGGTCGAAGTGATGAAGTTTAGCAGTGAATTGCCACTAACGACTACTGACGCTAAAAAAAAGAAAGCGAGCAAATGCTGTCAGGCGCAAGGTCGTTGTTTTCACTCCGCTTCTGTAGCTTATTAGCGGGAATATAGGTGACTACAAAAATGAGCTTCTGTGCCAGCCCTCACTAACTCGGCTTTCCATTTTTCCAACTATTCGATAAGAGTGCCAGAGGAACTAATTGATACGAGCCTTTCAATAACGATCACGTCGGCAGCAAGCTTCACAAACTCATTCAGGTGCCTGCGGGGTCGTTTTTGTTGAGATTAAACGAAGATGATGAAGTATGTGTGATAAAATCGGTTTACTCTAGTGGCGCAACTGTGAGGAGTTTAGAAAATTCTGCAGAGAAGGCGTTTCTCTGACTGTCGATTTTGCAGTTAACTTATAAGGACAAGGTAATGATAATATTTTCATGAGGGGCTGCGGCTACCATTCACAGGCATGAGTTCGTGAGGTAAATAACTGAAGTATCGTTAACATGCAAAGTGAAGTCTGTTCACTGTCGCAGACTGCTGCTGAATATCCTGCTCTGTAAGGTATATTTTTATGGAGGCTGAAATGCCCGTTGCAGTGTTGAAGGTGTTTCATGCCCTTGTCGCTGATGATATTCCTGCATCGCATCGCTTTCACCTTATTCTCCTTTCACGTCTCCAGCATTCCGTATTGGCATTCTGGGTGTTCGAGTAATGTTTTAATCGGCCCAGAAGAGTGGGCGGGAATCAAATGAGATTTCACGGAGGCGGAGGGACACAGCGTCTTTACCAGCAGTATAACAAAAGTATTTACACCTACATAAGGTACTCTCTACAAACAGATGCAGTACTTTTTGAAGCAGCCGTTGCCTGCTGAAGTAAAATAAACAGCATGGCTGAGCAATAAATTAGCGCTATTCAGCGAGTGCTTATCGACCAGCGAGAGTGGACCAGTGGTTAGAGCGTTCTCGCTCATCGAACAGGCTCATTTCGCTCTCATCACTTAGTCATGCTGGACTGACCGAACCAAGCATACTTGTTGCCACACTGATCGTCTTCTTGCACTTCAAAAGAACAGCTATAAGGCATTTAGGAAGACAGCTGAGGTGAAAAAGCACCTCCATCTTATCCTCCTCCTTTTTTTGCTCAGTCTTTTCCTCATCTTTCTTGTTCTCATTGCCTTGCAATGCACACTTTTTGCATACTTAGCGGTACTCTGAAAATGAGGAAAACACTTAGCACCCGCTAACGGAACCAAACGTGACATTTAAAGTTTTTGGTTTCTTTTTTTTCTAAGGGATGATTTAAACCGCGTTTTGAAAAGTGCACTGTTTTATTGAGCCGAATTCTCTGGGAGAAGTACTACTTGAAGGGACTGCGGAATTGACTGTGGTCGTGGTATAACTGTGCACTCGCAACAAATGCCAGTTGTTTTGTTTTACATGCAGAAAAGAAACTGTTGAAAGAAAGAAAAGAACAGTGCACTCTGAAACTAAGGGAAGCTACTCTTTCATCACAAATCGTTATTGGCGGTGCCGCTGCTCTCTAAGAGAGCAGCAGTTTGACCGTAACGAGCAACGTTCGGTAATAGCGGGGACAGATACCAGTGATTCTGGCACGTTCATCATGCTCGCAACTCTCTGTTCGGAAAACACGTGCATGCCACGTGGAAGAGACTGCCAATGTACGCGCTTTTGAATCGTTGCTTATCACCTCAAATAATTTCGTCATTTCTCAGTAAGTAATAAGGTCTGCTCGCAGGGACAAACGATTGAATTCATTTCCGCCAAGGTTCGTAACATTATCTTCAGTGGTTCATGGCTGGGAACCATCGCACCGATGACATGCTTGGACATGAACATAGGCGCAAAGCATTTCTCCTACTTCGCCATGAGGTGCTTAGCAACTGCAGAACATCGGGAGAGCACAAAAGTTCGTTACCTGTGCAATTCTGGCTCCTACTGTTCGCCCTTTTTCCTCGACGTTCGCCTTCTATATATGTGCAAGGTTCGAGAATGCAGTGTGAGGCGTTTGCTTAATTTCCATCAGGAGGAGAGTAACCGACCTGGTGAGGCTGCTCGTCAAAACTAACAAGATGTTTATTTTCGAATTCGAGCAGATGGCGACACTGCTGATGGAGATGATGTGCTGCTAAATGCACTTCTGCCAGAGACTAGAGGCGGCGAAAATCGCAAGCATAGAAGGCCTTTCTAGCGCAAAGATAGTAGAAACGTCATCACTGCCGGGTCACACTAAACATCTCCTTTACAGTGCTGTGCATCAGCCGTGCTTTCCTAAGCAGCTAAGTGCTCTTAAAATTGACCAGTGATGTGATGGAATTTCAACAAACGTTCAGAACCGAAAGGGCAGAGAACACGATAAGTAGAGTGGTTGCCATGTCAAACTGAATGCGCTGTGCGATTCAAATCAACTGTTGTAGGTTCCGCACATTATCTGTAAGGCGCAATGTGAGTTGCAGAAAAGCGTTGCGGACAGACAGAGAGCTCATTCATGGTGGGTCCAGCGGCACAGTTAAAAATGGATTACACGGCACCTCTGCGTTCTACTGGAAATCTAGCTCCTTCTCTTTATCGTCTTGTCCATCTTCCTTTTTTATATCCCTTCCTTTTTACGTCCATCTTTCTTCACATCATCTGACTCGCCTCCCTTCTCATCCCTCTTGCCTTCTTTTTTGCTCGTTTTTGCATCCGGTGTCGAGGATGTCACCTGAAGAGTCGAATCGGGAACTGCAGTTGGCGTAGCGGTAGATGCTTTGGAGTCAGTAAGGGGCTTGCATGAATTACCTTTTGTCGTACACTGACGGCTTGTAGGATGTCGACGGCGTTTTAGAAAACTGAGCACATGACATAATGTTGAACTTCAGGTTGAAATACCAAATCCGAATTGTTTATTCTTGATAGATTGTGGTCAAAAAGCAATATCATCAGTGTAATCACCGCCCAAAAAATAAAGAACTTGAGTGTTGCCTTCCTTCCACCGAGACAAGCGCCTTGCTGGAAAAGATGATACCTACATCGTTGACATTCCTCAAATAGCAACATTCCATCACCGTTCTCTCATAATCGTCGGAGACTCATCCCATGTTTCCACGTGTAAGAATCAAGAGGGAGCGGGGAAAGTCTCAGCGTAGGAACATGATTCAAAGATCCAAAACATGTTTCGGAGTCGTCCGCAAGCTTCTTCGCTCGTTGCCAGCATTTGAAGATTTCAGAAAAGAGTGACTGAAATTTTCAGTACTCAGTATCGTCTTATTCCTCTCACTAACTTTTGAGAGGAACGCCAACTTTCGTTTAACATGTAGCGATGTGAGGACTTTCTCACATCCCAAACGACCTTTTGTGTGTGTAGAATCACCGAATCCAGTCAAATGAAATAGTTGCAAAAAAGGCACGTTTTTGTGGTCTCATTTGAAGTCTCCTCTTCACTCATCCAATTTGTGAAGAGATTTTTTCGAGAATCCACCCTGTTCAAGCATTTAATATCATATCACGATGCAAATTCCAAGGGGACCTAATTAGTGTCTTTCAAATCTGCATCGCTACGGGTTATTTTCGAATGGTCCGGAAGACATCGTAGGACTCTTAGTCGAAATCTGATTTTGAGCAAGTCAAAGAGGTGGGCTAGAGCTTTGCCTGAGCAACCTATGCGCAGTGCATCAATCCATTATTCAAGGTGTTTGAACCCCGATCGGACTTCAGAGTTGTCATTTGGAAGCGTGAAAATGATTGATTTTTGTGAAAAACGCGCATTGGAGGAAGATGCATTGCAGCGTTGCATAGGCTAGGTGATCCATCTTCCACGAACACTACGATACTGTAAGAGGAAGAAAGGGAGTGGTGGGATGATGTTGCTCAGCAAGTTGGCCTTACATCTTACTCCCTCTGGCCCATTAGTTGAACCTTCACATCAAAAACAAGGTTAAAATTCATTCACTTTAAAGAGATTGAGGTACGCCTCACACAGTTTGCTTACTTTGCCACGGGCCAGAAAAACCCTCTGTTTGCAGCAGACAACTTCAGAGTGAGCCGAATTGACCTAGGAGACATCGCGATTGTGTCACGCGACTTGATGCATTTAACGAGATAGCGTCACGCAGTTGGCTGAGGACTTGTGACCATGGCCGGCTTATTCCCATCTGTGCTCAGTTTTCTCCATTGCTAAATAAATTTATAGGTTATGTTCCAAGAACGGATTCACTGCGTGTTAAGCACAGTAGCACAAAACTTTCTTCCGAAGTGCTTTGGTTATCATACGCGCAGATCAAATTTCAGCTGCTTATCCAGCTTTCATTTGTCGCGTGGAAAATTTTTTTAACGTGAGAATTCTAAAGAAATTCTCATTCTGTGTTCAAATGTCAGGACGTATGCCGAAGAGATCGGAGAGTTCGGCTTCTAGAAAGAAGCCAAAACCATCAACTGCAGACACACACTTCCGGTCTATACTTGCAAAAAAAACCTGCATTATGGTTGGTTGTGTCGCAAGCTTAGTGAACCACATTCTTCAGCTTTGGTGGCAATGTTCCTGGTGCCCTGGTTGGCACATGTAGCTTCTTTGGTGTAGACAAAATTACAGTTAAATATTTTTTTATTCACATGAAGAGCAGAGCTATGCGAGCTTTCGACGCTTGCAACCAGCTCTGTAAGCGCGAAATCCGAAGCCCATAAGATTTGAACACAGTTGCTCAAACTACTGCTTTCCATTTCCAGCATCATGCACAGGCCATGTCAATTTTCGAGATGCAGGCCATGATGGCATGCCTGCAACCTCAACTTTGCGTTTTCATGTATAGCTAAAATCCCAGGAGGAACCCATCGTTTTCATTGAAATGCGATTTTTGATGGTCATACGTGTCTGGATACACCGTGACTAGAGGCGGTGTTCCGGATAGATGACCATGTGGAGAATCACGCTAGTGCCAGCGTTCGGAAACAGCATAGCAGTATCGTCGGTGCTCACCTTTTGGCTCTTCTTGTATGAAAAGATTGGATAAGAACATAGGAGGTAATGAAGTATGCCCAGAATCAGAAAGTGAAGCGGCATATCTGTTCTCTCCCACGCGATCTTTTCCACAGCTGTAACAAGCAACTGTTGACATGCTGACAGGAATTAATGAAATATTCATACGTGACATGAACTGCGTGCTCAAAGAATTTTACAAGCTTCGCGTTGTATATATTCAGTTACAGGAAGGATATTCACAATAGAGGAAACGTAGAAATGGCTGCAAGGACTTATTTTCTCGATAGATGGTGAATTGCAGGTGAAGCTACGATCAAGAAACAAGATGAAGTAGACACACTGATTGCAAACTGCTCGTGGGGAGAACCTGCGCTCATCGCGTCGAAATGTGACTACTTCTGATTTCTAAACGAAAAGTGGTTCATGGGAGCCTATTCCGACTTACAGCCACTGAGAACAGGAGCATGTTTGGGAAGAGAGAGTAGGGAGATGAAAAGAAGGCACATCACAAGAACAGAAACATGAACCTACTGATGAACGAATATAAAGCGAAGCTGTGAGTGCAAATACGACTGCTGCTTTGTCTGTGACTGCTATGAAAGAAATGTGCTTTTCTGAGCATGAAACCTGACGATTGCAGCTCTGGTCATGACATCTCCTACTACCTTAACTGGAAGTGCCTTTTATATCTCAATGAAGAAAACCTTCTGCTCATCAGAGCCTCAAAACGGCTTTGCGAGGAAAACAGCTTCCAAAGCCAGGCTATCCCAATGGTCTCTTTTCATTAGAACTGCGATGGAAGAAATGAGCCAATTAGACCGACCGCTGTTTTCAGAGAGCTATATACAAGTACACTGGCGCTTTGCCACCTTATCAGTTAAAGATGAGTGGTAACTGAAGATTGTACCGAACAATTAAATGCAACGCATGCGCTTCCAACAGTTGAGTAGTTAGGTAACACCGCAGTATTGTCATATCTCCGTTTGCAAGCTTCACAATATATTTCATTGTACATAATTGGTGCAAGATGATTCATTGGAGCCTGTCAGAGACAAATATGAATGGAAATTATGTGTTAGTTTCCACACGCGATGTAATTTGTCTCAACGAAGGTCATCACCATATCCTCTGTGATTCCGAATTGAAATATTTGCATAGATGGAAAGTCATTTATAGAAATTAGGATCAATTACGTCAATACGTATTGATATCCTCGAAATACGTGGGAACACTTTGGATTTACACGCTCAGATAACATGTACAATTGCCTTTATAACGTCCTTGGAGACTTAAATTTAATGTTAGAAGATTTTTTTCCAGGCGATTACAAATTCGCCGAATAGCAGTGATTGGGTGCTTTTCCTGCAGACGAGGTTACCTGGTACTGCAAATGGAAATGGAAGAAATAAGAAGGGGAAGGGTTCATACATCAGCCTTTGTTTATTTACGTTTCCCACTTAGAGCAGCATGGCCCTCTGCGCAAAATGCGTTAAACAACAAGGCGAGAGTTTTGGCCCCACCCAGATGCTGCAAGTACTTGCAGGGAGAGTATAGAGCATCATGGTAGGAAGATAGCGGATCCAAAACATTCCCTTGGGACCAAAAACGATTATCGTTGTCAGCTGAACTCAAGCTGATGTACGGAAACATTTGGCAAAAATATCGGTCCTGCCGATTGCAAGAGAGATTGGAAATCTGTCAATTTTCAGTTCTTTCACTATTGCTCCTAAATGAAGCGCCTAAGGAACGACTGCCATCACTTAATACATTATTAATGGGAAAGGAATTTTCGAACGTTTGAAACATACGTTTTCACCGCATCGCCTTATCTTCTTAACTTTACGCTGCCCTATGTGCTTTAGTAATTGGACAACACCAGGGCTGTTCGGTTGCACAGTTTTAAGGGCGACGCCAAATTCATGACCAACTGGAGGCAGCTGGAATGGTACATATTCCCAGCAGAAAATTCCCACGCGTTACTTTCGTCACTTATATTTTCCACTGCCACGATTCCAACTTTTCCTTGGCTCCACGTCCTTTCATAAGCGACCGTTTCGGAACGAGAGACGTTCGTTGCACTAATTCACTACTGCATGGTCATCATTTCATCTTCATACGCCACATTTCCATCAATAAGAGCCCTGAGTTTTGTTCCTTTGCCGAGCCCCGAAGAACATTTCTTTGCTGAATATGCTCCTTTACTAGAAGCATTTTTTTCCTTCTGTGTTCCATGAAAGGTAGTCCCATCCTTAGGAAGGGGAGGGGGGAGGGAAGGAGGCTCTCTACTGCAAGTGGTTTAAAATTGTATCATGTATAGCTGAAGGGTACGTTTGGTATTGAAGATCGAACTAACCCAAACCGGAATGGAAGCCTTTTCTACTGAGGATCAAGTAATGCATTTCCGGGGTGCAACAATCACTTGATTGACGGCAAAAGCGCATGAAACGTTGCATCGAATGCAGAAGATAGCAATGATCAGGTGGAGAACATTTTGGCACGATACGCAAAACAACAGAAATATTCTGATAACGCTTCTATCAGCAGACTTCTATCAGCATCGACACTCCCATCTGAACTCATCCTAAAGTGGATTCTCATCAAACGTTCGAAAGCACGCAGCGAAACGAATTTAAACAAATGAGGTTAATCGAGAATTAGTTAAAACACCTTGGAGGGAAATCATTTAAAGTTTTATACAAACATGGGTACAACACCTGCGAGAACCTCAGCGCTTGGAACAACTTTCTCCGAGCTTTCTTTGATCTTCATTCTTAAAATTTACTGCTTAATTAATTGGCCACAGTCGGTTGCAGGATCAGTCACACGAACGCCTACATTTCAACGACTTCGCTAAGCTCGAGAATATCTGAAGCGACTTCTAACAACCACATCCCTCCTCCTTGTGCGCTTTCTGACGGCGGTTGCAAAACCATGTCTTTACAATCTGAAAGCAAAGGCAGTTGAGTTTAGACAGCTTATGTTTCAAACACGCACAGCACGTAACATCATTACCTGACATCCGGACGAAGGTCCAAAAAAATCTCTCAAGCGTTTTTGGAATTGCTCGTAGTAAACTACTCCGCATTACAGGAGGGTATTTATAAGTCGCTATAGTATGTTCATTTGAGAAACCACTGTAGAAACTGCATATGCTACACTACACGAAATGACCTAATATTTCATGCTTCAGACTCATGGATTCATTCAAGGCGATGTTATGAGTATGAGAACATGCAGCAAATTTTGCACGTCTTTGGAACTAATTAAAATTGTGAGCGAAACAGTTTTGGAAGTCAGTTATGAATTGCTGGTGATAGAATGAACGCCTCAGATAAATTAGCTCACTCACGTATGGATGCAAGTTCACAGCCGCAGCAATATGTGTCAGTGTTTCCTTGTCGGGGTAGGGAGTCTGCTTGAAAAATGACTCCAGTGTTTCACGTTGCAGCACATCATAGTTCGTCCTGGATCGGCGTTTCCTCAAACTCTGACCTGATACGCTCACGAAGTGACCCGCTGCTGAGACTGTACAGTCTGCCTGTGTAATTTCATGCGGCTTTGAGCCACAGTTCATTTCAACACCCTAGAATTTAGGAAAAATAACAACGTTACTATTTTTTAGTCCCGCTACGTGCAGTTCATTCATTTTTTCAATTCATCTTCGCCGCATATGCAGTTCTTCCAGTGCCAAAAATTTCTGCGATCACGCAATCCGGCAATCCGGCCTATCGAAGCCCTCCGTCCTCTCTAGCCACCGGGACTATGGAACTACCCCTGAGAATCGTATCTATAATGATTTTCAATGATGTCATTTATGTGGAAGCTCTGTTAACTACAAATATAAGTTACAGAAACTATGTCTGCTCAAGTTCACCCATCGACGCCTTTAATACCTCTGCATATCTGCCCCTTTCGTATCTGTGGTTCTTTGAAACTGAGAGTGTTATTACAACCTGCGTGGCTTCAACCACCTGCTGGCCACTTTTAAGAAGCTTGAGGTATTCATAAAAGCTAACGTTTCTCTAACTCACCCAGAGCTTCCACCTAATGCTTTTAAGGTCATAATACAGACACATGCACACAGGGCATCCGCGTAATTTTCAGGTTCCCAAAATGGAACTGGGTTCATCTTTTGAGGAGATTATTAGTAAAGGACACACGCACGAACGCATGTGTAGTCACAGGCAATGACATCCGTGAGTACAGATATGCCTATATACACTTGCAATACATTTGAAGACTATTGGAGCCTTGCAAACTTCATCGTTACCTCCACTAGCCTTGCTAAGCACGCCTTTTAAGATAGATTAACCTGTTTCAAAGCACTTCTCGAGAGTACTCTGGGCAAATCTCTTGTAGAACATCCATTCGCTGTCACCGTCTCCGCATAAATTAGCCATTCTTCTAGCAGGGGGCGTAATTTTCGCATGTTATTGAGGGACAAATTCATTGTCTCAAAGCGGGAAACTGTCGTTTGACAGAAGTTGATCCCCTTAAGAAGACCAACTGCATCAGCGACACTGGCTTGGGTCACGCCTAAATGCGGTTTAACATTACTTGAATCACATTTCCAGGAATGAAAATAGCAGGGAATTCAAAAAGACAACGTGAAAATAGGTGTGAGGAAAAATGGTGAGTAAAATAAAAGGTCTCGCAGAACAGGCTAACTGGGAAGTACGCAAATGTGATGCGATAATAAGTTTTTGGGGAAGTGGAGTAGAAAAAAACACGGAATCGGACTTTGTCAGGGAGATAAGGGCCCAATGAGATGTTGCATTAATCGCAGGAGCAGTTTGCAATCAACTTTAATGCAGGGAAATAGTTCAGAAGTCGTTTTCAATTGGTAGCCGTATTCCATGTAAATGACAGCGCGGGCTGAGCAGGCTTTTGAATCCCACAGTGTTTTTTTCGCTTAGAGCTTATCGATGAGTTGCTTACCAAACTTTGTCCTCTGTCGCACAAATGCTTCAGCGAAATCGGCCAAGTCTTCCAGTTCCATTCTGTCATCACGAGTTGTCGTCAAAGCAACCTTTTGGATAGTCTAGGACGACAAAACTAAGGGTGCTAATATGCAAATGAAGTAGTCAATCTACTAAACAGTCGGTAACTTTAGATACTTTGTTTTCTCTATATAGACAGAGAAAGATGCAAACGTCGGGCCAACAGAAGGTGGACAGGCTTCTCCATGGTTGTTCAATATCGCCTTCTACTCTCTTCGTTCGGGAACAGAATAAGTAACCCAACTTTTGCTACACCTAGTCTCTTCGTCGTATTTTTCAAGTAAGGTCAGAACATTTTTGCCCGCCACATATACCAATAAACGAGACGAGATGAAATCTTTCATTCAATCTTGGTGGCCATTCAGTGATCATTCCTGAAGAAACGGTAATCTTAAATGAGCTCATAGGCCTAAACCGATGTGGAATTCGGCTGTGACTTGTGGTGGCGAAAAGAATCCCGGGTGCGTTTCTTGTGGAGGAAAAATTGAAGGAGCGGTTTGCAAGAATTCAGTAGCAAGGAGTTTTATGATGCAAATATCGGTTTCAGCGACTTCCTCAAAATAACATTTTCGTGAACAGGAGAGGACAAAACTTCATTTCCCCTTAAATTTCAGGTTATTGTCAGTATTTGCTCCATCAAAATTTTTGGGAGATTTCCGTTTGAAATGCGAACAAAGCTCCGTTTTCGATTTGGAAAATCTCTAGTTCCACGCTCTTCTCCTGTGCTGAATCAAATATTACTGTTGTTGACCTTGCGCTACAAATGAAAAATAACCAGAACGAAGCGACTGAACATTGACAGACGCTTAATGTGATAAATTGAGCAAGCAGTACGGTAGAGTGCATGAATGGTGTAAAAAATCAGTGGCTGGAACCTCTTTATCGGCGTGGAGGATTCTTCTTTTCAGCAGCGCCTTATTTCCTTGCACGATTGAAGTCCTCTGATGAGAGTTATTGTGCTCTACGATACTCTAAAAACAGTGCAAAATGGGTCTCGCGGAAAAACGTCCAGTACCGCTCATATTGTACCAAAGACAAAACTCGTAACATAGCTGCGTTGAAAGATAAATTCAAATTAAGTCCCCAACGTAGAAATCCAAGTTCTGTTCGTTAAAGCCGTTCAAAACCCTCAGTCAACTTTCGGATTGAGAGTTAACCCATCATAACGCAAAAACATTGAAAACGAGGCCTCAGTCAACTGCCAAAATAAGTGTTCTTCCGAGAAACATCGCTTTTTGCCTTTTGATAAAACATCATGCCTACAAATCAAGCCATCCTCAGAGTCACTTAGCACGACACAAAAGTCGTCTTATTTACCGCTTCTCTCCTGCCTTTTTCCTCGTTTTTTTCAGAGAGATTCATTCTTTTCTTCATTCTTTCACTTCTTTATGAAGTCCCTGTCGTTCTTTTTCTAATTCACTCCAAACAAACCTTTCTACTCAGTCTGTAATTCTCCTACTGCGTGTGTTTAGAGGCAATCTGTCTCAGAATTGCAGCCCGTCTTACGTTCAGTTTTGTTGCCGTTTCATATCGAGGAAAAATTGTGTTTAAAGAACTAGAAATCTCCAAAGCAGTTAACAGGTAATTTTTAGGATTTCAAGTAACAGCTCTGAAAGAACGATATTCCTACCGCCAAAGCGAAAGTCCTCATTTCGTCGGGATTCAGCGGGAAATTTGGTTTGGCCACTCAGTAGATATCACATGTTCTATCAACAGAACCCGTGTAGCCTGCGTATCTATGGAACCCACTTTCAATCATCGTGAGCAGAAGCAGTAGATAGTGCTACGCTTTGGGTGATGCAATGATGGGATTGACTTGGAGAGTTCCGAAAATGTTGATAGGTGGGCATGTTCATCACTGAATCATGCTGTCGACATATGGACAAGTAAAAGAGATTCGGGATGTTTAAACCTGGTCGTAAATACTAGGCATTTGCTCCCTCATAAGGCCTGCGCAATTCGCAATAATTCGCCACTGCATCCTCACAAGCTCTGGCATATGATTACATACACGGCGAGTTTTCGTGCTGAAGATCTGGGCCATCGGATGGCGGTTTTTGGCTGACAGCACCTGACGTTTCAAAAGGCATTCTATGATGGCCATATGAGGAAAACTACCAAAAATAATTTTTCGACTTGAATTTCACTGAGGTTGAGGTGGCTTGCATTTCTGATAGAACACTGGAGTGAAGGTTTTCCTGGCGATGTATTGGCATAGACATTGATATTTGCTACGTCACTGAAATTACGGTTCACATAGAAGTGCTAAGAGATGAAGGTTGAAGGGAGGGAAGCTATTTCCGGCTAACGCGATTCTGATGAAGCGTGCCCTACTCTCTGATCATTGTAGTTCAGCTTTTTGAAGAAAGGAACCCTGAGATAATCTCTAGCTCACTTGAACAATAACCTGTCTTTGATATTTTTGCGAATAAAATGTTGTCGGAACATCCTTCACTTGGACCAATGAAGAAGGCGCAAAAAAATGGGCCATGGAGAACACGCTGTTGGTGCGCTTTTCAGAGTCATTTCTCACGCGCATTTGGGAATCGCGGAAATTTCATTGCTTGGTGGGTGTTTTTCACTTTCACGAAAATTTGGTTATTTTTGAGCGATGCAACATTCAAAGCCATCTTTTCCCACATTTGATGCAGGGCGAAAAAAAGCTTCTTTTCTGATCCTCCATCCAATGCGTCGTCGAGCATTTCTGATGCGGCTGGGACCGAAGTGTTAACCTGCTCTCATGTCAGTGAATATTATCGGAAAAATGATATAAGCGAGACAATTCCATACTGTGGTCAACTTCTTTAGAAAATCTGCTGAGAACTTAGAGTGGAACTGATTCTAGTACACTGGAAAAGGCACAAATTTTAACGAACCCTTCCTTGTAGTGGCAAAATAGCCAATTCGCTGAATCTGTTAGGAGTTTGTTCAGTATGCAGCGATATCGCTCCGTCTGCACCATTGGCCGAGGTTAACGGAACTAAAACATCCTCGTCATGAGGTCTTCTCTTCGAAGGAAACGTCCGGCTTCCACTGTGTCGTTTTTTCTCGGAAACCAAAAACTTGTCGCAAACAGCATCTGCATCTGAAGTTGGAGTTCGAATAGTGGAGATGTCTAGGCTAATCTTTTTCTTCTATCAGTTTTTCTGAGCTATCAAGTTCTGCTGCAATGTTCAAGACAGTGTGTCGAATGATTCGGGAGACAGTTCTTGGGATAATCTAACGTTGCAACTGAGCAGGTTGCTACTCAAAACTTATAGGAACCTTGCGCGAAAGCTGCGCTGGGGGTCACGCCGGAAACAGCTTTCCCCAGTCTGGCCAAGGCCTTCTCCTCGACAGCCAGAAACAACGCCTCCCATCAGTTTTACAACGCGCGAACCGACGTTTGTGATGACTTGGAGTTTTGCGATTTCCAGAGGCGATGGGCCATATTCGAGTTGTCTTAGGCTGTTACACCTCAGCCGGTTCCCTTCCTTGTACCGATTGACGTCACAAGCTCAGGATGTTTAGAAAAAGTAACTCGCCATTGCTTGGAAATCCTAGACATGAGTTTCTGCAAAAAATGAATTAGTTCCTTACACTTATCGAACCTTGTTCCGTCCTGTGACGTTCCTTCTCGAAACGGAACTAGAAATAAAAGCAACGAAAATTCCCGGTTCCATTTCGAGAAGAGGAGAGGAGCTAGTTCTTCTCCCCAACTGCTTTTTGAGCGACGAGCGAACCAACAGAAGTCAGGTCACTGAGTTTTCCATAACTGTTCTCCGGAACGAAGGGCTAACCTTTTCGCGCAGAAATCTTTCCAAAGTTATTCCTAGCACAGAAATTCACTGCTGAACTGAACTCGATGGAGTTATCCGGTGACAGATTCTTCATTGTCTTCCTTGATGTGTTGCTCGGTGGGTCTATGAAATATTTCTATTTGGTGTACACTTGGGATGAGGTTACCCAGATATCAGTTAACATAGCTCTCGGATCAAGTGAAAGCCTCGCTTAACGGCCTCCTACTTCCATAGGCGTGGAACGATCACAGAAGCAGGCAGCTTGGACAGCGTGTTACGGTATCAGTGCTGATCCAGTGACGGAGAATTGAAAAAAGTGTTCTCTAATAGCTCTAAAGGCTGTCCCCTGTGTGAGGAAGTGGCAGCAAGAAAAGTTACCAGCAACAACATTGATGTGATCCACTAGCGCTAGGGTAGAGACAACGGTTGAAGGAACGAACAGATTTATAGACATAAAGTGATGATTTCATGCAGATTATTTAAAGAAAAACACCTTTATACGTAATTCACACTTTCGTTTCGGAGAATTCAGTAATCTGAGAAACCAAAACTTCTGATTAAAAATGATTTGAGAAAGAGAAAAATTTTGGAATCATCAGTGATTGTTTTGCGAACGTTAGCAGATAACGGAATTTTAACATTCGCCTCTTCTCGAGAGACACCTTAATTTCATTCGAGCATCACTCATTCACCTATAAGCAGAAATCCAGAAGCAGACAAAACTCAGCACGTCATTTAAAGCTTCTCTCAGAGATATGGCTTGATGCAAGTGGCTGAGGTCAAGCGCACATGTCATTCCAGCACGCAGATTGCGATGCCTAACTGTTAAATGAGTTACGTAATGATCTGTCGGTTTAGAATCAATCATTTTGTTCCCCACGATAATTGCGTTACTCGTTTTCGTAGCTGAATAAACGAATAGGGGCTCTTCCGGCAGCATGCTCATACAGCGGGAATGATAAGGAGTTGCCGTAATCGGTAACATTCTCCTTAAAGCAAACATCAAAAGTGCGCTGCATTTTTCGGAGGCATCATTTATAGGTAAGTCTTTGTAGGTGCACCAGTTTGCTGTACTGCAGCTCACAGTGCTGGTATCTCATTCGTCATCAAGAGACCACCGAACTAAAAATTTCGTCTGAAATTTAGCACTAGCTTCCACTAACGCACATCGTTGTTGAGGACTTCCCACTGTAATCGGTAACGCGTCATCCATGCGTCCAAAGAGAACTCCACTTACCGACCACCAACGAGACCTATGAGGCCGACTGACGCCGCTGAAGAATTCACGACGCTTGTGCAATAAACGCAACGCAAACTTCATAAAAAACTCTTCAAGTAGTCGTTGGCAAATATGCAACTGCATAGGAATCCAATATGGAGATGCCATGTTGGCGTTAGTTATGCAACGTTCGCGATTCCAAGAAATGCAAAACCAAGTTCCTCACAAAAAAATTCCCCAAAAACTGTGTGAATGATGAGTGAGACTTCGACAGTTCTACCCGGCGACGTGCGCCAGCTTTACATGGGTAGATTTTGTTCGCTTTTCATTTAAGTGTGGTTGTTTTACGGTGAATAAGTAAAACGATGTATTTGTTCGTCAAATTTGATGTTATTTTGTAGACATGTGTTACTCAACGTGGTCAGTGAGAGTAATACTGGACATTGAATAAAATCTCGCTTTCAATATCTCATTTACTCTTCCACAGAATAATATTTCCAGGAATTTTTTTCGGAAAAGAAGCAAGGCTAATTTCATTGCTGCCTCTCACAACGCTGGCTCATTGCAGCCAGCGTGTAACAAAAAAGGGCTAACCGCCGCAGCGACTGCTATGACGACCGGAAACGATGATACACGCAGCGGAAACTGGGAGACAAAAACTAAACGTTTTAATGGCAGAAAGGTGACGCTGCATGCATTAGACGAAATGAAAGGCGGAGCTAGGCGGATCAGCGGAATCTGCCCTAGCAAAAGCTCGCCTTTCGGGCAGTACTAGCGACCAGGCACAAGCCCTGATTAGGAGCTCAGGGAAGCTCCTTTTTAAGCCGTCTTCTTTCCAGTCTTCCTCCCCAACGTGTGTAATCGTCTATTATTCATAATATTTGAATTTTCTGTCAACTATTTTATCTTATTTGATCAACACTATTCTGCTGTGAACTAGGCTGCATCGTCACATCGAATTACTGAACGTACGTCGCCATCCGTTTAAACAACTTTCATTTTTGTTCGTTCAGTACACCGTTGCTTGCTGTTGCTTCCTTCAGTTGAAAAGAGCAACTGTAAACCTGTTGTTCTCTCGTAAATATTGCTGTGCCACCTCATCAGGTAGGCATTATGTTGAAGAGCCATCATCATTTTAGCTCGCAACGCTTAGCCTCAGGTCTGTTTGCGAACGGCCATTTGTAGGTTCGGATAAGTTGCCTCATGTTAACGCACCGTCCCTTTCACGTTCACATCATGCAAATGTTTGACATTTCGGGCTCATAAGGCGATCATAATGACATCATGGTCATTAATTACACCTCAGTGAGGCATGAAGAAGCTGGCCTCCTCGTCCCCTTCCGCCTACGACTAGTAGGCGCATGTGAGCTGCGGACGCCAATATTGTTGTGGAAGCGTCCGATGATATATATACGATAAGAAATTCACTGCAGCGTGGAAGTAAGACAGCCTTTCATAGAGTGGTGATGAGCAATATTATTTGTCGGTCTTAAATTGCCAGGAAGTTAATTTCTGTGAAATTTCATTAATGCCGATTTCGACGCTAAAAAGTTCTCTCATGAGTGAAAATAAATCTGAAAAATCAAGTAAAGGTTGAATATGATGTTCAGTGACTTGGTGGTAATCCACATAACAAAGCTAGCGGTCACGAAACTTTATAGAAACGCCCATAGTTCGTCTAGATGTGAGCGTTGTTGTAAATGGCCGATGAAGAGATCGGTGAAGGATGCGGGCGACCACCGCAAGGAAAGTGATTTTTTAAATGTCGCCGGCACAGCTTCTTATAATAAGAAAGATATGCGGTCATGAGGTGAAGGAATGTATCAGCGCAGAATTCAGAGTTGTGTTGTCTGGTTCCACCGCTGTACTCGCGTCCTGATATTCATGAAAATTAAAAAGTGGAACCGGTTGAATACCTGCGTCTTTGATCGCCATTACTTGAGCTGGTGCACGGCTTCACACCACTCCGTCGATGGCGTTTCAGTGCGTCTATTTTGCGGTGGTCGATGACTTGAAGAGTAGTTTATGTTGGTCTCAGAAGCAATGTGTTTTATGCAGCTGTTTTTCTCTACCACATCCATTACAGAAGTTTGCTGCCAGCGTGAATGCCCGAGCTGTATTATTACATAGAATGTCATTGTCGCATTCAACAACTTCATCGTTGTGGGAAATTTCGACAGCACAAAATGAGAAATCTTTTCTGCTCCATCCGAGGTCCACGCTTGTCACTAGCCTACTTACCACCCTGCCTCTCTCCTCCGCTAAACCAGCTTTGCATATTCTTTCCAATATAGTGGAATTTGTGCAACAACAAAGGTGGCTTTTGAACTGAACTAGCCGCGTAGTCGACTGCAGTTAACATCATCAAAAATAACCGTTGAGTAACTTCGATATTCGAAACAGATGCAACTTTTATACTAAAACCTGAATGCTCAACTTAATACATTTGATGAATCCTGTTTCATCGGAGACTACAAAAAAACAAAAGGAGCTGACATGACAAAGGCCTTCTACGGCGATGTTGCTGGATTTGTGAAATGTCTCTCTAAAATGAGTTCGCATCATTGCATCAGGTCGAGCAACATCAACTACTAGTGCAGGTGAGAGTGAAGGTGAACCAGAAGACAGGTACAACCTGGTCTGTCTGACCATAATGCTTCATGGAATCGCCATTTTTATTCCTTGGAGCAGCTTCATCACTATAATAGTTGAGGCATGCATGAATTTGTCAGATTCATACAAAGTGATGGTCCAAGGAGTTCACATTCAAAGAAGAAACAGTGATTTCCTTCTAGGACAGTGATGCGTATTTCCACTGCCGGCGAAATTTTTGCTTCGCTTTGCTCATTTCTTACTGGAGACAAGGAAAGACAGAATGACCTAGTGAATGAGGAGATGGAGCGTGCTACTGCGGAGAGGGTGGTATGTTGGGGCAGACGTTGAACTGTGACCTGCACTTCGAAAGCGCCCTCGCTCGCCACTACTTTGCCTTGAAAAAGTGTGTGCATAAATGAAGCGACAAAAGAGGTTGAATTTCAGTTGGAAGGGAGAAAGCGACTGAATTCACTTAGCTGCTAGCAGATCTAAACTACTTTCAAAGCACTCTTGTGACAGGAAACGTGCGTTCGTCTGTCCTCCCTTCCTATCCGTCATGTAATTCCACACTATGGTCGGAAGTATGTGATAGCTATAGACGACATAGCAATCCATCCAAGCGATATCACGGAAGACAAGTGCTCAACGTTAAGGGGTACCAAGCCGGTGCGATGAGCGGGATGTGCTGAAGTAGGAAAACGATGAAAGAGAACGAAGGAAGGAGGAAAGAGGAGAAGGGAGAGGGGAACGTAGAAAACACTGAAGTCATTTGGCCTGTAAATGCTATCGCTGCTGCAGCTCTTTCCGTCATGTTGTAAGCGAGCTTGCTTGACAGTGAGGTGTTTATTAAGAAAGTCCAGCCCCCACCGATCGGAACAAAAACGAAAACAAGGACAGAGGCTGATGATTATTCTCTCTAGAGCCAGTCAGGAAATGATGAGCTGCACATAATTGCTGGACATGACCTTGACGTATCTACTGCTGTATATGGTAAAACTTAAGGACCGATGAACACATTATGTAGATTGATGAACTTGATGAAAATTCCAGTCGTCTCTGAATCAAGATGTAGTTTGGTAACTTATTCTTTCTAAATCTCTCCCTAGCTGGAGGAAGTATACCTACTTTTTTTATCTCCAGTACTATGTTTGCTTCAGACTAAGGAAGCTGACTCCTCATGGAAGCGAAGAAACGACGTATACAAGAGATTTCCTCAAGAACTTGGCTACCGCTTCGCAAGGACCCATCCTCCTTAACACGTCTAATTTGTTTTTTACGTTCGGATGAGTTTCTTCATTACATAATATTTACGAACAACTGTTGTACTGAACGAAGAAAAGTGAAAAATTGTTTAGAAGTTGCTGACTTACGTTCAGTATTTCGATGAGACGATGCAGCCCAGCTCACAGTAGGTCAGTATTGTACAGAGAGAACACAATAGGGAGAGGGTCAATTGGGGAAGGCGTACGTTTTTTGCTACACGCTGGCTGCAGTGAGCCGCGATGACGCATCTCGCGTTTCGCGACAACTGTTATTGGCTGTTTCATCTATAAGGCGGTCCTTGCAAATCATAACTTTTACTTGCTGTAGACGTGAGAGTGTGCTCATTATTACATCGTTGTCGAACCAAGGCAGGACCGAAAATAACGCTTTCTCGCAGTTGAGCTTTTCCTTGTCTGGCTCACGCAATACTTCTACCAGTATAGGTTTCGAGTGCTGAAATCGTGAGCACAAGCTTTCAGGAAGTTTTTGATTTATTGGACGTACCCACCTGCTCTCACTTCTCAGAGATGATAGTGAGTGTGATCCCTCCCATGCACTGCCACATTGTGCAGATCAAGACTTGGACGCTTATGCACACTTTTGTGCGCTCTTAATGCAAAAGTATTAAAGGCACGCCATGGAGACGTAATAATCTATGCCTCTGACGTGCCGAATGCTTCAGTTAACGCGAGTTTCAATGTGTACCACAGAAAAGCAATAATCTTGAACTTTGGAGGGTCCAATTCCAGCAATTCCTTTTTTCGCTCGAAATCTCTTCAGTGCGATTGACTCACGTGTTTAAAATCTGTCAGGTGAAGCACGAAATGCTAACTTCCGGGAGCCTTCCGATAATGTTTAGTACAAAAACACCCATTTGTCCCTGCTTTCGGTTATGCACTTGTATGTGTAGCCGATCAGTGTGGCGCGCAAATTACAAAACAGGCAGGTGGTAAGATCGTTCAGATATTACGTCCTCATTTGTGCAACTTCGATCCGCTTTACCTCGTTTTGCATGACGGCAAATAAGTTTTGCAAAGGTGGTTTGGCGGTCGGCATCTTCGTTTGTATCATCATCGTGTGCGTGATCCATGCAACAACAATGGCCTCCATTTTCATTGGTACTTCTTCATGTATGTTTAGTCCATTCTTCTGTGGTAACTAGCCAAAGAATGATCTGCATTTACGAGTGAACGGAATGATTGCGATGGAAATTCACAGAGTATACCGATGTTTTGTGGAGGTGGTTGGCGGCTCGTATGGTATCAGCGGATGGTGGGCTCTTCCTTCGAGTTTTCAGGCAACGCGTATTGAGACGGGAATTTTGGATATGAAGAAGGAACGTAAACAAACCATTGAATAAGAACCCATGACAATGTCATAGACAGGTTCTGCATGTCGACTTCTATGAAGGCTACTCACACGAAAAAATTGTTGCCTAGTTGTGGACATAAGGAATGCACGTCGGCCTGAAAGATGCGCAATCTCCGTACAGCTTCATAACATTTAATGGACATTTACTGCACTGGTGCATTTTGCAGTTCCTTCAATGCAGTAATTCAGGCTTGCAATCAGACGGGTTTCCAAGGAAGCTGGCTCATTCTGAAGAATTTCCCACTCCTCTCTTGCATATTAGCTTCTTTATCCTTCGTGCTGTTTTTTTTTTTGGGGGGCAACGGAAGATTACTGTCTCCCAGCATACTGTAGCCTGAACGTCTACGATTACCACGTGAGTGGCTGTCCTCTGCATACGCAAGATTTTGCTCACTACGGAATTTTACAAGTGTAGCGTTGAATGTAGCGTCGATATATTATTACCTGCTTACAACTAAACCAATCTGAAAGTAGTGCCGCATCAGCCAGCCTACTTATTTATTTATTTTTCGTTTTTTGGCAATACTTCTTCTTAAGTATCTGCGAATAAGAGCTCGTGGCTTGATGGCTTCTGATTCGCGTATTCGCCGACTTTCTTAAAATTAATGTTGATGTTCCCCAAAAGAAGGAACGAATAAACGCGTGCAATAAAAAGTCCGTCACCACCACTCAGAAGTTCTTTGACGAAAGGCATCGCAGAGGGCATACATTGCTTTAGTTATCTTTGGATTTGTGTTATGGCGTCGTCCGAGACTTGATGATCTCATGGAGTTTCGAAACAAACTTTGAAAACTGTTGCACCTTCTGATAGTACAAAGTTGGGAGAAGAGTAGAAGATAGTTGAACTTTATTAGGAAGCGTCTGCGAACGACCTGCGAGCCAACAAAAATCACGGCTTATGTAGGGATGAGGTAAGTGGTCTCAGCAAACACGTATCAATGTCACCAGATCACCGTGGAATCGTCTTCACGTGATCATGTACGTAGCAATGACATCGACGACGTGAGGAGTGATCACCTCGTAGCCAACAAAAGCATTCTTCTCATCAATTTGCTTTATACTCCGTTTCGTCACCAAAGAACCAATGACGAAAGCTCGCAGAAGTTTTGCTGAGACTGTGGATTCTTCGCTATCTTGCTGTAAGAGCCAGTTATTGCTAAGTTCGAAGATCCGGCCTTCATATTGCCTGTATTCCACTACTTTTTGTTAAGTGAGAGCGACGAGCGACAACTATCCAGGGATCGATGGATTCTTCTGGCTGACAGTGGTGTTAGTGGTACTTTTGAATGGTGCTAATGACGTATATCTGAACAGTTTATTCGGCATTGCTGCCGATCTTCCTCCTAACGTCACTGCTTCGATCGTGATCTTCTGCGCAGTGGTTGCTATGATTACTAGAGCGGGTAAGTCCTTTTTTCAAATCTTTTGTCTCCTCATGGCTTGACGAGTGTGCGAAAGAGATTACAACTGAGGAGAGCAAATTCGGAGAAGGCCAGTTTCCTGCAAGTTCCGCAACCGCGTATTTTTTTCAGTTGACGGAAATGAGCAATGTGGTGAAACAGAATTTCCCAGCGAGAACGGCCTCATCTCTGCATTAGATGGCTATTCGCTACCTACTGTTGCTTGTTTTGCGGTGTCTCTAGCTCACTCACAAACGGCTGGTTCGAGTTACGTAGGGTACATATAAGAGGCACCCTTATGCAACTCTCACGCGCCTTCCCATTGATCAGCACACAAAGAATATAAATTTTCCGTTGTATTTCAACACATCCCGATATTTTTTCGGCAATATTTCAACAGTTTTGTTTCCAAAAACAAACATGTTGCAGTGCTGTTCGACTGCCGCCTAGCAAAACCTTTAACAGGCATCCGATGCAGTCAACACTAATGCTGTTTCGTTCATCTAAAATAGGCAGCATTGTTGACGTGATCTTGGGAAAATGCATTTTCCAACTCATATCATATTCACCAATAAATAATGTCACTTAGAGCTGCTGCTCGAGATCCCGAACCTCCACCTCTCCAAACAAAATGAGAGGTCTCGTGTACTGGCGACTTCCAGGCACGCTTTTGCGGATGCAAGACCCTTTCCTTGCTTTCACTCATACATTACAATTTCACTGGAAGAAAGTATTTTCTTTCCCGTGTTCTGTTCCTATACGGATCCACTGAGCGCCATTACACAGTTCACTCTACAATTTGTTAATCATCAACTACACCCGAGGCATCAGCGATGGCATACTTCTCTGTATCGCTCCTTCTTGTGACCGCGTGTGGTTCCTCCTTTATGTTGTTACGTCGATCGGTCACTTTTTTCCTTAACAGAGGGGATAGATTTTAATGAACACATACAACAGCAATGAACACAACCACAGGTAATGCACTGTTCGTGCCACTGCATTGTCCCCACCACAGCGACTGTCAAACGCAAACATTCTACAACCCGAAAGAAGCAGCACCTTTGAAGAATTTTATTCAGCGTTGGACGTAATATAAACTTGAAAGTAAAGAGACCTGATGGAAGCTCGACCACACACAAGAGCAACGATGGTCTGTAGTAAAAATTCCACAAAAATGATCACATAAAATGGCTACGTGAAGAAAAGATAGAACTTCCCATTCGTGTTTGGATGGCAAATGTATCCGTTCCGAAACCTGCACCTGTGCCTCCGGAAAGAAACATGCTTCGAAGAATTACGTCTCTATTCACCTTACTGATGAAAATTTCGCTTTCTGCACTTTTTCTAGGCCGCCTTTCAACAGTGAAGTAAAGTTTTTTGGCTTTCTATCAATACTACGTCAACAAGGTGAGCAAAGAGAAAAGAAAAAACGGAACGGGCAAAGAAATTCAGGATGACTCAGGCAAAAGAACCACCGAAAAAAATTTTCGACAAATTGTCCGATTACCATGAAGTTATGCAAACGGCAAGCTACATTTTTACATTTTTCGTTATTGTTTTGTCCTCTAATGTTTGTCGGTTTTGTCTATCTGCTTTATATTCGTCAGATCAACTCGCATGAACGCTCTCCCTTCGTGGGGAATAAACAAGCGAAGAATTAATTATCCGATCACCATTGCATCTGAGCCCCTCTTTTTCCCTCTTCATACTGCCAATGCTGGCCTTTTCAATTATAATTAAAATCTGATCTGACGGATTTCATTCACGTTCCATGTTCACCAGATCTGCATGTTTTGCAACGGTACTGTCCAGCTCTTTGTCCATTCGGTGAGCGCTGGAACATAGTGAGCGTCCTGTGGTCATTTTCATGTAATCAGTTTATGGAGGTCGAATGCCTGCAAGTTCATTTGGAATTCAACGCACCCTTCACTCATACCGTTGCTAGTCGGCTGTAGAATTCCTACATCGACCGTTTTAGTCGTGGAGAATTTGAACAGAAGCCATTGTCACGCCCATCACCGACCCGCATTCTGTGGTCTTCTGAAGATAATAAATATTTATCAACCGAAGCGCATTATACAAATGATTCATTCATCCGATCTCTTTTCCGTTATGCATTCATTGGACATTGAGTGATAACATTCATTCGTGTTGAAACAATTAAGTGTGCAGCGTGTTATCCAACTTCTCAACGTGTGGCTTGTTCTGTTCGTCAGACTGGCAGTCTTTCCGGCTATTCAGAAAGAAGTGCGACCGCGCAACGTTCCGAAAGAATATTTCTAACTGATCACGAGTTTCTTCAGCTTCGGATTCTTTGCTATATGCAGAGCCATGTTATTAAGTTGGATTCATTGGGTTTATTTTTCCTTATTATGCGATACCATGAATTCTTTCTTATATTCTATTTTAACCGCATGAGCAATTAAAAAATGGTCTCTGCGTGTTTTTGTTTCAGCGATTCCCTACGTACCGTTCCTATTTCCGAGCGAACGAACGCATATGGTATGCGGAAGCGAAATATCTTAAAACAGCCACGTGGGGTATTCCATACCGAAAGTAATCGTCACACTGACAAGGAGCCGCGTCCTCTCAGAAATCTGAGATTCAGCAGCAGAGATGGTCGTCACAACATGGGGAGTGGTTTACAGGTCATGTCGATCCGTCCCACGGAGCAAAACGTCTTCCCAGTGCTCAGAAATATCTGCTTTTGGGGCAAGCTTTGCCTGACGGTTTAGATTCCATGTAGATGATGAACGGTGCATTCTCTGCATTCCTCTTTCTCCCGTCCCCTCCGCCTTCAAATCGCTGAAGAAAAAAGCGTTCCGGACTGAGCATATGACGAATGGTTCTTGAAAGAGTGCTTCTCGGGAGCGACTGCCGCACATTCTACTGGAGTTAAAATGTGAAGTCAGTGCGGTTTCAGCGAGCAGACATATCCACGTGCATATAGATCACACTTTCAAATACGTACGCCTCTCAAAACAGTATTCTCCGCTGGTGATCAAAATCCATGTATGAACCCCATAGTATAGCTGACTTCGGATAGATTTTTGCTTACTGCGAGTCTTTTCACTCTGGCTGGCCTAATAGGCATAGATCATGTACTGTTGGAGAAGAACGTACGTAAAGTTGTACATTCCAAAGTATCTGATCAGGACCCCTTTAAAGTCGAAATTCGGGAGTTTTCGCATTGCTTATTTCAGCGGGAAAATTTAAGCAGGATGTAAGGAGTTCTCTGTTAAGCCTAATTATGCTCTATCGCTGCGGCGAACGTTGATTTAAACAGTCTGATTGATCACTAGCAAGCTACAGGGTTGTCCCTGCGCATCCTTGTAGTCCTTTCCAGAGTTATGCAGGTTGCGTTGAAGGGTTCCGAGTGGCGATGCCTTGGATAAAATGGTCCGGTAGTCAGAGGTCTAGCTCCGATGATGGTTGAAATATCGAAGTACTAGCGAACGAGGGTGAAACACTGCTTTCTTAATCCTATAAATCGAAGGACAAGGGTTGCCCAGCCCCCTCTACAAAGTGCAAGTTCCCCTTACGTTTCTCCTGCTCTCGCATATTTCTTCTTGCGCCCTTGTAGGTATGAACGCCTCCATGCAAGAGCGAAGGCGTTCTGAAAAGAAGGCGATATGTTCTGTGCGCCCTTGTAGAAGTTAGCTATGAACATAATTTTAACTTAGCAGAAGCAGAAGGATATATATATATATATATATATATATATATATATATATATATGGCGTTTAATGGGGATATACAGGCATCGGAAAGTTTTAGCAACCGTGTGTGTGCATAGTTATAGATGAACAGCTTAAGATGCAACCAATGAATACTTTCCTTCAACATCAGTGCACCTGTGACCTGTATCCATCGTGGCTGCGGGTTTGAAAGTTGGGTGGTTTCGGGGTGCTGTAATCCGAAAGCTATATTTCTCTTGTCCGTCTATCTTTTTTTCTCCTGATATTCTCAAGAAATCTCCGGAAGAGATTCGCGCAACGTTTACCTGTAATTGTTCTCTTCCATCAAAGACAAACAGTCAGCAGGAGTCCATCTTCACATTTGAAACCTGACGAAACAGTCTTCCCAGCTGAGGGCGTCAGATATGCTCCGACCTTCAGATAAGCAGCATAAGTCCATCCTCCATACATATTTTGATTCCAAACTAGCCTCGTCACTGGTTACGTACCTACGAGGAAAGTCCCCATCCTTTTCAAACACCTGTAGCATTCACTGAAAGCAGACACTCGGTATTGTTGCTCACGTGAGGGAGGTTCTCCCGCACCAGCTATCCCGAATTCCTGCAAAATGAGCAAAAAGTTGTTGTTTAGTCTTACTGCGCATTAGCTTGTTTACGGAACTTGCTGAAGATAAATGCTGGAAGACTGGCCTTTGCGACTCTGAGAACGAATAGCGAGATTCCACGATTTCATTTCGCAACGTTGAACATTTCAGGCTGGTTGCACCGTCAAAATCTCGAAGTGCCGGCATGCTAGCTGCTTTTTTCACGTTGTCGGTAATCGTTGCTTGAAGCTTCTTGTTACTGTATTAGGCCGTGAGTGTGAGCCACGTTCACCTAATACGATGACATACTAGAAACAATACGGTTTTATTACAGAAAGCGGAGGAGGATGGGAGAGGAATGGGAGAACGCTGAGACCACGAATGGTCGCACCTCAAACATATCGAGACTGGTGGGTTGTCACTGTCACAATCACAAGGCTGAGTGGAAGACCACAAGCAGCATTTGAATGTACCAAGTGAAGATAAATCAACCATTGCTCTTGCATGTGGTTCTAAGCACATCCCTTATTGAAGGCATGAAAATGTTGTTATCATCTTATAAGTGTGCAGTGAGTAGACACAACGCTTATTGAATTGTCTCCCCTACGCAAAGTATGTTCACAAGCAGAAGCTGTGACTGCCATCAAAGGAACTAATACAATGTGCGCGAGAACCACACCACGTCAACGTAGACTGTTCAAAGTGTGACCACTGAGTTGTGTTGTCGATCAGAAAGTTTCGGAAGCTCTCAGTAAACAGCAAACAACACACAAACAAATAAATTAGCAGCGAAAATCCATGCTGACACACAGGGTGCGTGCATAAACGCTCTCGCTCGTGAAAATTGATGCCCATTACAGCACTCATGCTAGTGCACATATTTGCGCGCTTACTGCCACATGCACATGCAAAAATAGATACGAAAATGCAGGTACGGAGAGAAGCACGTGTGCGCACAAACCCACGTACATACGCACATATACACCCACAGCATTCAAATGCAAAGTTATGGGCATGCAGACCCTCACGCACAAGAAAAACAGTAGGCATATGCAAGCGTGTTAACACTCGTATACCCAAACAAATGCACGAAGATAGGCACGTAAAGAAACAGACAGGTGCACTAGCATCTAAAAGCTGAACACACAAAGACACATGGAAGTACGGTCACGCAGACATATGCGCTCACACTTATACGTAGACAAAGACATACACATACGCACTGGCTGACATGACGACACGTACCAGACACTAGAGCAAACACATTCATGCGCAAATATTTTCATAAAGGCATACTTCTGCACATATTTGCACGTATGGGCACACAAACGTTTGTTTATTTACGCATGGAGATCCCAGAATTCCTGCAATTATACAACAGAAACTGGTACGCCTCACTGTTCACCTTGATGTACCCATCGGCACACAAACTAACAGGTGCCGGACTGAGAAGAGCATACGTGCAGAGAAACGCGAACGGGTGCAAGCACGCCTTTATACCGCATACGTAATCGCATGGAGACGCGCATACGCTCACATGCAGTTGGCGCACTCCCGCTTGCTGGCAAAAGTTTACACGTGGGGAGCGAAATAATCACGCCACCAACCACAGGTTCCACAGCAGACATCCACACTCGTTCACTCTTGCTTACTGGCGTGCAGTCACGCACATACAAACGTACATACACATATACGGGTAGGCATAAACGGAGAACAAATGCACATTCACAAATACCCGTTTTTGCGTGCAGAATTTGTAACGAGAGACTATCACTGTTATGCGAAGGCGAGTTGCGCAGCTCTTTCTACATTGCCTATAAGCAGCGTAAGAAAAAATATCTCTAAACTGTGCAACAGTCAGCATCCAAGGGCGTCATCCCGTTTTGAAATTCAATGCGCAACAAATTTGTTCATTTAAAATGATCCGTTCAGCATAAAAATTGAAGCCGAGCAACGTCCTATATTATCTTTGATTAGATACAAGATTCAAATGGAATTTATGGCAGGATATTTGCAAAATCAGGCTGCGATCGGGTATGCTCACGAAGTTCTGTTGACAAACGAGTGCTTATCGCATCAGTACCAGTAATCCTCTTTCTCTATTCAGCATTTTTGTTTCCTGTTTTGTTTCCTCCAGTTCATGTGACAGGGGATTGTTTTTCCTGTTTGCTTATTGTTCTGGATTTTTTCTTCAGTGCACGACTCGAACATTGGCTCTTATCAACTCCTTTTTGAAGAACACTATCTCCTGTTTACATCCCATTCTACAATGACTTATAGAACATAAAGGGACGTGTCGCGTAAACGCGAGGCGAGCGTGACTGTTGGGGTTTGGTGCTGCTGAGGCGTGAACTCACTACAGAAGAAACAAAGCTCTTTTCGTGTCACAATATCCCGGAACTTAATATGGTGGTTATTGCGCTAAACAAAAAGGCGAGCAGCGAAACGGCACTAAGGATCCAAAGCAACCGATGTCGAAATATCATAATGCTGCACTTTCTACTTGTGCTATAACACTGCGAAAGTTAATATGGCAGCCGCTCAGCTGAATAAGGGACGGGCAGCGAAAGGGCACTTAAGAGTCCAAAGTAAAGGATGTGGAAATGGCGTAATTCTGCACTTTCTGTGATAGGTGCACTCACTCTGGTGACCATGTGTTAATGAGTGTATGCAGTTTTTTTCCGCATTGTTGTGCTGTCTATCGCTTGTGCAGTGCGACTATAGTTGTTCAACGAAGCAAACTGTTATTCCTATCGTCCTCTCTGACAATTTGGTCTTTCAAATCAGACAAGATGAAAACAGTGTCAGTTTATGGTGGAGGACGAAAGTTGTCCAAGCACCTTCCGTCCTAATTGTTTTTCAGGTTTATGCACGTTTTTAGAGGCATATATAATGAAAAATCTTGGACCGCTGAAGCCATTACAACTTGGCGATGCTACCGGCTATATGTGGTAAATGTAATCGTAATGCGACGCCTCAAGCTACCAGAACAACCATGCCCAGAACGGATCGCATTTCTGGTGCCCTCTGAACCATCGTTTCATACGATAGCGTTTTTAGCTCATTCCGCAAACTGATACAGAAAGTTTATTGAATGCATGCGTTCATCTGCAGGAAGGTCTCTTAACCTGATCTCTTGTTCCTGATTCATTGACCACGAACTCATTCTAAACACGCGCTTATGAGGCAGAGGGAGGGAGAAGGGGGGACACATAATTAAAGCAGACTGTCATCAAACTCTGTGCTACTAGGGGTAGCAACGAATATCCGTGATTTCCATGAGGACATAGTAAACAGTTGTCTAAGGGGCAATGTGTTTGCTGTCTGTGTTTTGAAGGATGTGCGGATACTTCTTCAACCATCGTCGTTAGCACCAACAAACGGAGTTCTGGGTAACTTATATGACCACTGCCACAGCTGATCAAGAGGTGAACTGCGAAATCAGCTCGATAACCAGGGTGATGGCAGTAACGGCTGACTGAATTCACACTGTTTGCGTGCTCTCTCAGGTCGGCTGTAATATACGTCGGAGACTTGAGATATGCGACAACTGCTTGCTTTGACAGCTGCTTTAATATCCTTTGAACGTCGTTACGTTCTTTGTATCGTATCTTGGAAAAGTGTATCGTTTTCAGCGGTGCCTTTAACAAGACCGCGTGAAAGAAGATTTCATGGTACATTAAATTGTGGGTTCGTCGCGATATTTCCTTCATCAGTTTGTTCTGCTATTTGTTTGTTGACGTGGTTTTGCGTGACGAATTATTTGCATATTCTGAGCTCTTTGTTGTTCGTCGTACACTGTTATTTGTTCGTTATGACAGTTGTATTTTTTTGTAGCAGAAATATATAAAAGCATCCGATGTTTTCCTCATCCATCCTATGCAAACGTTGGACGAATGCCGTCACAAATGTGATTTGTCGCAGCACAGAGGAAGGGAGAACGTGGCACGGCAGGTGCGGATTTTATTGTATTCTTACTCTCACTTATTCCTCGCTGCATTATAAGTGAAACGGTCTCGACAGTGAGAGATATTGCACGTCACTATGTTCGTCTTAATCGACTGCAGTCGGTTGTTTTTCGGCGTCCTTCGTTACAAGATTACATTTATGGTGGCATGGCTTCTGCTCTCTGTAAATGACAGACATGGCCGGCCGTTGCACCACTACCCCACACTGCATCTTGGGGCAAGCGCGAGTGCATTTCAAAAACCACTCATCGAACACATCCAAAATTGAGACGCTGACGCCTGTAATGCTGACATCTGCTTCATTTCGGCGGCACGCTTCTCAGGCTCTTCTGTCGGCCATATCACACATGACGTCTTGTGCCAAATCTGGTTACTGCCACCGCACAATGGTTAACCGGAACTGATTATGCTTCTGAAAGCCGCTGGACTGCATTAAGTGCAATGTCTTATATGCTTATAAGGTTTATGAAGTCGAAATGAGATCCAACAATGACTAAAAGTGAAGGCTCATTACTAGTTATATTTATGTAATCACATGATATGCCACATGTACCTTATTGTCATCAGCTGCAGTTGTATCAGCATTGCTACCAGCACATCCACTGCTGCGGGTGTTTCGCGCCTTCTCGTAGCTGCTGGCAAGATAGCTGCTACAACCGTTGCTTACCAGTATCCAAATGCTTTTACTAATGCTTGCACCGCTACTTTTTCTTGCTAACACACCGGCAAATAACATCAATGTGGTCAACTTGTTGGTACTAAATGATATGACGGTCACCATGGCACTATAAATGTCCAGTAGGTTGATCATAGTGTATTAAAGCTTATGTTCGCTTCACCGCGTGATGGTGACGTGTTACTGACTGTTGAGACATGGCTCCATATCGTCACGGCGTGCCATGCAGTCGTCGAAGCGAATTTTTGCTGATATGGAAACAATCAGTTACGACAGGCTTAGCTAATCGGAACGGATTGAAGTAGCATGATTCTCGAGCAAGCCAAGTCACTGCCATTGAGGTCAAGCATCCATCTACGAAGCAATAAGATTCTTCCATTAATGGCGTCCTCACATTGTGTACTCCGTAGTCACACCGACTTCCGCTATGAGCAGCCACTTTCACTCATTTCCTTGGTAAAAAAGAGTGGAGAGGGGCGACGGCTCATCCGAATTCATGCATCCAAAGAATGAAATTATAGTATTCTTTGCAGTCACTGCAGAATGTGCTGTTTGCAACTGAAACATACACTTCCCGATCATGTATTTGTAACATACGGATTGTTGGTTGTAAGATCAGAGGGACTTCCATGCGAAGTAAAGAAGAAAGTGAAATTTGAAAGATAGTCTGCACTCGAGACCACTTATTTTAACAAACTTAGCCCAACTCCTTCTAGGTCAGGAAACTGGAAAGGGCAGCTCCTACGCTAGCTTCAGCCAACTCGAGAAAGCGTGAACATTTATAGACTCCCGATATTTTCACAATAGGTCTTCGCTGCAGCCATCAACCTCTGGCGACGAAAATAACGATGCTTCTTGAGAGACTCGAAAAGAGCATCTGCTCAGATCAACAGGGTATCAGCTGTCACCATCGAAGCGGCTTCGTGGCAACATTGCGATGAGAATGTACTCCAAGGTTGTTGAAACGGGCACGCGCGAATTCATCTCAGACGACCTGGCAGGTGCAATCAACAACAAGTCCGAATTCACCGTTTGTCCAGATAAACTGGAATCCAACGACGACTTCCGAAAGTTTGATCTTCCTATGTTGCGAAATTATCGGCAGGGCTGTCCGGCTCTCAGGTACGTATTTATCTTTTCAGCAGGTCAAATGACCCAGAAGCCACTTCTTGGCCGCACTATGTGCGACAAAATGATGTGAATGAGATGAGGCCATTCCTATGTCATGAGCCAGAATTGCATGCGCTACTTATAATAGGTTCCATCTTTGCATGTTTGGGTTTGACTGGATTAGCTCTGTGCTCAGCAGATTCTTACAAATCACTTACATGGAAATATTGCGTGCAGTGAAATTATGCATGATTGCATTCAAAATCCGAGCGATCCCTTTGAGAGACCGGGAGAGGGATAAGGACATTTCGTCTTTTCGATATGGTTTAGAACGTGTGAAAGTTGCTGGATGCAGCTGACGGTTCTGTTGTTGTTGGTCAAAGTGAACGAAGAGGACGGAATTTTACAAATTACTGGACGCATATTTCGTACTTAAAAATGGTTCCATACGCTAGGGGTAGGAAGCCGTGCTTATGGGGTCAAACATATCGAAACGTCAGAACCATCAAAAATGATGTCAAACTGCGACGGCATATTCACACCACTTATTCGTTCTTCATCAGTTTCAACCTGAACGTGCTTATTCGATGGCGCTGGGATGTCTTTCCGCAACTCGTCCACTTCATCACATTCAGCGACAGTCTGCTTATTCAGCAGTCTTTAAATCACATTTCCTATGCCATGGTATAAATAATTTGTTCATTCGTTTATAGGTGTAGTTACCGTTATGTTTATATATTGCACGCATGCAACTTCCTATAAAATTTTTTTTTTTTTGATGCACTCACATGAGAGATTGCAGTTTTATTGGTCTCGAGTGTGATTTCTTGAGTTGATACCTCCGATATTCAGCAGATTGTATATTAATATTGATCTAGCTTGGTCAGTGTTTTAATTTCATTGTGCTGACCAGTGCACAGAGATGCTTTCGTTTTTCGATGATAGGTGGTTATTGGTATTCTATGTTTATGCTGCGCAGTCGAACGATGGGGCACAAATAGTTTTACTTAATTTTATATTCCTTTATAGTTTCGAATGCATTCTCAGTGGTCATGATGCTTTCTCCGCATTTCTTCTGCTGTGGAATTCGCCTTTATCAAAGCTTCTGTTTATGTTCGCTCACTTCGGTAAATACGTATATGATACTCTGCTGTTCACCGCCCATCACATTTCGCGTTTTCCACCCCCCCCCCCCCCTCCCCCCACCCACCCCCAGAAAATCTTCGTTAGAAACTTTCTAATGCGTTCCCTTCAGCACATATATTTGGCACCACATTTCTTATTTACTTTGAATAATTAAAGTATTTTGATTATTTCAGTACTCATTGAATTATTAGTATATAACACCTTAAACTTCTACAGTAGTCTTGCTTTATTCGCCAGGGAAATAAGCACATATGCAAAGTTCGCTCAACGGCGATTACATTACTCAGTGAAATAATCTCATATTTTCCGCGCGTTTTTATTTAATATCCGACTAAATACTGTTTATGCAGGCCTTCTTTGTGATTCAGAATAAACCTTTCCGAAGTACGAAAGCCGAAAATGGGATGTAAAAGAGAACCTGTTTGAAGCTCTCAACCCACCCCTGTGGGAAAGAAAAGAAAAACGGATAACACGGACGAATAGACCCCGTATTTGAAGATTTTCTTGTTCATTGCACAATCATAACAAACATTTTATCCTCATGCTTGTAGGCTACTACCTCTCTTCGTTCTGTTTACAACACATTCTTATAGCATCTAACTTATCTTCCTCGACCACAGGGTCATGCAGTTCATTGTGACGATGGTCAGCTCATAACTTAGAAGTTCAGATCAAGGGGAAAAGACCAAACGCTTTCATCTCCTATTCGCATATTTGCTTTAATCGTGTCTCGCGCGTGGAGGTCGCATTTCGCTCCATGTAGTTAACACTTCATCTTCTAACATCGGCGTATTAAGGCTATCCTTACATTTTATACTTCTTATTTCATCATCTGTATCTACACAAACCTAAAGAAATATTCAGTAATAAACGAAGTGAGAGAAAAAAGAGAATGAGTGAGTGTCATCAGTGAAGACAACAACAAGAGCACGTCGCCATTATTGACAAGCACTGACGACAAAACGAAATCGCATAACGGCCGTTGCACTGCTCAACCTTCAGTCCGAGAGAGACGGTGCAAAATTCAGCATTGTGCGAGTAATGCCAGCATCCCGAAGACCCTAACCAGATGAAGGAATATAAACGTTGCATAAAATGTAAAGAAAATCTTCTGGAGCTGAGGAACTTTTTAGCTCATACTCCTATGTAAACAACTGCATCATGTGACTAGCAAGCGACGGAGGTGCTTTCACCTGTAAGACGAGCATTACAGAAAGGTGTTATCAACGTTTTTTATGCGAACCTCTTCTGCAAATTTCAGAGCACGTAAGACTAATAGTAGTCACGAGAACTAGCAACGCACTGCTGGAAAAGACTTAGATTCATGAATCCGAAACGAAGTGGAGAATGTTCGTAGTCAGAATCAAGAATGAATTAAGAATAAAGCAAATTTAAAAGCTTCGAGGTAGTTATTTCTACAGCATTATTTCGTAACGTCTTTTAAGATTACAGAGAGAAACTTTGGACATTTCCACACTCTGAAGGGATGGAAAATGTAACATTTCACGATGGTCCAGACGCGCCCTGCAGTAAACGATGGGAAAAAAGACGAAGAACTATTGGACGCGAGAAATCCTAGCACAATTTTGCGCACCATGTCTCTGTACTGTATTGGTTTTATCGCAGATATCACCGTCATCTGCTTTAGTTCATCCCTTAATGCTGCTGATGCATGGTTACTGCTGATCCCATAGTAGTTCTTTCTGAAAGGGTGCAGTTATCCGCCAGTCATGAGAGACATAGCAGTTGTCCAGTGGTTATGAGTGATAGTACAAGTGATAATCGACCCAAGATGCTGAACTTGTTCGACATGCATAAAACGGTAGAAGTGGAGACTGCGATGACGACAGAATTGTAAACGTGGCAAAAATGAGCCAAACCATACAGGAAAAATTGCGGTGTGAAGCTGCGGATGCCACATCGTCGTCCTAAACATTGTTGCCGGAATATTTTATATTGGAACAATCATAGTAGAACACTCTCATCCTCTCCCAATCCCATGAGAGGAACAATTCAAAAGTGTCGACGTTTATTGGAAAGCGGTCCACAGTGCGCGTTCGTAAACTAGCCTTCTCCTCTCCCCTAAAAAAAAGACGAGAGGTGCATCTACAGGTGTTCTGGCCATTTTTTCGATGATCAGACGAACACCTTCTCCTCCTCCTTCATTGTTGCACTTAATGGAACAGCCATGGATTTGATCAGTCAGTCACTGCTGAAGCAGAAAAATTGCGATGATGGCCATCTGCGAGAGGAGGTGTGACAAATATTGCGTCTTGGTTAAGGATGATTTGGAGATCCCCGTGGTTATTTGTGACACCAAGATCTCGTCTATCAAACATCAAGGAAACGAAATTCATATACTTTCATTCGCGTTGCACAAATTTTTTGAGAACAAAATTCCAGTCACAATCCATTGGTGGGGGATTTTCTGCGATATCAGGTTAGCGGCAAAGTGTAGACAGAAGCACGGAAATCATATGAAAAGTTATGTTAGGAGAACATATGAAAGTGGTCATGTACTTCTAGTTAATGAGTCGGAATCAAGGACAGTAAGCAACGATATGGCGTTTCCGAATCCATTTTCTGTTGGTGCCCTATGACTGCTACCAGAACCACTGCTTTCAAGACATTGCTTTCCTTTACGGGAATCCTTGGCCAAAAATCGTCAAAAAGTGCCCCAAACTCGCCTGATCCAGCTAGCGATTGGAGCGTTGCGCGAATATGGTTCAATGAGTAGGTCATTTTCGGTACGGAAATGGATAAAACAAGGCACAGTCTCCATGTATGAAATGAGAACAGTCTAAGAAAGCAGGAGTCTGTCATTGCTTCATCAGCGATATCGAAACCACTTTAAATAGATCTATCAGGAAGAGAGACAGTTGTAGGTGAAATGTCCGGTTTTATAGGCGACATTTCGACGCTAAGGTGCAGAACAAGGCGTGGAATGGAAGCGCGAAACTCCAAGAAAATCAACAGCTGTGGACGCAGAATCGAACATTCGGTTTAGATAGTCTTCTGAACTCGACAACTTTGGTTTTATTTCCAAATTAAATGAAATGCGACTGAAGAGGATGAAGTACATTACGGAATCAGCAATCCACATTTCCTCTCATTCCTAATTAACTCTTCCTGGAGCGCAATGAACTGTCAACCTCTAAAGTTATTGCTAATCTTTCCAAAACAGCTATCAAAAACGAACAACCGGGTAATCCAAAAAGGATAATCCCTTCATCTCCGATGAGCATGCTTCATAACTTCAATTCTAGCGCAGTGTCAATTAAGCGTTCTGTTTTTGTTGGTTTCCCCATCCCTTCATCCCCGTGGGCGGTGCATGGACACTTTTATATGTTGCAATATGTTTTACTCTAGAGTTCCTGCATGTAAGCATAGGCTCAAATTTGAAATCCACACGTACGGTGCAGTCTCACTTTTACATGACAGTGCAGCACAGATATCGTGACGAAGAGTAGGCCTTTGCATCGGAGAAGAATGAAAATGCAGCAGTGAGTGTGCCTATATATAACCAAATTGCAGCTTCAACCCGTGATGCGAGTGTCACCATAATGAAACAGCGAATTACACACTCCTAAGTGTGACACCGAGGCGTCTATTCTTACGACGTTCTTTGCTTGGCAGATCACGATACTCACTGATCGTCATCAATGACCTGAAGCCCGCTCGAAAAGCCTACCACCACTTCCTTTCTTCTGCTTCATCGTTCCTCTCCCTCCCGTCCTCCCCCATCCTCTTGACGATATCCGTGTAATCAACTGTACCACCGTTTGGTGTCTTCATATAATACTGCAGTAGATGTCACAGCGCTCCAACATTGGTGGGAGCCGAGCGGCCATTATGCCACACAGTTTCCTAAACTCCTTCATAACTCCCTAATTCGATAATCAAAAGGGTGCCCTAGATCTAAATTTCAGTGCTATTGCATCTGCGGATGTGTTGCAGCCAAATTCCTGTTAGCTTTCAGCTCAATGCTTCTCCAATGTTTGCGCTAGAGTTTTAGCGTGCTGCTTACACTGCTTTTCCTCTTATGCATACATGCTTATTCACTTCTTTTCGCGTCCCGCAGTTTCCGCAAATGGTTGCGAAGGGAAAGCCTAAAACGTTTGCGTCTATGTCGCAATTGTCGGTGTGGACCTCTCAGCATTACTGTCATATTGATATCCGTGTATATTGTTCTCGTACACCTCTAAGTATAGCTCGTATTGTACAGCTGAACAAAATAATTTTGGGGAAAATGTTTGTAATGACTACGAGAGAATAAACGTTGAAAAGGCCGCAGATATTTTGCCTAAATTGCTCTTTTTCTTTTTTGCACTTCACTCGCTTATTCCGAAATCCATATTGTTTCCGGAAGTTACAATTGCTGTGCAAAATTGGGAGGCGGCGATCGATGGAAGATATCCATTCTCTGCACACATTCAACGAATAGTGTTTCCGGTGCCGAGTGTTTAAAAATTGCTAAGAATCGGATACTTAGCGCGCATTTATCGGTCTTTTTTCACTCGAAAGGATCCATCGGAAGCAAATCGCAGTTGGGCTTGTGATTTACATATGAAAGGCGGCAGAATTCGGCCTGCATACCTGCCAGGTTTTGGCTATACATCCATTCAGAAGGGGGTTTCTTCGCCGGGTTAGACTTGCGGTCTCTCGAAGTGAGCTATATTCCACATATGTTGATATGCTTTATTGATCACTTTTCTGGCTTTTCATATGCACCGACCTCCGCTGCAATTTTCAGTCGCCCGAAATATCTCTGGGACCGTCAAACCTGCAAATTACATTCTGTGGTCGTTTCAGCAACAGTGCATCGAGCACTACCGCAAAGCCTTCGTGACCATTCCTCCTATATCAGGTGCACTGAAAACGTCCAAAAGTATTTCATCCATAAGGACTTCCAAAGCATTCCTTAGTTCCTATAAGACCGACTACAGTGCTGGTCTGAAGATTTTCGTTGCTGAGGGTTTACGCTGTTGAATGCTAATTCTTAATTTGGTATTATGCCATCAGATTATCAGTGGATTTACTCATAAATCATTCGATAGCCTCTTTGCTGTCTCTACTTATTGCAGTCGTCATGTTCATCGTTTTCAGTTGGCATGCAAGACATTTTGATTAAATACTGCTCTACGCAGCACCCAGTATATAGATATGCGTTTGGACAGCCTCTCGGAAATGTTGTAGAGGCTGAGAACTCGAATCTATTGATATCCCGTGCTCGAAAGTAGTCCCAGTGGACTGGCGCAACCACCGTCTGAAATGATGAATGATGTCCCTGCTCGGCGAGGAAGCCTTTCGCTCCTGCGAGGGTATCACCCACGTAATTGAGTTCTGAGGAAGCCCACAGGACCGGAATCCGGAGAGTGAGCCCCCCCCCCGCTGGAGTGAAGGTAGATTGGAAGGCATGCGTCCTGTTATGAGAATTTCCACCTCATTTGTGCTATCTTGCTGCATCGTTTCCATGGGTAGCTGCACTGGAAATAATTTTCGAAAGGTTGCAGCATTGTAATATCTTTGACACGTGGTTTATAGAGAAATATGGTGTACTTTTATTGCAGATGCACGTTGCAGACCAATGTGCACATTTTGGCAAGTGCATTGGACGACTTACTAGAAGCGGATGGCAGCGAATTTTAGAATCCGCTTATAGACAGTATCATTTTCCCGACCAGCGAGGGGGACTGCGACAGTCTTATGTTTTGTTGGAATAAAGAAGTATAATGAGGGCCAACTTTCTCTTGAAAAGTGCTAAGAAATGAGGCGAGAATCAAAATGTATTTTGTTATGTGTTCTACAGAGTGAAGTTGCTAGAATCACTGTCGTTAGTTTGAGGCAGGTTATTCCCTCTTGTTTAAGTATTCATTTTTACTGACTGCATATTAAACGTAGGGATTTCGGTCCGCCGATGATGTGGATGAACAGATGCCATTAACCGCGACGGCTTCTATAGAGACTACTTTTCCGATCTCAGCTATGAACTGTTGAGGGTTACAGGGGCCGAATAACGAGCTCTCGAAGGTGGCAGTCACGTTGCGTCGCATACAGAGTATATTTGTTGAGTCATCGAAGACTTTTATGGATGAAAGCATCGTTGATGGCGAATCGACGCGGACTTCCACGTCACATACGCATGACGCATAGAGTGAAGCATCATGATTTAGAAATGCTTAATACTGCGCATGGAACTTGCGTTATTGGTGAGAGCACTTGCTGAAAAGCCTCATAGGCTTGTTGCATGGCATACGTATCTCCTTAATATGCCTTCATCAAGTATGGCAGAATTTGAAAACTTCGGATACCTGAGCCGCTCCTTGGAGTCGCTCCTATGTTTGTATGCTTATTGCGATAGCACATACATCTTCGACATTTTGCTATCGGATTTTCTCTATTCTCTTTTTGAGTCGATTCATTCAGTCGTTGGTTGGTAATGTTCACGTATATTCATGGCGAATACTTCAACTTCTCTAAGCCTCCCCCTATCGAGATATCCTTCTCTTTCTTGTATACGTAAACTTGCACTATTTTTTATTCATATGTTCTTTGCATGTCCACGTCACAGTTGATATTCTCATCATCTCGTTATTCATAACGCTTGCAAGTTTCACGTTTTTTTATGTTAAATTTCATCCTTTCTCAAGCTCAACGAACCTATTACCCACAATACTCACCTGTATACGTCTTTGTCCCTCGACTTCTGTCTGCTGGGAGGGATGATCATTGGAGCCTTGAGTTATTCTAGATTCTTCATTCACCACGCCTCGTGTAGGGGTGACGCCCTTAGGAATGGGCATATCGGTTACCGCGTGTGTGTGATTTAACAGGGCAGGATGCAGATTAATCATTTAGGATTCACAGTAGATGTTGCTTCATGCCCTTGAGCGGTTGCTTTTTTCTGAATGTTTGACCTGGCAATGCTCTTGAATGCTGATGAAGGGTGATTGACTGGGGAGTGGGATACATGCATGAAGCATTTAGCGGTTCGTGTGGGCGAGCAGTAGACGGTTGGCATTTTCGCGGTGCTTATGAATACGTTAGGTGAATGGTGCTTTTTGCCGATTATTTTTCCTCACTCGTTATCTATGCTGAACTTTGATCGTTTTTTGCAGGCTGCGGAAGATTTGCTGTTACCACTTTTAAGCTAATGCATTGCAGCTTTTTGATATCTCGTAGAGTTTTTATCTTTTTTCAATGTGAACTGCATAGTCAACGGTTGGTAATTAATTACTTGTGGCTAGGATGCCTGTTTGAAGCGTTTCCAGGATCTATGCAGAAGTAAGTCGCTATTGACATTCGCCTTTACGGAGGCATCATAAGACGAAACATTGTGTTCATTTGCAAGCAGTATATGTGTGACCGGCACTTCCACCTTGAGATGAAGAAGAGAGGGCGTTGGCTATTTTTTATAATTTTCAGATTTGGGACGTGGAACCATTCTTGTGGTAAGGTGCGTAGTTCTGCAGTCCAACAGTTTGTTGAAGCACCTGCTAGGTGGTTGCGGAAGGAATTCAACGATGCTTATTTTCAAGTTCTGTGTCGTTGAGAAGCGTTCTTTTCTTTGGAAGTGTTGGCGATGAGCTATTTTTGCTTATGCCATTGCTTCGTCCAAACAGAAAAAACTTTGACATTTTGTCCAGCCCATAAAATTCCTATTTTTGTGCCTCTTTGTATTGTTTTGGGTGAATGAAAGTATGCCGTTGAACTATTGGGATTATGAGAACCGCAGCGTGGCGTGGAATGATATGGACGATTATCAGCTGGTACAAAGGCTCGGTCGCGGCAAGTACAGTGAGGTATTTGAGGCAATCAGAATGTCCGCCAAATAGAAATGTGTCGTCAAAGTTCTCAAGGCAAGGTTACCGTAGTTTCAGCATTGTTGAGTTTGCAGTACCATGGTAATTGTTGATCGACAAATCTCCTCTTTTCGACCTTTCCTTATTCTGCAGTGGTGTCAGCGCCGGCGAACTGTTGACGTCATAGCATCCTTTTAGTTCCTCGTCGCTTGAATTTTATGTTCCCTTCGTTTAGCTCTCTTATTTTTGCCTTCTGACGTACTCTCCAAATTTCCCAAAAGCGCTTCACGCGACATCTCAGTGTAAATGCATGGTGTGCTGTCTGCGTGCTGCTCCACATGCCTGCCTGTCTGCCGGTGTGTTTAGGAGTTGCTGCTCGTGAGCTGTTGAAATCATTTTCGGAAAATTAATGGTCACACATGTTCCGGTCACGATTCAGTGTACCGGGTTTGATTCGCTCACTACCGGAGACATATTAACCGTTACGGTACCTTCAGTATGCAAGTGGTTTTTGGTGCAGCTGCTCGGGAATATTTAGCGCACATCTGTGCTCCCAGGAACTCGAATACGCACACCCGAAAGTTCTCTTTTTAAATCGAGATCCTTATGTTTGGTCTGCAAATAATGCGCTTTGCATAGCCGCGCATTCGTTTCATAGACGAACTGACTGCTTATAAAAAGCCCGGAAGTATTCGCTGTTTCGACCCTTCCCTCCAACCTTGTGAAGTGCTATACAAGGAATCGTAAATTGTACACAATTTTTGAGTACCTCGAGATACGCGCTGCTTTTTCCCTGCTTCACGACTGAACTTTTGCTTAAATTAGAAACTTCCGTAAAGTGGACAATATTAATCAAATTTTATTGGTCTATGTTTGACTTTATTTTATTTGACTTAATTTGAATATGTGGAGGCGTGCAGACACGGTGTTGTCCGATGCACTTTGCAACACCAGATTTACAAAATTCTACTGGAAGTATAATAACAAATGTTTGCCACAGATCGTTGTGGCCATATGTCTGTTGCCTCTGTGATATTTGCGCGGTTTACTTGTCGTATTCCACAGATTGTCTACGACTCCTCGTTGCTTTGTTGTTTATGAGTTACTGAAGCTCCTGAAAACCTCTCATGATGGCCTCAACCCTCACCGCTTTTCCTCTGCCTTATCTTCGTTGTTGCTTGCAAACGGTTGAAATTCCAGAACCATGTTACTTGCGAAGCACGCATTCACAAAAGAAGCATTTAAAAGCGATCATTACAGCATTTCACCACACGCAACATTGAGGATCGCGTGTTGTTCTCAGAAAATGTTGATGCATTATTCTCCTCTGTAATCTCCGCTGTAAAGAACATTTCTCAGTTATCTTGATAGGACTGGTTTCGCTTACTACTAAATGATTATTTTCATGTTTCCAACCCCTAATGGTACAGTATTATTACATCTGTCGCTTTTTTGCCTGCCACCTGCCTAGTCCTTGATTCGAAAAACAGGGAAATGAAAGTGTGCTCAGGCTGATGCGAATTAGGAGGGGAGTTTCCTCTTCTTGAGGGAGCATTATGTACGGCCAGTGGATTCCGAGGCAGAATTTTCACCTCTTAATCTGCATTATCGGTGAGCTGCTATCTTCATTTGTCCAATAAAAACGCGTGCTGTAGGATGCACGCACACAATTGTTTCCTGTAGGCATGTCGCTGTAAAAGAATATGATTATAACAATTTTCATTGTTTTTCTTTTCTTCTTTTTAGCAGATATTTCCCCTGCGGCCTAACCGTTAGCATTAGTGGTTGAACCAAAAAAGGCATTTATACCAAATGTGTTGAGCTTTCTGCAGGTTTTCGCCGGAACCTTCGGCATTCGACTTATTTGAAAATTTGCCACTGAGTGCATCCAGATAGCATCCGCGATCCCGAATACCTCTATTTAGCAACTTCCAGCGTTGAATTCTCCATGGCATTACTGTACCGTAACAAGTTGGGTGGCCCTCACATCACTCCGCATCATCTCCCTGAAGCTTGCAGTGGAAAATTATTTTTATGGAGCCGCGAGTCCAAATTCATTAGACGAGTTAGCGCTCCCTCATGTTCTTCATATCCCCCAGTTACTTCGCTAATTCGAATTCGCCTTTCAGATTTTTCACCAATCCTGGTCGTTCTCTGTGTCTTCTGTTCTCATCCCGCAAAAAGTTTGACAGTTCCGGAAGATTTTTATTAGAATTATACATGCGTCATTTCCACCACGGATTTCGTTATCCAAGTTTGTTTTATTAAAATATCGCTTTCCTTTTTTTCTCTTAAAAATTCAGAAGCATTCAAAAATCACAGTGTCCTTGAAATGATCGCTCACGAATGAAGTATTAGTTTTTGTACGGTTAGGGATGGTCGTTGCTCAAGGAGAATCTTCTTTATTACAGCATACTTATGAACTGCAACGATCGTTCTGCGCATTTACCATATATGAAGTGATGTGTTTCAGACGAAGAAAGCGTCGGAAACTGTTCTATTCGAAGAGCTCACTTGCTTATGCGGGAAATTTCATCACGATAGGGAGGTTCCCCTGTTTTTTTCAAACATCTGAATTTTTCCCAGCCACCTTCACTATGTAACCTGTCTTGACCAGATGCAAATCAACTACCTGCAATTATAAAATGAACATTCTAATCCTACAGTTCATAGATGGCTTTTCCGCAATGAAGTATTCATCACTTTTTTGAATTTTGCTATCCTAATATTTAGCTGCGATACTTCCGTTAAGATGAAGAGTGCAATTTCACTCCCCTAATTTTTGGGGTCGTCGGAACCTATCGCCATTCAGCTCTTCATTTTTGTCAGCTGGGCTTGGACAATGGGTGATGCATGATACGGTCTGTCTAGAATGCTTTTCAGAAACCGATACTGCGAATGTCGTCAATAATTGTAGTTCTAAGGTGTAGTTAAACAATCCTAAAATGCAGAAGAACAGTGACATTTCTCGGTTGTTTTTCGATTTGTTCGTCACATAAACGTTGACTTAACCGTGACAGTATTTTCTTAGGTAGTTAAAAAAGGTTTTCTCATCTGTCCTCATGATGGGTAGATGTGATGCAAGGTAAGGTCAGTTGACGCATATAAAAGGCTATCTTTGAATTTTCATGCAGGAGGCTATCGAAGAATATGGCACTGTTTTTCATGAATAGGCCCCCTCGGGGAATATGTGTTTTCCGGTATGCCGAAATATTTTAGCATTCTTTCTTGAATAAAGATCGCTCTCACAAAGGTTCTTTTTCAAATAAATCGACATTTACAATCGTCGTTCCACTCATGTCCGCCGTTCTATTTTCCATGTTATTTTCGATCATAATATTTTCGTGTGGATGAGCAGTGCTAATGACAGCCTAGCCAAAGGAGACTGTGGTTTCGGCGAGAAGGAGAGGCTATCTCTTCTACTTCCTTGGTACCTTATTCTCTCCACAGTGAACCCTCTGTCCTTGGGCACGTGTGGTACTCTCTTGTTGCGTACTACGTCTTTACTGCTTAACCGTCAAGATTCTAAGCAGAGCAATGCACGCGCCAGTATTGTAGTATGCTGGCGTAGTACGCCAGCATACTACAATTTCGCTCACAGCTGTTTGCCGGTAAACGCAGCTATCGTTATCAGCTCGCTGCATTCCTTGTACACTTTCCCCTCTCCAAGCAGCACGAAAAGTCAGAGACTATTTTGACGTCAGCTCCTCCAGGTCACTGGTGCCCAAAAAAGTCTTCATCGCTTTGCACATCACTCGCTTCAACTGCTGCTGATTGGGGCTTCGCTTTTCTATTGGGTGGAAGAACGTTCCCAAATCCACCCTATCCTCTCTGGTACTTCCAGTGCCGTTCTCACACCGCCCTTCGATGTTTTTTAAAAGAGCTCTGGAATCCCTTTGGAGAGCAGGTCTCTTTGTGTGGCACACATTGATTTAAAAGCGAAAAGGTGAAGAGACAAGATGGCAAGGAAATGCCCACTCGCATTTCTTCTCCGTCTTCATTTTTCTCCCTTTGCATTATTTAGGTTGCAGGCCCCATTATAGGAAGGAAAGAGTTGACCGCCGCTTTCGCTGTCGCAACTGATTGTACTGAGTTTGTAGCCGGTGAGGAAGATGAAAATAAAGCGTGAAATCAAGGTGCTAGAGAATCTGAGACAGGGTGTGAACATCATAACGCTTTTGGACGTCGTGAAGGATCCTGTGTCTCGCACTCCTGCTCTCGTCTTTGAATACGTCAATAACTGTCGCTCTTTGGTATGCTGTTGTTCCTTTTTAACTTTCCACTTCAGATGAAATGTTTCTTGAGTTTCTGTCGGCTATATTGACTCCGACGTGCTTAGATATCGCTTGTGCTCCATTTCGTTTGCAAAATGGAACGTATTTCTAAGCGCCCAGAACAGCGCATTTTCTCCCCTACGTTATGAGTTAATTTCGTTCCAATGGAAAATGTGTATTTTCCCATTTTGAGGCAAATTAAGTTGCCTCTAAAGTTCTGGGACAACCTTCGACCAAAGTGGAGTAGAAAAAGGCGAAGTCACTACTGACGTTATGTGTCAGCTAACCAATATTGCCATATGCTTGTGCAGACAATCTTAGCTGCTCGAGCACTAGTCAGTTACGTATCCGCTTCGTTTAGCTTGTCAGAGATTGGTACCTTCTCATAAACTAACGTTTGATTGCTTCTTTTCCGCCATGTTGTTCTGTATGAGCCTATAGTATGACTCACCTTACTGTTTGTATTTCTGCGTTTACCTGGTGTACGTCAGACGTTAATTGATTGCGATGTTCGTTATTATCTGAACGAGCTGCTGAAGGCGTTGGATTATTGTCACCCACGGGGTATCATGCACCGCGATGTGAAGCCCTAAAACATTGTGACTGACCACCATCAAAGAATGGTAACGTCCTTTTTCTCAGTCTTTCAAGGTTATTTTTAGTTGTTGCCTTTGTTTCTCTTCTGAAACGCGTTGCTGTAGAGTGCTAAACTTAACTTTCTAACTGAAATTCCGTAGTGCTTCGCTCATCCATATTTTCCTTATTTGCATCGCGTGAGGCGCGAGGACAGCCAGTAAGTTCAGTTGATAGAATAAATAGCATAATTTCTTTTGTGATTGCTCGTTTACTTGCACAGTTGCTGATAATTGCAGCGATACCGTTGAGAGTCCAATCGCGTCCACCGTCCATTCAGATGCGACAGCAAACTAAGTTTTCAGCGAAAATTTGCTCAATCTATTGCTTCAATATAGAAACTGCTGTTAGGAGGTTTCCTGCTTAATCTGCTGCTGCAAATTTGCATTCAGAGGACGCGTTGTGCCGCGTATGCACACGTACATATGTGTTTATGTCTGTCATTTGTATCGCTGGCGTGTTTGTATCAGTTTTCAATCAATTCCGATCAACGAGCGTCTCGAGTTACAGCGGTGACATTTGACCGTGTGGTCACTCACTGTATGTGTTAAAGTTCTTTTTCTTTGCTTCTTTTGACACGCCGAAGTGAGAGGATGCATAAGCATATGTGGGCTTGAACAGCAAAACGTTCGAGAAGCTACAATTTCAAATATGGTTCTCAGTGACTGATTGAACAAACACTTCATATTTGTACTCAGTTTGCATCCCGCAGTCGATTAGATCGAATTTTACACCATCCTGTTCGCATATTGTGAGCAGGCGTGTTTTGCCACACAATTCTTTTTAAGAGAACTTCCACATGGTCGGTCCCATCGAAAGATAAAGGAATCATTTGCTGTAGTAACTGTTGTGGGTTCACGGGATGGTCGCTTGAAAGTGAAATTACAGAGGCGCACATCTCACATATTTTTTCGCTTATTCATATTTTTGAGCAGTGGTCGGTCGTTGTGAACAGAAAGTGAGGAACTGAACCCAAGAAACCAGCAGTTGTATGAATTGTAGGCTTGGAGTCTCATACCACTTCTTTGAGTGGTTCGACAATTGAAACCGCCGAAGCGACACCCATCACATACACACAAAACGTTGCCATGAGGTGTGGCTTTCAAAATTTGAATTGGCAAAGGTGCATATCGTGCTAACTATTTTGAATAACTTCTCCATTGTTTGTTTCTGGTTGTTATGTCCAGAATTTCGCGCATTTCCTACTGAGGTATTTGCTTTCGCCGCATTATGTGAATTCCAGTTACGTTTACTCTATTAGAGTCTCGCTGAGTTGTGCCACCCGAAAGCAGCAATAGAACATTCGCGTGGCATCACGCTCATTCGGGGCTCCGGAACTCCTCATCAGCTAACAGGTGGGCTTCATTTTGCATCCTATATTTGGTTATTTTAAAGCGGTCTATTCGTTATCGCTGTCAAGCAAGGCGTTCCCACATAGCACCATCGCTATCCTGTGTACCTTGGGGAAACTGCGTTGCGACGCAGTAGCCAAAAGCCGTCAGCGTGAGCAGTGTCGTAGCGTATGCGCTATGACGTGCTTGAAATGTTTCTCGCGAACGGTATCGCCGTATCTGTACTGTTCGAGCTGAAAGCATGGGGTCATATGAAGTTTGCATTAGATTTCCAACTTAAATGGTCGCTCCAACTGCAGTTTCACTTTGAGCTGCTAACTTTTTAATGCAGAAATGGTGATGCTTGTCAAAGTGGTTTTACTTTCTATCGTAATATTGTAGGATGGGAGCTGAGTGCCTCCAGGAACTGTTGTCTGCAAGACCCCGTCAATAGCTGACTCGAATTTGGTTCTTTTCATGCACAACACTGCCGACAATCTTCATTCATTTAGGATCACTGGCTTGCATGCCTATCTTGTGCACATCACTGGCGTTCTGTTAAGACATTCAATGGAGCACATAAATTTGTTTGCAGCCACCATAGCTTGCAGCATAGCGAGCAGTAGTCTTCTTCTTGATTAATTAGGGACTGAGTTCCTTTTGTAAACGTGTTGAAACGAATTTACATTTCGGCCTATGAAGTTATTTATGTATGCATCTGACCCTGAGGTATTTTCGGCTTAATAAGAGTCGGAGTTGAATACATCAGCAAAGCGTCGGCCAATGAACCCTTCCTTCATTCGGCACATGAATTTCAACTTTCCGTCATCAATCTCATTAAACTCATAGTGACTTATTACCGTTATTTACACATTTAAAAGACAGGTTTCTGTTGATCGATTTCTGCATATATCAAGCTGACTGAACGCGAATAAGACTGCAGTTTTGGTGGATTGTTCATTTACCGGCCCGGCTCAGAAGGTGATGCTTTTGAGGGCGTGCCAGCTTCTCTGAAATGCTCCTCTAGCAATTCTCCGTTCATTGCGCGGAACGACCATCCACGATATACTTCTCCTTCATGAAGGGGGACGCTCCGTTCTGTTGGGCAGTTTCAAGAACTTTAGAGAGGCCGAAACATTGATGGATGCTGTGTTTGTATGCACGGAGGGAGTGTTTTGCCCTGTACAGTTCCGACGGTGGAAATGGTTGTTGACCGCAAGCTTCTGGTTTCAGCTAGAGAACATGTTCGCATAATTCGAAAATTAGCTGTGTGTATTGCCGAACAAAATCGTGCATTTGAGATGCGAACAGAAACTCTTCTACTTCTTTTTACTGCCGCTGAAGAAATGCAGTTCTATTTTGCTTACATTTAAAAGAGCCTAACACCGTCATCGTAATTGAGTATTCTTGCGGATTCATTGCTTTCTTCATGTCACCGAGATCATACACTTGCTTAAGCTTGTGTTCTAAATGCTTTTAATGAAGTTTATGATGTCGAGGTCATCGCAGGAAAGAGAGGGAATTTTAAAGGAAAGGGCGTATTCATAAAAGTGAAGGAGGTGATGTTCATTTTTTTGCTTGGAATGGAACAGTCACTGGCAACCGTGATTCCTCCGCCAAGGCCCAATGTGCCGTTGCGAGCCGAACAACGGCCTCTTCAGAACAGGGTCTTTAAGATTGGGATAAAAAATGCAATTTAAGTTAATGGTCTGTTATTGTGAGTAATAGGCATTCTTAGTGTGGTTGTGGTGCATGAAGCAAGTTTATGTGGTTCTTAATCGCTTTGAAATAGTCATTTGTGCGTTCTAGATAGCATCTGTGAATCCTGAGCACCGTGAGTCGTCATTAGCATGAGCGTGGTTCTTGCATGCGCTTCATTTTCGTTACTCGCCATTGTAGAGTGACCAGCCTTAGGTGGTCTTGGAAACGCTTTTAAGGTTTTTGCTCGCTTTCTGTGCCATATGTGAAGGTTTTGGATATTTGCTGCCAACTACGCTCTGACTTAAATACCATCCGTGTTCACCCCTAACCTTTAGCTGTTTCATCGACGAGGATTTTGCCGATATCTCCGAATGTTATTCATCTTCCGTGGAGCTCAGCTGAACCACCATCGTTCGAACTGACCTTACATTTTTGCAGGAGTTTTGGAAAGGGCTGCATTGATGCGGATGTTAGAGTTTTAACGATGATCTCTTGTCAGCCCCTCACTAGATCTATTGGTTAGATAAAAAGGCTTAACATTCCGACATTTTTTGTCAGCTGTAGTCACTTTGTGGAAGATCACTCTTCCATTTCTCTCCTTTTCCACCTCTCATTTCCTGTTGAATTTTCTCCTCATCGGATTCCGCGTTAAACACCCTATATGTGTGAGGTTTAAGAGATAGAAATGTATAGAGTAAATGAGGGGCTCGTATTTGAGTATTGCGAAACTAAATATTTTTCATGAAACGTCGCTAGGAAAGATGATTTGCTTTAGGCGCAGCTGGTGGAGATTGATATCATGGGATCGTCGGCTTGACGCCTCCTTCATGTTGTTCTATTGTTGTTAGCGGTCAGTTAGTTGTCTTGCATTAACATTGAAGCATTTCAGTTCTATGATTACTCGGTAGACATGTGGAGCGTTGGATGCGTGCTAGCAGGCATCATCTTCAAGAAAGATCCTTTTTTCCATGGAAATGACAATTCCGATCAAGTATGTGTAAAACCCCTATATGCTTCACGTTTGTTTCACTGCATCAATAAATTTTGCTTAAGTGGTGTCATTTCGAGAATCGTCTGTCTTGTTCAAATGTAAGCAGTGCGGTGCTCAGCCATCGGATCTTGCTCCGACTCAACTTTTCAAATCTTGCAAGGAAATCAAATTAAGGAGCAAAGACATAAGTCAGAGCGGTGCTTTTCTGCTGTTAAATTACGAGCAATCGAGGGATGCTTGCCTCCAGTGTCGAGTTATAACTTCACTATCGCAGTTTTGATGCAGTTACTCTGAATGAGCGGAACACCTGTATGACTGCGCAGTGTGAAAACCACCACTGGAATAGAAAGAAGTTGCCTTCTCGCTGAACTGTTCGTCTCAGAAAGTTGTTTCCTTCGTTAGGGATCGGTTGCTGTGAATGATAGTGTTGTTTGGGAGATGCTTAACTTAGTTGCCTTTGATTTGTTCTCAGTTGTTTGGTGTTGTCTATTTCTTCTGATTATTCGCCAGTGAAACAATGTCGAATTTCAGTTGTTGCGCATCACGAAGGTCTTGGGCACAGAGGACCTTTACGATTACGTCGGAAAATACGAAATCCAATCGGATGTTTCATTCAGCTACATTCTTGGATGGTAAGGTTAGGTTATTGTTGTTGTTACTCTGCGTTGATTTGTCCGTGATGCTAGTAGAGCGAGTAAAGTGATCTTTGCTCCTATGAGAACGCGCAGCGCAGAACACGGTCTCTGTATGGAACGTTGTGAAAATGCAATATAACCTCATCGATAGTGTGCAGAACTTCTGCATCTTCAATTTTCATTCTGCCACCCACACTTCATGAAGTAGTGTTGGAAGAAAGTAGAGGGAGACTAAGCTCTGCGACAAGCAGGTTTACATTCTCTGACAGGTTTAGGTCTGCAGATATGAAGTGACTGCAAGTACATTCAACAACGCTGTGATGCATGGATAGCTGTAATGACTGCATCAGAATGATTCCGCTAGTGCTCGAAGAAAATGATTGCACTATTATGTCCAATCTGACGATTGAACCGCAGCTGGGCAAGGGTTAGGAAAATTTTTTCATTTTCCTTGGACATCTCAAAGAAGAACGAGCTTTTTGACAGTGCAAAAGTTCCCACGTTGACCACTTAACCCCACTTAACACTGGTCTGTTTTTTTTTTGCACTGATTGATCATTTATAAACTGTGTGTTTGAGGACGAATAAGACAGCTGAAATCCGTTCCAATCCTCACTGAAGAGTGATTGGTCTCTTCCCTCGTTTTAGAGCATTTATAACAAGGAATCATGATCTCTGCTTTATTCATGGACAAACATCAAGTTAAGTTAACTCATGTATGTGCCCGAGTGCTTCAAAATCGTTTCAAGGGGACTACGAAGTGACTGATCCCGAGCTTAGAGCCAGCGTTGACATTGCAGGGGTTCTCTATTGTTTCATTTGTCGTATTGATTCATTCATTGGCTTTATTTACCCCTTTTCCTAAGCAGCGGGGACCTGCAGCATTCGCAGTCAACAACAGGATTTAGGAATTTCCCAGTAGTAGCCTTCAGAGACATTTCGAAAAAACAGTTGATGGAGAAAGAGGATGAAAGTTAATTCTTCTTAAACATAGGATGTGCACTTGGCATGCGATGGAGAAATGGCATTGCCTGAAGTGGATTTTGGAACTTTTGATTGTTTTGGTGAAATATCCTGAAGCTGGTGAAAAATTCGGAAATGTGTCAAGTACTGTTACGCAGCATTCGCATCGCCATATATGGGTTTCTAAAATCTTTTATCTGGCGCAAGCGTCCGCTCCGTTATTCGCTCGTTTATCAGCTGAAATCACCATAAATTGCAGGTGTTGAGGAAAAGGAAAGGAGGCAGCAGGAAGCCAGATAAGTCAGTGCGCAGCATGTTCATCCTGGGGGTTTATTGTTTAAATTTTTTTAGTCATTCGGGGAAGTTTTGGCACCGTTTTACTAATAAGGAGAACCGATATCTGACAACGTCGGATGCATTAGATCTGTTGGATAAGCTGCTGCGATATGACCATCAGGAGAGACTGACCGCTGAAGAGGCAATGAACCACAAATACTTTTTTCCGCTTGCTAAGTAGGGCAATTATACAGCACGTCGCTGGGATAACCTCAGGTAAGTGCCGCCTTTTTCAGTTAGGATAATCAGGTCTGTGACTGCTTGAAAGGCTGCACTCTAGTTGCAGCGTTCGAAGAAACAATTAAATTTTGAGGGACTATGATATCAGGTTTTGGAATCAAAAGGTTGCTTTTGTGGGCTTTGAGAATATTCCTGAAAGCTTCCAAAAGAAGTTGTTTTGTAACCCATTGGGCGAGTGTTGCGAGAAGCTCGTGACGACGGAGGTAAACTGATTTGTCTCGTTATTGTAGTCGTTCCACGCACATTTCTTACACAGCAAAATATTTGAGAAATGCCTTACGTCAGTAAGGTAATTATGAAACATAGTGTGCTTTTCTTATGGCACTAAATCGTTCCTTGGCTTGATGAGTTCCTTAATGCAAACAAAAATTTCTGAACACATTTTCTACAAAAAGAGAAATATGGCTGTTGAATGGGAATGAATGAGTTAGGCGGGCTAAAGAGAAGTGAAATGGAAAGCAGGAAGAAATACACCCGGAAAAATAGGATGTGACAACACATCAGACGTTGCCTATTTGTGGAATAGGAAATTTTACACAAATCGATCACTCAGTGGTCACTGTGATTAATCTTCGTCACCGAAGTCGGTTGTATAGGCAGGCTTCTTGCAAAGAGAAGAGCTTATTGTCCGGTCGTCGCATTTCCTGTCTTCCCACTTGCCGTTTCTGTTTGCATACACACAGACTTCCTTCTCGTTGTAGTTGTTAGGTTCGCCCGGCGCCCATTCAACGAAGTTCACTATCGTCTCATCCGTCCAAAACCACCGACTGTAGAGGTCCCTGGACATACCCAGCCAAAAGCCATTCGGCGAAACGAACCCTAGAAACCAAAAGCGATTCGCTCGTGTCTGATTGCACATAACATCTCCCTAACAACGCTTACTAGTCGTACCTTTGTGCAGTATGCGTCTGCTTGCACCTGCACTGCAGCTTCCCCGTCCATTGTGTGTTTCTCTTCGAGCATTGTGTATGTGCGCAGCTTGGCGGCATCCATGCCCGTATGCACATGTTCGCAAGCACGTGCCCGCTTGAATGTGGATGTATGTTCCTCGTTCTTTGTGCGCATGGTTTTGTGTGTGTACGCCTGTGTGTGTACACATATTATGGGCTTGTGGAGTGCGTGTGGCGCGTTGTGTCTTAATCACTCTGAATTCTCTGGCAAAAACTTCGAGTTCTATGCTGACGTTGAGGCAGCATCGCCGATTTTCCGCTCTCAGTCATTTATCATTCAGTTTCGCATGCGAAAATAATGAAAATGTCAGAACATGTTGGACAGTCAGTTCTGAGAGGCAGCTGCTTAAAAGTGCAGCTTTCAATGAACACTGCTAGGTGTAACTTCAAATGCAACTAAGCGAAGATACACTAATTGGAAAGCTGCATTGTTTAATAGTTACAACAGCATGTAATCATATATGAATCTTCGTTCGCAGGCGACCCTCATCCAAAGTTGTGTAGAATGCCGTGCGTAGCTTCAGCACCACTTAGCAAACGATATTCAAATTTATAAGCTCGTCAAGAACGCATGCCGGATTTTTGTTCTTGCACCCACTACGCAAAATCGCATCAAACAGTTCAATGTCGATTATTTATAGAAAAATGGCTTATAAAGTTTGGTCGATGAAAGAGGTCCAACTTGCCCAATTTCTTTCATAGACCTGGAATTCAGACGATCCGCAGATGAACTTAGGAAACCAGCTGGTGAAGCGAAAGTGAGACTGCGAACCGATTCGAGGAATTTATTTCCTGATGCATTGCATGGGGAAACATTCCTTTTCATCCGAAGACTACAGCTATTTCTAGAGAGCGTTGCTGGCTTACTAGCCCAGTAATCGCTCTGAAGTTCACTGTCATAGTCCTATGTATACGTGTACGCTGAGATGAACGTTCTACACCACCGTTACAGAAGCAGATTAGTTCTGGGGTCCTCTTCGAGGCGATTATTTTCCTCCCTTTCTTTCGTTTACTTCCCTATCAGCAGTGCTTTTTCTGCCCATCCCTCGATTCCTAACTACAGCTTTTTAATACAATTATCGAAACAATTACTCTACTGCGCTTTATGAGGAAATTGGAAATCCATAAAATATTCAAGAAAAAGGCATTGAATTCATCTTTTTTTCTTAAGCTTCCCCTCCCCCCCCCCCCCCCCCTCCTCCCTGTCACGACTGCTCGCGAAAATTGGCAGAAACATAGGTTCAGTGACTTGCCTTCAAGATATGTAAAGGCGTAAACCTGACAAAGGCAGGCCATAAAAAGTTATACGAGGTTGAGTAAACAATGTGGGAGTTGTTTAAGAGGATAATGATGAGGTCAAAGCGAGCAGAGGTTGAGGTTGTTGACTGGCCGTCAGACAGTGCTATCTGTAAGGCCGTCAGACAGTTACCTATGTTAACACAAAAGGACGCAGAGGCCCCTTTTCAAACGGTTGTCTTTAAACTTCTTGGAGACAAAAAGTTGCCATGAGACAAAAGTTGCCACATGTCAGAAAAGTTATGCGCAAATGAGTAAACAATGTGAGAGTTGATTTAAGGCTGCAGATGTTTGCAGGAATAGGTTATGATGAGGTCAGGCAAACGGAGATAGAGGGATTTTGACGAGCTAATCACATAGATCATAATGAGCGTCAACATTAGCAGAACAATCTTGAGACCAGTCAGCAGCACGTAAAGAGGAGGCGGGCAAGAAGGATTTGAAGGTTAAGCAGGAGGCTACATGAAGGGTTCCAGAGATTCGGCAACACAGTGACTCAAATAGGGATGCGACTATGACGTTCGCTTCGATGTTTTGATTTTTCTTTTGCTTTTCGTCCATATATAAATCGTATAGGTGTGCATTTAGTTCGGTAGTAAAAATAGGTAATAATGCTGAATTTCTTCTAATCCATCTACCCTTGGCGAGCATCTTTGAGGGGAAGACAAAATGTTCTCACTTGTCTTTTACTGACTAGACAAATTACACGCATCTTTTAGTGGGCAGTAATGTTACTGAATATCCGAGGATTCCGTCACCTCGATTTGATTTGAGTGTTTTGTCGTTGTAAATAATTGTTACTTGTAGAACATTATTGTGTTTTTCTCGCTCGATTTTTATCCCTTTGTGCATGTATTAACGATTCATTGTTTTTTCGCGTGCATTGTCTAAATGTCGCAATAAAGTTTTGACTACCCAAGTTTGAGATGTGGTTCACAAAGAAGTGGCTAGGTGCACGCGGGACGTTACGCGGCATGATCTGTTAGTGGTATTTAAAGGAAGAACCACCACACGGTAAGTGTATATTCCTGGGTAACTGGTGGAGAGCGTCATCAAAAATCTGGTGCAGCGTGACAGCTAGGCTGGTCGCAGCAAGCATGAGGTCGATGATTGGGTTCATCGATCCAACGATATTCGGGATCGGATCGACGTCAGTGGATAAAGAGATAGGTCGACGGTGGTTTTCCTTGTTAAGAAATGCTCCTTCCTTCCTCTAAAAAAAGGTTCCTCAAGGGATGCGAGGCCATTATTTCCAATCTAGACGAAGACTAGACATTGCTTTAAAGTTGGAAGTGCTCACTATGAATGAAATTTTCCTCTTCTGCTGAATGTATTGAGGCGAGATGTCCGCCGCGTTCAGTGCAGAAAGCTTCATGCCGGTTGTATGGGGCATTCGTGACCTTAAGTTATAAAGAATTAGCAATCCGAAAACGTTCGGTTTCTGAAAATAGCACATAGTCACATTCGTTCAGGTTCATAGGTAAACTTGGCTCATCGTACCATCTGTTGTTTCTACGACTAACGGGAATCGCAAATTTGAGAGCCATGAGAAAAAAGGTAAGTACTGAAATATCGACATAAGCAGAGGGTTACACAAAATAAACTGATTTTATGGGCACTTTGGAAGCACCATTGACGGTATATTGGGGAACATGGGTCCATCGTAGTGACAAGAAAGATGCATTTGCTGCCCATCATTTGCTCCGCCCATCGAACTGTATATAATGAACCAGCCCATATTACGCAGATGAGTTGTCCTAATTTCAGGCCTAAGGCAGATCTTTGGAGCGGAAATAGGAAGGCAGGGGCGCTAACTCAAGTTTAACATTTCACATGGTGCTGTATACTTTTATGATGAGTGCACGCAATGGCGAGCGGGTTCCAATAATAAATCACGTGATTGGAGCGAGATAAATATTGCTGTTCTTGTCGTTGATGAGAAGTGGAAAGTTCCTTAGCACTGGTACGCAAATAAAAAAGTTGACAGATGTACCCTCAGCCGTGTTATGCATAAAATGTCTGACTGCCAAAAGATTGGTCCCTTGTTCAGCATCCAAACCAACCACTTCACCTTGATTCCCCTGAACTTAATTGCAAGAAGCAGCGCCAATGTTTTAATAGTTTTGGCCATCGGATTGCATTTCCGGCCATCTTTCATACATAAAAGAAGTATTGCCAATATCGTAATATATGGAAAGAAATTTCAAAAATAATCAAGCTCGTAGCAGTCAATGGTGAATGGGTCTCTCCGTAATGGATAACCCGTATTTTTTTGACAACTTAGCAAGCGGTGCTTTTGTGGCATTCGGACAAATTTGTTTATTCGAGATAGGTTGTTCCCGATAGAAATGTCCTCGTAATGTTGGTAGACGCAGCTTTAGGCGTTGAGGATTACTGCGCAGCTTCTATTACAGGTGTGTTACAACTGATACCTAAGTAGGTTTTTCTGGTCCATCCTGAGGAATGTAATATAACTAGTTACCGATACTTTTCCGTAGCAGCTGTCGGTTTTTTCGAAGTAGTGCCATTGTTTTGGGCACAGACGACACGTGTGACCTTCGATTACTGAAAACTGCCCAAAGCATTTTTGTGCGAAATCAAACATTCACGGCGAACGCATATGGTGTCAGTTATTTTCTCCGAAGGTATGTTCATTGCAGCATACAAAATCATTTAAAGGATAAAAACTACAATTTGAAGAAGTCAGCGCGCACTGCTTCCAGCGATGGTCGCCAATGTACACAATTATGCTGTCGTGTCCTCAGCACAGCGTAAGTGGAGCATTGTTCCCTTTTCGGGGTCGTTTGAGACATGTGCCCGTTTCTCGCAAATGGCTTCCCTCTACCATAAGGGTTCATCCGTCGTACGGTAAAACTACGGTGTTATCATTACGTAATTCGCAAGAGAAGATAGTAATTCCGCGGCAGCCTTTGCTTCACGACTCTGCTGCACCGTTGCCACTGCCTGCCTCACTCCTCACCTAGACAGAGACACGTCGTGTCTGAAGAACATCGTACAATATCGTAATGGTGATAGCAGATCGTGTATCACCTGAAGTTTGAAAAAGCACCGAAACTAGTGAGCGGAACTGAAAGTGAGGTTGCCTACTGGTGATCCGATAACGCCCCTATGTGCCATCATCAAAGCGCTCCACGTCCGCCAGCTGAAATGATCTATGCTTACATTGTAAGTGCATTGGAGAAATGCCAGCAAAGAACCGACGATTCCGGTAACAACATATGGATGCCATCCATCCAAGTGGTTATCCTGCTGGAAATCACTGTCGCTTGGCCTTCACTTCGCTTGCTTGTTCTCATCACAGTTGTGTATTCCAGACACATGTTAACCTCTGCGAACGCTGACGACTGCTACTGTTGGTGGCTGCAGAGACCATCCATGGAAATTGCCATGGATAATCGTCGCGTCCCTTCATTATGCTGTTACTAAAGTTCGTCAATAAACATCCACTGGTACTTCAAAAGCTTACATAGTCTCAACCTGTGATGTCACCATTATTTGCTAAAAATTAGTGCTACCGTTCACAACATTCAATGATGTCCCTAAGCGAAGGCAGAGTGTGTCGTAGGGTACGGTTTACAAATGGTTTCCATATGTAATCTGTACTACTCTTCCGATAGAAGGAAACATTAGATTTTTACCACATTTCACAAAAATTTCGATGGATAAACAGTATAGGCACTACAGACATGCCGAAGTGGATAACGAAGTCCCGACTGAGAGCTTACGACGTGACTACCAAGGTTATTTCCGGACTTACGCAAGCTTCTATCCCCGAAGTGATCAGCTGATGCTCTAATATTTATAGCAGTAACAATGCATTTTATTGTCCAATGCTCTTCAGTCAGTCCTTGCAGATATTATCTTTTCTGCATATGTTGACTCTGCACCTGCAGAGAAGTAGGCGTAACTTACTTGAGCAAGTAGGTTTCATAAAAGTTCCTGATGAGCGGACCTAGTAGACTAGACGATACAGCCCCCTTTTTTACAAAACGTGCGCTGGATTCTTTTATAAAAAAACGTGCTCTGGATTCTTGGTGTTTTTTCCACGAAAAGTCCTTGATGACTCAGCCATGTGACCCTTACTGGCGACTTTCCCATTTGTTGTTCAGGAGAAGATTATCGCAACGGAAATGAAAGTTTTTGTGGAGCATATCTGGTAAGCCAACCACTACATTACTTCAAAGAACTACAGCTCTTTCACGAAGTTAAAAAGGCAAGAGTCGTTCCCCTATTTCATAAAAGAGGGAGTGATTAGGATGGGCATTATTGTCGCAGTGTCGTGATGCATTTGCTAATGTTCCGAAATGTTTCGCTCGCCGTTTATGTACTGACCGGCACATGAACAAGGCATCACTCAAATTCAGTTGTGTAGAATTTCTTCTCAGCCCGGGTTATGACCCTCCTTCCCTAAATCATTCAGAGAAGACTGTGAGAGAAATAGCTGGATGACACATCAGCCAACCACCAACTTGTCTGCAAATAAATAGTCTCGTCGCGCTTTCTCATGCACGACCGAAATCACGTTCTCCTGTGTGGATGAGTCATAAGGTCAAGGTGGGCTATGTGCATATCTTTGCGCCATATTTCCCGTCCATCCAGCTGGTCTTCAGTGGTCATTAATTACATTTGGGCTACCTGAATTGGACACTTCAACCGACCTTTTTTCTGTCTTTAATTGCCGGTAGACCTAACGTTTCAACAACTCATCCTAATAATAATAAATTTTTCAGAAGAAAGCATAGCAGAATATAGTATAAGCTGAGTTTAGATGGACAAAAGTACAAGATGGCATTGATGTACCATGATAAAGTCAGTTAAAGATCCTCACTTTCCTCTGTCATGAAGATACAACCTTCACATCGTGGCTGAGGACAACAAATGAACGGGCAAGAGAAAGATGAATTTATTGAGACGTGCTGCTTTGATACAGCTTACGTAAGCAAACTCCCTGTTTGATAATTCACACTCTTCTTTGGAAGAATTCCTAAATGTGAGAAATGAAAATTCCAATTTGAAATATTCGAGAGAGGGATTTTTTGTATCTTATCAACGATTATTTTGTCAGTCGTTAGCCATCAAAGGGATCTTCGGTGTGCTCAACATTCGCTTTTTCTCGATACAGGTCACCTAAATTGAGTTGCAAAGTTGGCTCCCACAAATGGAACTGATGCGACTTTATGTTGCGCTTAAAGGCATTCACTATGACTTTCGTCGTAGGCATATCATGAATAATGCGCTTGGTTTAGCAACACTTGGTTTGCCCTCGTTATATCTCCTGTATGCAGATAACCTTCTGGTACTATGCAGATGAAACGCAATGTTGTGGGGGCGTAAAGTAAATCAGGTCGTGGAGAGGGAAGGAGGGGAAGGAGCGGAAGAAGGTGAAAAGGTAGGGGAAAAGAGGTTATGGTGGGTTCGGAGGCGGCGCTCAGAAATAGGCAGCGACAAGACCGCGAACACGTAGTCAACGATTGCCCTCTTTATTTTCCGTTTCAGCAATACTCCTTTGCCTTAGTTGTTTCGTTTTCCTTTTTTGTCTCTGCGGTTGTGTGCATTAACTGAGTTGCACAACAATTTTGCTTCGTTTCCAAAAGGTGCGTGCCAGAAGCGACGTTGCAGCAACACTGTTGGAGTTCCTTGAAGGATATACCCGGCGTGAATTATAGCACACCGTATAAATCGTTCGCCAAAAGAAACTCAAAGATACGGCTAAACGTCAAAAGAATCCACCACACTGTCCAATTACGTAAAAATTATTCATGAAGTCACCTTGTTTCAAACCTGCTATCAATTTTACCAATGCCAATTGGATTTTCTACTCTTTTCTCGTGAATTCTGAGGGAAATTGCCTCCATCGCCTGTACTTCTCAGTAATTCCCCCAAAAATCCTCCCAGCTTTTAATTAAGGATATTTCGTCTCACCACATTTCACAAAAATCAATCAGATATGTTTCACACTGTTGTTTAACTCTACTATCAACGTGCTTCTCCTTAATAAGATACGGCTAAACGTCATAAACACGAGCAATTCAAGTTGCGAGGTTGATGCATTCTTTGAAAAGCTGACTAAGGAGCTTGTGACTGCACGCATTCATGCAAACAGATGTGTAACCAGGCTTACCGGCACAGCAGTCGATGAGAATGATCGCAAGCGCAGTGTAGAAAGCATTAGTTATCCACATTGCACAACTGACCAACCGAATGCTCAGTTCTAATCGAACTGAGTACCGCGAGGCTTCACCGACGAAATGCGTATCACGTCAGCTACTACGCAAATTTTCAATGAGGCGGCGTCATTTGCAAAAATTTTCAAACAAAATTGACATTTACCCTGTGATGATGAGAAATGAACGTAGGCTTGCGGCGGTGTTACTGAGAATGGTTTATTCACCGTGCACGAAGACTATGGAGTGCACTCTCCTGCTGTTTCCACGTTCCTCCTTTCTGTTTCCGAGTGTTGTTACTGTGTCAAGGTTATGTTGGTCACTTGGTGCTCCTCATTCTTTTGATTTTTCGAGGATTAGATGACGTCTGCCGGATTTGAAGAATGCTTCTGATGAAATTCGAAAGCGTGAAAATTAGTGCCAACAGTCTGAGTATGTGGAACATGGATGTCATGAAAGCGAACAGAGCTCTTCGATGATGAATCGCTCTGACTTTTGGTACCGACTTGGTGCCACTAAATCAAGGTATTCGTCTTCATCGATGAATGAATCTTTATAATCTCAGGTGACGACCACGTGCAGCAAAAGAAGATATTTCTCTCCGATGGTGATGTATGTGAAGGTACCTATGATGTCTTGAGGGCGACATAAACAGCTCTCAAAATGGCCAGGGCATTCATTCATTAATTCACTGATTCTTGAAATTCATTCTCATGCGCAGCTTGGATGGCTGTATCGTTCTCTTCGTCTGTACTTGTACTCGTTTTCGTCTTTAGCATTCTTCCATTTACAATGGTAACATAGTTCCTCTTGTTATTTGAAAATTCCGAATAATGTATGCATTGGCGTACAAGGAACAAGGGGAAAATCGAGGAGAGAGCATGGTGTAGGGGACACTACAATAGTCGAATCGGCTCGCAGACAAAGGTCCCATGCCCTTTTCAATGCTACTACATGCAGTTCAAGAAGTGTGTCTCATTTTTCTATTTACCTTCGACGTAAGCAGAATTTCTCCAAAATGACGGCAACACAGACATAACCTGTCTATGAGGAAGTTTATTCCACCTTCCAAGCTCATTGACGAAATCTTTCAAATTTTAGCTTATATTTTCAATTCATTCGATTCATTTGTTATTTTATGAAGTTTTTTTTCTGAAATACACCCGCCGTTGGACTGTCGCATTCGTCACTGCTGTGTAACTCTAAAATGCCACATTTTCGTTAAAACTGATATGTGGTATAACTGAATAATTCTTTGTAATCTCACAGTAAACATAATCACAGAACTGGTGAAAAAAGTTCCATTATTTGTATCAGGCTTGAAGATTGCTTTTCTGATGTTGCGTTATTTTAGGCCCATCTTGGGGCCTCGAGTATTCAAGGATATTAGGTATGGTTAGCTTAGCGAAGACTGAGTTGACGTAAGTTTGTTCGCGGACGTATGAGGTGCAACCTACATGGATTTGACACTTGAAATGTCTTCAGTTAGCAAATGCTCGCTGCAGTTAGCAACCTCCATTCTGCTTCACACTTCAGCAACGATTGCGAATATCTTAACTTGAAATGTCTTCTGTCCTTTATCTTGAAATGGTCTACTTCGCATGGATACTTTTCAGGAGGTCTGTGGATGTGGCCATAGCAAAAAACGAAAGAAGGCATATGGCATTTCAAGCGTTGCATCCTTCTGCACTCGTCATAATAGCTCCATTCGAATTACTGAACTACTACGAGAATTTTGCAACACGCATGCTGTGCTGAGTATAAATCAGAGTAGGGTGGTATGAAACGACTTTGGAGTCGATCCATGACGATAGCAACCGCTCTCTCTGACAGTGATTTCTGCCATTCTTTCTGAAATTCCCTCGGATTTCTCCTGATCGATCGACGATAACTGGCACAAAGCCCCCTATCCGCATTCTCTTGCACAGGAGTAATGCTCATCAACCGTATCAACGCCGAATTACATCCAAACTTTCATCTTCGCAACGTCCCACCATGGTGGTCTCCACTGCTGTTTTCAGCACTGAAAAGAACGACCGAGAGGAGGATTGCTACGTTTTGTTCCGGTGAGCACCTCCTCGCGTTTCCCATCCACCTAAATATTTGGCGCAGTAAGAAAACCTGCATATGTTTATACGCGCACCGAAAGAAAATAAAATTAACAGAGGATGTTCAACAGCCATTGGAGATCACAACAGCTCGAAGCGACGATCCCTCTTCAATTGAAGTTCAATTTATTGATCGCTGTTCCCTTCTCGCCTCTAATAAACTCTCACATACTCAGTGCATCATCTCGCTCTGATTCCAGTTTCTGAACCAGAACACATCAGGAAAAGCAGCAATCTGCAACTGATCAGTCCAAAAGAATAAAATACATATTTATAAACGGGTTGCTCCAGTTCATCCTAATTCCTTCTTCCCCACGAAATGCAAACATAAGTTTGAGCAACTTAACATTCGTTTACGAAGAGTGACTAACGCTTCCAGTCGACTGCCGGCAATAAAGTGCCATAGTCTTCGCTCAATCCTTCTTCTAATGACATACTAGATATTTCGTTCGACAACGTTGTAACGATCAAGCTTACCTCCGAAGGACTTGACGATGACCTCAAATCAACTTTCTATTCACACCATTCCCGGAGAGTTTTGGGATAAATTCGTTTATGACAGGGTGTTTTCATACGGAAATGAAAGATGCGCTCAGCGACGACCCTACTTCACCTCCTCTTTATACTTCTGTAATGTGCATCGCACTGTCCACTATTAACGCTCTCTCAGGTTTCTTCGCGTTATTTGCTTAGAACTAATTATTCCCATCGAATTTGCTGTTAAACAATTTAGAAAACAAAACTTCATGCAACGTTGTGCAGCGCAAATTGTGCAGCGCAAAAACAACGTTGTGCAGCGCAAATACCTCTTCATAGTGCAGCGCAAATTCTCAACGCCCTGATTCCACCCACTCTCTGCCGCACCTGACTTGCCTGATCTGCGCTTAGTAAAATCTCCTTGTCTTCCACTAGTGGTTCCGGCGTGGACGACTTTATGCAGACGAGAAGAGGATTGAATGGGAGAAAAGATCGCTGGGCGTTTTCACTATAGCCCAACTGGAGGCTGATGAGGTTTTCCAGATTTTGAAATAGAAAGAAATCCAGAAGAATTTTATTCCTACTAATTACAGATGCCAGTCTTTTGTTTTCTTACAGAAAAATGGTAACTATTTAGAACTCCAATTCGGCTCCTTGCGATCTCGCATTTGTTGTCTCGTTTCTTTAATATATTGTAGTGTGGTACCTCAACAGTTACAGAAAATTCTGCCTCTTATTAAACAGGTAGAACTTTAGTGCAGCACTACTGTGAACGCTACAGTCTCGAAGTTACTTCGAGTACCATAGGGAGATAGTAATGCATGGGCATATAGCAGAACGAACAACAGCTCAGCGAAGGAAACACTGAAAACATTTCGTCGCATCAAGAAAACGGTACGATTTTGTTGTTGTTCTACTCTTCTCAGTCTCAAACTTTTGTTTTTCTGGAGACGTAATTCCCAATCAACCCGAATTTGCATCTCCCTGAGGTGGAGTCCTTCCTCAGGGACGGGCTTCCGTGAAAAATATTTATAAGTGCATTCTCTACTCTGTAACGGGATGAGATCATGTTCTTTTCAAACTCACTATCACCCTTGAACTCAGTAGTTCCTAAGCTTTTTCCAAACACTCGAAGGCCCACAGTCTAGGTTTTTTTTGGCAACTAATGTAAAGGATCAGTTAGAGAACGCGCTCAGCCTGGTTGGTTGAGTCCTCTTGTTTGTTTGACTTGTTGCACGAACAGCTGTAGAAGCGTGTCAGAAGAACGAATCCAACATGCGAATTGTAAGATAGTTTGGAGAGATCTCACGTTGAACAACAAGTGTGCTGAAAACACATGCAGCACTTCATACATATTTTGGGTGACTTGACCGTTGCAAAAATCTAGTGCAGGAAATTTATTCCTGCAACCTAGTCGAAAGCGAATTCAATTTTCACCGACTGCAAAATGCATGCACATTTTCAGATGTTTTCTTAGGATTATAAACTCTTCTGAACTTCAAAGATCAGTTTGTATTTTGGCACAGAAGGACCAAATGACGTGACATCAATCTTAGTACTTCATAAACTGGAGACCGCCAGCGACTTGGACGGGCAGGTACATGCACAGATATGCATGCACGAAAAAATTAAGTCTTCCAATTGTGAGCTTTCCCATGAGCCAAATCAAGAACAGAGAGTTTCTAGCGAAACGATAGTGCCTGTGATTAAGAAAATGTAATGTGTAATATCTGCACTAAGAAATTCCATTAAAGGCTACTGTGCATTCCGTTAAGACGGATCCATGCGGGAAGCTGTTTTAGGTGCGGTAAGGAATAGATTTCTTCATAAAAACAGACAACAGCGGAGGATGGACTGCGATGACAGTTGGCAGGCGACACTTCCTCCTCCCTCTCTTTTTCTTTCCTTTACCTCTTCAACAATATTTAGTTGCGCATGAAAGATCAAACAGCAACAACAAACGAAACATGAAATTCAGACAATTTGGGAATCTTGCTCTACGGTATCCAACTGCCTTTTTCCGCTTAAACGATGCGACTTTGGGAAGTTTGCTTAGAGCTGCATGAGGTTGCTCTTGATAACTCTCCTTTAACACATCCTCGATCCACTCAGTGAGTCGCACTGGGCGAGTGATGGCAGTTCTCGCCTTGGCAAAATCCTCCCAATGCATTGCACGCAAAGTCTTCTATTCTCCATCAGGCGATATCGTAACGGGAAATGAGGACACCACATCGTATGACCCGTCCAACGGAATCGCCATCGACGTCCAGTCATCCTGCGTTGTTCACAAACATACTTGTTAGCATACTCAGCTAATAATAACACCACATCACTCAGCAAGCATTAAAAACACAGCGAACGGATTTGAACACCGAAGGCTTTGAATAAGCGCAGCCATGTCACCGCAAATTTGGTTACGGCACAGTCTCTATGGTAACCACAACATTAACTTAATGTTCACATCTCGTCTCTGTCCTTCAATCTTCCGCCAAATAAGCACAGTAATCAAGACGTCATTGTCAGTATGCTCGAAGGTGGATATAAGGCGTATAACGCCAAACATTCCCTGGAGTATTCGCAGTACTACGTCTGCAAAAGCAGTACAAACCGGCATTATGGGCGTGGGAGCTACACCTTAAAATGTGATGAGCGTTTTTTTTCCCTGAGCAGAACATTTGCGATAAGTGAAACAGGACAAAACGCTCTTTATTCTCAGACACGTACTCGCTGGTTCGTCGAGGGCAACTTTGCAGCTGTGATTATATTTTGCAGTCGAGGCTCGCAATACATAAAAGCTGAACTTATCGGTGTCTCATGTTCTCGATCATGGCCTCCAATAACGAAGAATAAACCAGGTTTCAATTAATATGCCTTAACTAGTAGTTGTTCAATTGGTATGGCTGCATCACCTGCAAACATCTTTCTAGTCCGTTCAAGATAAGCAAGCAAACTGTAAGCGTTGCAGTGATTTGTAAACGCGGTTTCCTTCCAACCTTTCACTGGCACTGGCATCTGCTAATCGAGTCGGTTGACATCGATGTCAGCCTCATTCCTGATTTCCCCCTACTCTCATTTCATAGAAACCCAGTGGGGTGTTTATGATTTAATGTTGCTTCCCCATTGCAGGGCTGAAAGTTGCATAAATGAGCTGCGACATTTCACCAGCACACAACGACGCTCACTCAAGGTGTCCCAAGGCAACGAAGCAAATGAGAAGGCAGTCAATATTGCGATAGAAACCACTAAATAATAAATTCTACAACTTGTGCAATTAGTTATGCAGTTACGTAGTTGAAATTTCACCAATTTGTGAATACGACTGTTAAAATAAAGCAGCAACTTGCGTATGCTTTCAATGGAAAGCAGGTGGTGAGAGGTACCAAAATTAATGATCAAGGTGTGCTCCGCGTACCTGACAAATATCTTTCACCATTTTATTGATTATCTGGCAGTATGCTACCATCTGTAATCCAATGCATCGACCACAAAAATCGAAAAGAAGTTGATTTTTGCAATAAAGCGGTCGGTGTAAGACCGCAGGCAAACACGCCGCAGAATTTTTTTAAACTATTTTGAAAATTCAAATATATCCACTTCCTTCTAAACACAATTAATCAGAATTAAAATGGTGTAGAAACTATAATGCGCATACTCTGCCTTCAAAGAAATGTGATGGTTTGGCTTTGAGGAGTGCTCATGTTTAAACTTGACTAACATCAAGGACGGAAGCGGAATCGCCGCGCTGCAAGATGATGAATAATTACTGCAGCTTACGCGAAATGCATCATCGCTGCTCGTTGAAGCCAGCGTGCAGCAAAAAGGACTATCTGCATCAGCGGCGCCAATGACAAGCACGAAACGGAGATACATTTAGCGGAAATATGGGCACAAAAGCTAGACTTCCAATAAAAGAAAGGTGACGTTGCGTGGATTAAAGAAAATTGAAGCGGAGCTAGGCAGAATCTGCCTGACCAAAAACTAGCCATTCGTGCAGTGCTAAGCGACCAGCAACGAGCCCTTGGTCACGGGCTCAGGGAGCTCATTTTTGTCGTGTGTATTTCGATCGTCCTCCCTGGTATCTGTGAGCTCGGGCGAACCGCCGTTATTCACAGTATTGGAGTTTCCAGCATTTCTAGTATTTCTTTTGTTCAACAGTATTTCTGCAGTGAACTGGGCTGCATCGTCTCGTCGAATTACTGAACCTGAGTAACCAATTCCTTTTAATCACACTTTTATTCTTCTTCGTTCAGTACATGCGCCTTAACTGCATTACCACAGTTTATCCTAGCAAGTCTTTGCTTTTCTCTTATGTTCATGTTTAAGGCGATAGGAGGTTCCATTATTGATTTGACTGGGTGAGCATTGGCATTATGAACGGATGCAGCAGCATGCATAGAGTAAACGTGAAAATCGGTGTATGCTGCCGCCCGCCGTTATCGCTTACACCTCTCTCATATTCGCGAACATATTTGTGGCCCAAATCGATGTAGCTACCGTTTTCATCATTTTCATAGAAATGTCTACGAGTGTAGAATGAATCAGTGGTGCATATTAATCTCTTACTCACTTTTGCAAATATTGGAGCCGAGAATTTCCGTCGGAGATGAGCAATAAATACATGCTAAATGGTGGGTTTTGATTTTCATTTAACGTTCACATTCGGGAGCTGCTTCTGCAGTGTCTGTAAACAGTTGTGTGCAGATTATTCGTTGTTATTTTCATAATTTATGTGGGCACTAATATATTCTTTGTGATCACATTTATTTCTGCATTCAATGAAGGTGCAATGAGAAATCCGCTGTCCTCTTGCAAGCCATTGCAAGTACAGCTGAGGAAGTTGATATGAGAGGTTATGAAAGCCATAGAATTTCAGAAAAATACAAAACATTAACTGCTCTATTTTCAAGTTCGTGAACCCATTCGATAAGATTATGTCACAGTTGCAGCACCTTGATCGCCGTTATAGGCAACTCTGCCTGTGCCGTCTGTCTGAACAATTTTTGGAAGCGTCGACAGCAGAAAACCTTGGTTACATTCTGCCCAACGTGTCCCATCTGAACATAGCCAACTAAGTGATGAAACCTCAGAAGGCATTTTTCTCCACACTTCTTCGGATGCCACACCACTCATCACCTGATTTATTTGGGGTGCACTGAGCATTCAGTGTTGCCAAAAAATTAGTTCCATCACAGAAACCCCAAGCTACTAAAATTTTGCATATCGCTTTCAAGTGAAATGAAACCAAATGGTATGGTGCAGCAGATAAATGCGTGTTTGGAAAGGTGTGATAACCGGTGAGGGCCCGGTACGTTTTCTATTCCTTTGAATATACACTGTAACGAAGCGGGCGGTGCAAGTATGATGATGCAAATGCAGCCTTCCATGACACAATACTGTCACAGCTGATGAAGATTTCGTGAGAGTGATTTTATTGTCTTCGAATCTTGCCATCTCAGGCATCTTCAAGCACAAAGGAGCCTTTGCTGTTTCATTAGAACAGAGTGAAATTTTCTTTGGCATAAATGGTTAACTTGAAGGACTGAATCATGAGGACCATGAAACGACGAAATCATGGACCACGAGAAGTCGGTAACTTATTGGAAAGTGATCCTATGCCTGAGGAATTTCTGTATAATTCCAAGTGTGCCCAGTTAAGACCACTGCAATGAAACATATCACACGAGAGCTTGAAGTCATGGATGGAGAACTAGCATAAACCAGCGATGTTTTCGTAGTTGTAAAATAGGCGTTCAAACCTGAGAGCTGCAGTCGGCACTATTTGCATTTAATTTGCCATAATTTTGCCCTTTTTCTTCCATAACTTTTTTGCGAATAATCACTCTGGCTATCTGTACGGGAAATATTGCAAATTGCGTTTCGGGGTGGGAAAGTACACAAAGTAAGGGAATCGGGGAATTGACTATTTGTGCAGCTATGACTCGAGAAGAATTGGAACAATTGAAAACAACTAATGTTTTGAAGTTGGAATCATTATTCGACTTCCTTTCGAATGATGTATAACTGCAGCGTGCAGGCATGGCAGGTCTGTGAGAGAAGTACGTTCTTTCTCCATGGCCACAATGGCGCGTGGATGAAATTAGGAGGTTGTGGGCGAATCCTCCCACTCACCATAAAATAAGTACTTGAATAAAAAGATTGTAGCCGGTGTTCTCACTTCTAGCCGCGATCTTCATAATTCCTGTTCCTCCCTTATTCTCGATTTCTTATTTCTTTCACTGTTTTTTTATTTTTGCTTACATAATATTTCTCATTAGGATTCACTTAAGGGCGTCTTGTTTATTTAAATAATTAACTTATGTGAACTTTCTGAATAAACATACTGTGATTGATATTTCTGAATTTCTTCTCATCAATCTCTGCATTAGGTTTGTGAAATTGCTTCTTTAAGTAAACGTTTGAAAGTTCTCTCAAGAGACACATAACTCATGATATCTGGGAAAGAGGTCTGAAACCCAATCCAGCCTCCCGAAAAGCCTGAAATCTCTGTGTTTGCAGTTTGGCGATTTCGTTTCGCTTGCTATTTGATGTGATTGTGAACGGTCTTTTGACTACTCATCACTCTGCCAAATTTCTCGAATGACATGTGGTCCGACCCCCAATGACGAATACAGGCTGAGATAAGAAATTTTGGAAGACGCGGTCCTTCGGTTTTGTAGGGTCACAGGGAAGATTTGAAAAGACAGATTTTTTTGCGATTTTGGAGGTTTCATTCTCAAACGAAAGAACTTCACGAACTCATCACAAATGTTTATTCCAACTCTCATTTAATTCTGCGATTGTGAAGTTACGGTAGGTAAACATTTTGCCTTCAATCACATGCCTGCATAAGAGCAGTACATTTTTGTTATGTAGCGAGATTTCAAAGGAATACCCTTAGGCCACGGATAGCATGGAAATAAGAAATTCCCGGGCCCCAATTTCTAACGATCTGCTGTTCATCAGTCTATTGTCCATTACCTTGGTTGCAGTTTTTGCGGGCATCCAAGGAGCAGTCTCTGTTTCTGTTTCGTTATGTTTGTGGTTTACAGCTTTGAATAAAACAATCCATGTGAGCCGCATAAAATACTATTACTTTTTGTCCAACAGTATAATAAACACATGCCCTTATTTTCTTTTACGCGTGTTTTCATGTGATTTCCTGTCGTTGTAAATATATGCACTCTCACAAGCTTAAAAAATATATGTTGCTCAAAGTCATGTGCGAGATACGAATTTTTCTGCGACAACATGTGGGAAGACCACTTGTGTTTCTAAGGCAACCTCTGTCTTTATGAAAAATGTGGGAGACAGATTTGCTTCGAAAACATCGTGTGCTGGGTACATTTGTCATAGAAACATCAGGGTTGTAGGCATATTTGTTTTTCAAAGCATCATGAGGAGGTAATTTTATCTCAAAAATTATCTGCGTGATGTTTTTTTTCCAAACATCTTTTCGAAGGTGAATTTATTTCTAAAGAATCATGTGGGAAGTACATTTATTTCCAAGCATCACATGGGACAAACATTGTTTCGAAAACTTCATATTGGAGAAACTTCCTTCTGCAACTCCATAAAATTTCACTTCAAAGTAGACTTGTTCCGAAACTTACTTCTATTTGTTATTCGAAGGGATTCAAAATGCATCATTTAAGGTTTTCTATAAACATTTTTGTTCTAAAAACGATGAAACTCGGAAACTTTTTGGCGTTTTATGACGTAATCAACGTGATGAATTATTACCTTCTTTTCACTGTTCCACATTATTCCAGTCCTCCAAAAAATATTGTTGCAGCAACCCAGTTGATGTGAACCGTGCACTCAGTTAATTTTTGGTGTCGTGCGGTCTCCTAAAATTGGCAGCGTCTTCGTCCCGCTATCGGTTCAAAGAAGCATTGTTTAAACATTCTTTTAAAGTCTAGAGATATTGAATAATAAGCAACTTATAGATTTTTGTCAGCATTATAGTATTATAGTGCGCGCCTTATTGCGTTATTGGTTATCTTCTCATTGTCCGATCGATTTGAAAAATCCTTTTAACTACTAAATTATGAAAAAGGATTCGATAAGAGAAGTTTTAGGGTCGTATGAAAAGTTGGAAATGACGCGTTGCTGGATGTTCTCTTGCAGACTGATCGGTTTTGATTAGTGGTACTTAAACCGTCTCTTAAATTTACCACTTTCAAGAGCTATGCAATCAGTGCTACATGATCCACTTCAGTTATTGCAATATTGGCCATTTTTCTTTACTTGGTCGATGGAAAAAGTCGTTGTTTAAGCAACATTTTGTAGTTTTTTGAAAGCATGGAGTTTTTGGACTTTCGGAGTTATTTGATTCCTTATGCATGCTATATTGTTTGTTATTTTTGTTGTGTGTGATGGTGCTAAAAAACGTCGTTTAAGCACTCCTTCAAATTCCCTGGCCGATTTATTGGATCTTTGGCATCACATGATATCCATTCAGTGTAGTTCGTCATGAGCTGTTTCTCCGTATTGTAATCGGTTCATAAAGCGTTGAGCAAGCAATGCTACAAAATGCATCGTTGTTGCAAAAGATGAAATTAGTGGGTTTTGACGCCATATGGCGCATTCGGAACGGCTAATTATTCTTTTATCATCGCCCGTTGTGTTCAAGAAAGTGTTATTTAGGTAGTCTTCGAATAACTCTATTAGTATACTGGGTGCGCCCGGTTTATTTCCGGCGTGATATATTGAAAGTAATGCATTATCGGCTTTTCTTTTCTTGTTCCGTCGATTTCAAAACCCTTTCATTAAACAAAATTTAACTTATTTGTCTGCGAAAAGCATGCGATTTTCGCCGACACTTGATCCTTTCAACACGATGCATCATTGGCTGTTTTCGCATTGTTTAGCTCATTTTGCAAGAGGATTATCTCGACAGAAATGAGGCTCATTTGTCTGTGCATGAACTAACTCTCCCCATGCCGTCAGCCTCAACATATATCACGACAACATGGAAATCCTGCTTCGTCCGCCCAGTCCGTTCTTGCCTCCAACAGTGACTCTCTTAACCTTTTATTCAACTAGAAGCTACACATCTTGATAACTCCTCTCTTCGTCGCAAAGACGTCTTGATAAACCTAAGGGGAATGCCCAAGTTTCGCACTCAACATTGTCTCCCTCTTCCACCTCCGACGAAATCACGTCAGCAACCGATTATTGATCGCCTATGCAGCAACCCTTCAATTATTATTCGTCCTATTAATAATGCAGGTATAAAGTTCCCACTGGACGCATTTAATTGTTATAACTAGAAATTGTTGCAATATTTCTTCTATCGATCATGCATCTGCCAAAGGACAGTGTTTTTGCCGATTTAATCGTCTGTAAAAAAGGTGCGCTTTCTTAGTTTTCGCGTTTTGCGATCCGTTGAAAATGATGCAACATGGACTGCTTTCTCATCGTTTCTCCGTTCCAAGAAAGCCACTATTCAAGCAACCTTTTTTACTCAATTATTTGTTGAAAAGAACACAGTTTGTTGTTTTTTGACGTAATATACTGGATTAAACTTTTCCAGGTCGCCATCCAGGAACGCTTACTAACGCTATTTTTCTAAATTACGGAAATGTTAAAAAAGATGCAATTTGTGGATTTTGGCCTTTTATTTCTAGCAGGCATATTGTATTACTGGCTGTTTTCTCAGTGCCTGGTGGATTTGAAAATGTGTTATTTAAGTCCTTCTTGAGGTCAGTTGACAGATGAAGGGATGCAATTCGTGATCTTTTGGCGCCTGTGATTCCTTAAGAATGAAGCATTACTTGCTATTTTGCCTTTGTTTAATAGCTTTTAAAGTGCGGTCTTGCAGTCTTCGAACTGTTATGAAGGATGCGATTATTGAACTTCTGAAGTCATATCATCTGTGAAATTGTGTGGATTACTGGTTATTCTTCATCGTTTGGCAGGTTCCAAATAGCGTTATTCAAACAAGCAGCTTTGTTTAAATGGAGGCAGTTTGCAAATTTTTGCTGTTATATGGTCCATTCAATATGATGAATTGCTGAATTCCTTTCGTAGTTGAATTGGTCAAAAAACATTGTTTCAACAATCTTTTCAATTACGTTGTGTTGGGAAATATTGCATTTGAGTTGTTATGGCGTTATAAGATCCATGCGTTACAATGACATTTAGGGACCACGCTGTGGTCAAGAAGCAAATTTGCTTCACGATCTCATTTAACCCTTAACTTCTCTTTCTTTATCAAGCTCTAAGCAACGCTGGCCGAGTGTTGTATCCGACCGCACCAATACAGCGGCCGTGAAAAACACATGGTGGACGAGAAGGAGAGTGAAAAAAGGATTGTGCGACGTAATTTGCTCTAGTTCGCAGCACATTCTCTAATGGATAGGACACAAAGACATCACTGCTACAAAAAGAAAGGTGTGCTGAACGTTTTTAGTTCAAGGCAATCAACCGTTTTTATCGTTCAAATTGAATCAAGCATCATGAAACTGTAGCCGAGTAAACAACCAACATAATTTAATTATTACACAGTTTCAAAATGATAAGTTGATAAATGAAGATGAGCTCTTTAATAATGAAGGTGACTGATTTGTTCGTTGTTTGTTCACTGACTTGCCATTCTGAAATTGCGTGGCAATACGGTTAACTTAGCCATTTATTCGGCTCCAGTTAACGGTTGATTGATTAAACATGGGTGGTGAAAAACAACTGATTATTCTCCATCTGTTCAGTAACGCAATGTGAAATCACATGACAAAAAAACTTAATAGTTAATAATTTGAGTGCAATTTTCGGCTGCTTGATCAATTCTGAACGACGAAAAACGATTGATTGTTCGCCAACTGTTAACTCATTTACGGTTCTCATTGCGCTTGATAATAGCACCAAATTAGGTAGATATTCGGATACATTTTCGCTTGATTAATTAAAGCGGAAGCGTAAAAAACGATTAAGTAATTTTTCTGAAATTCACCGCTAAATTGTTTGTTCATTTGGGTGTAATTTCCGCTTCAATGAAAAAGTCCTGCCCTATCTACTTAATAACCTATCATTTTGAAGTTGCTTCATAACAGGACCAAATTATTGATTTACTTGCATACAATTTCTGGCTCGTTGATTAAGTCTAAACGATGAAAAAACGATTGATTATTACTTATCTACTCATTAGCCTATCATTCTAAAATTGCATAATAACGGCACTACATTTCTTGGTTGTTAGAGTACGACACCATGTTGATTGATCAAATCTGAACGGCAAAAAACAATATTGTTCCTTACTTTTTCACTGACTCTTCATTCTGTACTTGCTTGATAAAACATTAAATTTGCTGTTTATTCGGGTGCAGTAAGCTCTTTATTGTTCTTTTTTGTATGAAGGCACAAATTTGCAAATCTACAGTGTAGGGCAAATTTTTCACGTTTCACAAGATAGGATGCAACGGTTAGCTACGAATTCCTAAGTGCGTCTAGTCTTGTACGCTCATCAAAGATCTTTGCTTTATAATCTCTTTTGTAATTTTACTGTGGAGTGACATTCCGGACGTCGACCTCTTTACTGCTCGCTGTGTTACTTTCAGTCCCTCGTCCTCTGCAGGTGTAAGGCACACGCTTTCGTTACTTTTAAGACAGTGAAATTGAAAACTTCGCTTTTTTCCCCGCCTAGGTTTAGGTCTTGGGATATCAGATATTTCCTCGGATTAACCCCAAGCGGCTCCGTCGTCTACGGACCTCCTCCTTTAGATCGTTATCCATCATGACTGCTCGTTCCAAATGAACATAGCTTTCCACTTCTATAAATTCTCTACCAAGTTCCACTCCATCGCAAATGTGGCGGAGGAACGCGACAAATGTTCGGGCTGCAGCAAAGAGGCCCATAGGCTTTGCATTTGTATATAAAAGGATGACTAGGGCAGTGCATCAAGACTTAGATACGCCTGAAGGATTGGCAACAATGGAGGAGACGTAGAATCCTGGCACTACAATGTTAGGATTCTCTAATTCTGTTGCCACAAAATATTCGCAGTCTTCCTCTCCATTTCGCTGGAATTTTATTTTGACTGTTTCGTTGATTGACACAGCAGCAAGGGGATCTTTTGCTTTCGTATACTTGGTTTTATTTTTGACCTTCAGACCAGTTTTTCCGCCTTCCTAGTCAAACTCTATCAGCATTTTTTGCATCTCCATATTGCGTTACCTATCAGGGCGACGTTGTTGACGTGTCTCAGGGGCTTTATTTCTGGCCATCAACTGGTTTAATTGCTTAGGTACCTCAGCAAACTGTTGAAACATGTGTGGGATTCCGCAGCATGACAGTCGTCGTGGTATTTTACAGCTCTCAGCAGCCCACCTTATTCAGGTCATCGACTGCTGTGCCAACGCGTTCGCATATGTCCGAAAACTCAGCACAGTGAATTGATAGTGTGATGAGTTGGATGAGTTGGCAGTAAAGCATATCGGTTTTTTAGAACATTTGATGACGGAAATGTAAGTGTAACTGAAACTGTTACTTCTTGTGGAGAAAACTGTGAAACTTGTAATCTCATACGAAACAATTTTCAAGTTGTATCACAAGCAATTCTTGGTGGGATCATGGGCACCACTTATTAAACTGCAAAACTAAGGGTATTGAATACTGTTTAAGTTGTAGTATATGTGACTTACAGTGCGTGGGACATATCTAAGAGTTTAAAAACACGTGTCAGGGAACATTTATATAATATTAATAAGAGTAATATATTCAGCTATGCATACAAACATCCCCAGCAGCAAAACCATAGTATAGAGAATGTTTGAGTTGGTATATTTGTAGAGCTCAGTGATAGCAAGTGTCTTAGTGAGGAGGAACTATTTTGGATTAAAATACTCCATGCAGTTTATCCTATGGGGCTGAACGGTGATGTTAAAAGTGTGGGAAATATTTCAGAATTTGCTTTTAAAAATAATGCATCAAAGGTCCCATGTTTTGATAACGACGGTTTAATGTTGAAGTACAAAAGTGGAAAAAGAAGGAGAAACAGCAAATCAGTCAATTAAGATTTTATTGATGCTGTTAGCAGTAACGCTTTCTCTTTTAACAATACTGAAAATATATTCGACGGTTTATATGTAATCTGTATCAGTAAAGCAGTCGCATAATTTAGGATCTATACTTTACCATAATCAGCAAGAATAAGATTATTAAGGATGGAGTTGTTTTTCAATGTTAAATGTATATAATTCACAGGAATGTTTCACTCCTAATGATAACAACATAATCAAAGGTAGTAGTTACAGGCTTCATATACATTTTCCCGGACTTGGATACCAAAACGTCAACTGCAGTGGCATTTTCAATAATAGAAGTATTAAAGAAGAGTGTTTTAAAGATTGTGTTCACGGCTCCAAGGATTAGTATTTCGTTTTCTTTCGATAGGACCATCAGCCCTTATTTGTAATGAAGCTTTGCATTCACTAAACCAGCATCAGGGAAACTTAGTGCGGTTTTTAAATGATGGATGTGTTTGTCATACATCTTGATTTCTCTATTATCTCCTTAGCAGCAGTTTGGATATAATTCCATCCAGAGAACTTCAAAGTAGTTTTAAAAAAGGAAGCTTGTTTAGACCCATTATTAATCAGCAGCTTCACCTCACTATAAAGGACATGAGAGATTCACTGAATTAACTAATTCTTCAAACCGCTCAAACCGAATGCGTTAACGTGGATAATTTTAAAAAATTTTATATGCTGACTGCGCGGCCCATTATAGACGTTTTGTATAACGAGTTCTATAAGGGCGACATCAATATAGCCCATGCTCTTTACTGTCATTGTAACATAATATTTTATATATAATAATTAGGTGTGACACATAATCAAAATTCGTTATTACACCGGTGGATAAAAGTGAAAATAGTTGTGCTTTCAAATGTGAAAGCTTTTATAATCAAAACTTGCGTAGGGAACTTAGAATTATCTGCTTGTGGGCAGTGACGTCTATGTGCAAAGTAAGCAGCAGTTGGATATTGTTAATAGGTATCGTAGATGCTCTGAAAAGTACTTCATTAACGTTAATGAGGAAAATGCTACATATCTTAGAATGTCTGCCTTTCCTAAATTGCATAAATTCCTTACAAGTTCGGGTGTATTGCTGGGGCCAGTGAAAGTTCACTAAAACGACTATCTCGTTTGTTGTGTAACATCTTAAAATTTTTCAAACGCCACTTGTGCAATTATTGTAATATAGCTAGTCAAATAGTGTCACTAACTCTTATGATGTTTCGGAAACGGTCCAAAAATTTGATAAACGCATTAAGACGATTCCAACAGGTGATTTTTCCATCTCACTTGTTTCCCTGCCCCACCGCAATGTTATTAAAGCAATGGGATTTTCAACACATTTAAGTTTTGAAATTTCAAAAAAGGCCTCTAAGTTTCCAACAACAAAATTACATTTTATACGGATGACTCCGAGTTTAAAACTCACCCACTTATTTCGAATAGGGCTCAGGTTATGGAGGTTACTAGGTTTATTTTTAATGAAAATTATCTTAATTTTGCTGATTTTGCTTTTAGGCAAACAAAAAAGTACCTATGGGTGACAGTGCTAGTGTTAACATTGCTGATCTAACTTTCTCCGTCATGAAATATAAATATGCCAGAATTTTACTCCTTATGCTACTTGTTGTACTCGCGTGGGCTATTTGTTAATAGTCAGCACAGAAAATTCCCATAATATTGCGAAAATGACATATGAGGATTCGTTGCAGCTTGAAATTACATACAACGGTAACAAGGCAAATTTCTTGGACTTAAATTTAATAGTTGCCGACCAAGGCGTCTTTTCAGATGTTTATGATAAAACAGGGGATTTTACCGCGAATAAATACACCCAATTAGGTAGTAATATCCCTCAACATAATTGCATAAAAACCTCATAATTCCGGAAGCTTTCCCATTCGCCAAATTACCTTCACAGAGAACCGATTTCACTTACTGATGTAGGGATGTTTTAAAAAATTACAGAAAAAGAGGCCTAGATGTTGTTTTAGAGGGAAATGCTTACTGAAGACACTAGTTAGTAAACCTCATAAATTTGCCTTCCCTGATAAGCAGTGTATTAGAAGTTTCATTAAAGAAGCGCTTCAAGCACTTGTTAACTAACGTCTGTTACTTCATTTGTAAAACGAATATTTATTCACACCTTAATGGCATATTTTATGTATATGTTATGGACCTGCGGTAATATCACGTTCATTAGAATGAGACCATTTTTGAATTATTATTAAATTCCACATCTCCTATATGGAAAGATAGTTAGGCAAATTTTTGTTCATACATATGCTCGCAGTTGCGCTTACATTGGTAACTCTATTTTAGAAAAATTCATTTTTATTAACATATAAACGTTGTTACGTGACATCACTGCTTCATTTATTATCTCTACGGGTTGTTAGATGAGATTATTGGGATACATCGAATGAGAGAGCACAATGTTCGAGAGCGTTGATCTGGCAATATCATGCCGTTAGTGTTGTTCTGTGTTTAGGAGTGGTGTATGCGACAGGTTTCTTTCTTTCTTTTTCTGGCCGAACAGCGCGGCTAGATTCCTCTCCACCTTCAACTATAGTTTTCGACTTTAACTGAATCATTCCTTCATAATTCCTTCCAGTTGGTCATCATGTGCTATAATCGCCTTTACGCACTCCCACCATGTTTGCAAGGCGAACATTCAAATCGTCGTAACTTGTTTATTGGAATAGCCGTTGAATTTTTATCTCCTTTTACTCTAATAAATCATGCGCTAAACTTGTACATATAGATGATATAGTTCAATGCTCTCAACTGGCCCGTATTTGAAACTATTTACTTCCAATTTAGGAGATACGTTTTCATCCTACTATAATGGAGAATACTAACAAGAGCACCTATTTCAAGCTCTCAATCCAGCGTTGTGGATAAAAGAAGAAAAACTGGAAACTGACGAAGTAAGCCCTAATTCAAAATTCTACTTGTATAACAACGACTGTATCCATATATTCTTTGCTACTTGACACTCCCATCCTATGTATTACATATCCTCATTTTGTTCGCCTTCCTCTTTTACTAACAGGGGTAGGCGTTTCGTTCGGATAATGACTCACATGCAACTCAGGTGTACGTGTCATCGGAGAAGGGCTGAAACTTGTTCACCTTTTATTTCAATCCATGTCTAGTTGTTATGTGGTTGTCGTTTCATTTTTAACATTGGCATTTTACTGTCATCTTTATGTTTCAGTCTTCAGGTGACATGATGTATGCTATAATAAGACCATAAACAAGCATCTCAAAGATTTCCCTAAACGATCGGCTCATTGGCGAAACCGATCAAACGCTGCCTGTCTTAATGCATGTTTCGATGTGACACTACACTATTGCTTAAAAGTATTCATTCGCTATAGACTGGTTCCTCACACATATCCATCCTTCTTTCTCAATTATGTTTCGATAAATGCTTGATTATGCAGTTCGTTATTTCCAGTTCCAAAAATTTCTCGGAAATAAATCCAGAATAACTTGGGCTGCACATCTTTAATGAAACCGATGCCACGGATGATTTACTTCGTCCAAACGCGGGGATGGGTCATATTAGTAAAAAATCCATGTACTTCACGCGCTCGAATGTTCTAAGTTGATTGCTATCCACTTATCGTCGAAAGTAGGTCACTGTCCTCTAAATGCTCTTTGCCAGCAGAAGTAAACGGTCATATGGGCAGAATGGATAAATGATGTAAAAGGTGGAAAATTTCTATTTCTCCTCAATCCATGTTAAGCTGTGTAAAGCAGGATGAAAGCATATTATGAATTGATGTTTTAGCGTATATCCATGTAAGGGATCCTCACCAACGGTTCGAGGGTAGTAATAGTTGAAGTCAGCAGTGCGAAGCAAATGTATCCAGTGCAGGGGGCATAACACAGTTCAGCTACAAAACGAAAAATATAAAACCTTAGCCCCGTATGTTGCGCCTCGTGGCATTGAAGTATCTTAAAGCAATAGAACAAAGAGAATATACTTCTTCATTTTATTAACAAATGCTTGTATTGAAGCAATCTGTTAGGAGATGTTCATATTCGAGCAAACCGTCAGCCGAGGAGTGGAGAGATTAGGCGTCATCGTTCGCCGATGGTAGCTGACTACTGTGCACTTTTTCTGCTTTTCACTTTTAGCTATCGATGCCAGATCGCCGACGATATCGACATGCTTCTCATGCACTGTCACATGCTTGCCTTCGAACGCAATGCCCAAACGCAAGCACTTGCTGCATTCATCTCGGAATGACGGCCACATCTGAAACGATTTTTTCTTTGATACATGCTGCCGACCGATCTCCCAACAAGAGGGAATGCAAAGTTGAAAAAGTGCTGAACTGCTTCATGACGTCATTATAGAATGCGGTTCAATGAGGGCCAAAAGAATTTCACACAGGATCATTTCATCGCAGATGTAGACACATTTCGAGTTTAGATCCCGTTCTTCACAGTCTTAGTGCTGAGTAACAGACAGCTCTGAGGCAGTTATATGCACTCTGTAGCTGCTAATAGAAAAACAATCAAATCATGCAGTGAGCTGGAAGCAACAGGCTCTAATCAGCTTCGAAATCACATTCCCATGAAGGTTTTTCGAAATAAATATTTTCAAAATCGAAGCCCCTATCGCAAAAATTGGAAGCATAGCGAAGATAAAAACAATAGGGAAATAAAACACCTTGCAAGCGAACCGCTCCTTTTCCTTGGGAGTGCTGCGTCCTGCAAGCATGGTATCCAGGATTTCCTACTGGAATATCATATTGACGTAAACGCCATCATCTGGCACTACTGAGATTCGTTCTGATTTGAATGTACAGTAATTGGTGACAATCTGCGAAGGAAGAACCAGGTCAGTGTGTGGGGTTGCTCCAAATGATGCCCCGCGTTGACATGCTATACTGAACGCAATCGGCTGCAGCAGGTAGAACTTGTGCAATCAAACACAGCGTAAAGTTCAACTAGCGAAAGATATATTAAGCGGAGAGTTTCCATGTTTTCGATTTCCGAACACATTTAAACTACCTGGGCTCCTCGACAATACTACTGATGATACCTAAGCGAACTTCAAAAGCACAAGAGCAAGGTACGACTGTGGAACGGCTATAATTATTGCATCAGCATGAAACCAACTTATGTTGCAGTCCTAATCACAAAGCTCTGTCACAGCTTCAGTAGAATGCTGACAAGTACGCGCTTTCATTACCACGGAAAGTCCCATAAACATTTTTGAACTGAGCGATGGAATGCCTGAAGAATGTTATTATTTGAAACAGCTTAAGCATCAAAGATCGATAACATCGTGAAAAGTTCTGCATGTGAAAACAAATATTTTCAGGCGATGTCGGCATAAAGTGGGCATTTAGGGAGACTACTCTTTAAAACACTGGGTGCATCCCGACTTAATTTCCCTGCAAATGGCAACTTCTGGCGCATTTTAATGAGAGCTTATGTAGATCCCGGAACTGGAGAGCTGCATACCCTCCTACCTTTGAGTGACAGTAAAAACAGTGATGAAGTTTTCATGCACTGTGGAAGGCCACATGGGTTACCAAGTATTCTCGTTGGGCATATAAGTCTACGTGCGCTTAGGAATTCGTATGTAACCACTGCATGCTATGATGTGGAACATGAAGTATTTGCTATGAATGTACAAGTCTGTGTTTTCATTCGAAAATGTTTTACTACCTCTTCTTACGAGAACAATTATCATATTGGAGAAGCGCATACCGTCTGCCGCCCTGCCTCCTCCCACTCCCTCCTTCCTCCTTCCAAAAGTAGCCACACAGAACAGCCCAGGCGATCTATCTTGCGACATCAATGTTACCTAAGTGCGCTCGTTAATCAGTTGAAGGTGGCAGCAGACGTGAGTATCCTCAAAGAATCCGCACATTATGAGTGCTTTCTTCGTAGTTTTCAAATACGCATCCTTCGCTTGATTCAATGCTGTAGAAATGTTTCATTCTCTGCTGGGTGGCTGCTGAAGCAACCGACAATCTCCACAGCGAACCGATAACTTGCAGTACCACTTCTACAACGGGTAGAAAATTTTGAGTCATTTGCATGAAGGAGTGAGAGCGCACGCGATGTCCGGAATTTCCATTTGTTGGGAGAACAAAAACAGGCATCGACTTGCAAAATTTCGAGATGTGAGGAGCAGGAGGATGAGAAGGGGGTGAAAAGGAAAATGCTGAACTGTAGGCTTGCACGGACGGGAACTGCTAACAGCGGCCTGTGGTTCACAACGAGGCATAACAAGGTTTGCTTGGCAACATGCACTAACGAGGGACAGTTACCTTCTTATCGCACCTTCCCCGGTACATATGAGCTTAACAGCAGAAAAAATAAGGAGAGAGCGCAGCTGAAGAGCAGTTCAAGTAGACAAAATGAGACTGCAACTTGAAATCACCGAAAAATAAGCATCTTATGGGAATACACATAGTTCTTCTGTCATATTTGTTTTCGAAAGTTCGGAAGTACTGTGCGAACACTTTTCATTAAAATATACATTTGTTCGCACAATCGCCATGCTGTTCGGATGACCGAACTTTGTGGGCGCACAGTTCTGTTGGGGCTGTATGTAGACGACGTGCGCGACGTCAAAGTTGGAATTTTCATATGCAGTGGGGAAAAATAAATCTTCAGAATTTCAGATTCTCATGACAGATTGCAATCTTTCAAATGGAGAGGTAGCTTCCGGCCAAGAGAAAAATCTGAAGGCAAATTCAGCTTGCATAATTCATCTGAATTCCTCTCTTACTAGCGTTCGAGCTGCTAATAGCACTGCTCAGCTGCTAGTGCTAAGAGTGATGAAGACGAATGCTTCACGGATAATTAGGGCCCTCTGTGGTCAGAGACAAAATAGGATAGAAATTTTACTCCGTTAGCTCTGGTGACAAAAAAAAGAAGCAAAAATCTTTTCTGGGAGCTACTGAAACAGAAGGAAAGGTCTACTTGATAATGCGAAATGCAAGAAGAAAAATATATGACGCTTAGATAGCAGTAAAAATAAACAAGGAAAGGTGATGGAGGCAAATCTCGAGATCACTCTCCTTTGGTCAAAATGACGAGTATTCTAAGTCCAAAGCTGCAATAAACCTAAATTAATCAGTGTAGAGCAGTGCATCAACAGATTCAAGAGGGAGAGACATTCGAATCAGAAATTTTTAATCGGACGAAGCTAACTTGCGCTCAACTCGTTTTGCATAGAGCTGAAACTGAATTATGCAGACGCAAATGCCAGCCATTCGCACAAGCATGGAGGGTGTGATTGTTTTAAAAATACTTGGAAATACGTGCCAAGAAACAGGGACTTGAAAAATGCTCAGCGGCTGTAAACGGAAATAATTTGGCCGAATAGCATGCCAAGACAAATCCAAATGTCGCGATACGCGAGATGCGTCATCGCGGCTCATTGCAGCCAGCGTGTAGCAAAAAAAGGCGCCTATGACGACAGGAAACGATGAAACACACAGCGTAAACTGGGGGACAAAAACTAAACATTCCAAGGGGAAAACGGGCACGTTGCATACACCACCGGAAATGGAAGGTGGAGCTAGGCAAATCGGCGAAATCTGCCCTAGCAAAGGCTTGCCATTCGGACAGTTCTGACGACCAGGGGCAGGTCCCTGGTTGGTGAGCTCAGGAGAGCTCCGTTGATACGCCTTCCCGAAGTGACCCTCTCCCTCTTGTGTTCTATCTGTATAATACTGATCTGCTGCGAGCTGGGCTGCATCGTCTCATCGAACTACTGAACGTAAGTCAGCACCTTCCAAGCACATTTTTATTTCTTCGTTCAGTACACCAAACGTTGTGCTTACTTTCAGGCTGAACGCACAGCGAAGAGCGTTCAACATGAGAGAGACAGAGCGCAAATGAGGGCAACGCCATCAAACCGTCGCATATAAAGGAGAGATTCCATTCGACGACAAGAGTGAAATGCTATCGTATCGTTCGCTTTGGATAAATCTGCTGTGACTAATGGAAAAGATTAGCTTAAGGCATCTTGCTTACTCACTTTCTGTCAGGGTTCCCTGCCTGTCATATGCACTAGTTGGATTGTCAAGCGTTCAAAGCACACCCTGATGTGACAAGTGAAATGTAAACTGCAACAGGGTCAATGGAATAACGTGCACAGTTTTCTAAGTACATATTTGCACAATTACATAAACGCGTATACAATACACATACAGTCGGGGGGTGACATATGCGAGTGCACCTTGTGAAAACACTGTAAAATGCAAAACTCCGCTCACCAAAGATTTTGGACGAGCTTCTTCGTTGAGATGTCTATCCTCAGCTGTTTTTCATAATTCATTTGGCCATTTCGAAATCGGGCGAACTGCGTGCAACGAGGACTTCTCACTAATGCTATTGTCATCATTCAATATGACGTTTCTTTGTAACCATTTAAACTGAATGATATGTGCAGTCACCTTCTTTTGCATTAGCCTGCTACTACATGGAGAGTTCAGTCATTTAAAAGAGCGAATGAATTTCCATGTGGATGCGTTTGCAACTTATCCTCAAGAGGCGAACAGATGATAGGGTGAACACATTCTGCTGAACAAACAGCTGGAGAGAGAAATGACGTGCGATAACAGAACGGGGAAACGCTTCGTATGTGGACGCATTTCTAAAGATACAAGCACACCAAAACACGTGCATAAGACACAGTTGTACGTGTGAAGATAGATTTCTTTGCAGGATTGAAGAGTGAATATCAAAGCTTCTGTGTCTCGAGAACGTTAGCAAGAATCAGAGATGATAGGAGGAGTTGCAGTAACGAAATAATCAGGATTTTTAAGGAGTAAGAAGTGCTCACCGTCAGTATGGAGGAGAGCAATTGCAAGTTGTGACGGTAGGTGAAATCAGCATCTGGAAGAAAGCTCGCGACAACATGATTTATATATGCATTACGGGAGAACGTTATCATCAAAAATAGCAAGATCATTACTGTAAATTATTAGATTCCTATTGCTTATGTTTCCATACATCATTCGTCACAGAATCGACATAACTTATCGTGCTCCCTTTAGTAAATGGGGCCATTTATACTAGGAAATACAACATCACGCGTTAGGATCAATGATGTGGGACTTCAGAAAACTCCTTCGAAGACGGATATATAAGCCATCACCTTACTCAAACTAACGTCGGATGTGAGGAGCACCTTTTTTCTCGAGTCGGAAACACTAAGCATCAACATTGTTCTCCTGTGTTTGTGATCGAAGCCATGAAACCTCATTATTCTGGCTCTTTAGCGCACAGCCGTGGTTGCGAGGTATTTCCACGAGAAATCTGAGCTGTTTATTTACAGAAGAAGCAGATGCAGTTAACTCTTGTATCCTTGACAGTGAACCCATACGTTCGTTGTTGCTGTTAACGATAGCACCCCCTGGCTGGCATCATGCAGTATACGTGCACATTTTCAAATCCGTTTCGAATGTTAAAGTGGCACTTGGATTACGTAACGTATCAAAAGTTATCACTGCTGCAAGTATCATTTGGTGGTCGGCATAAAGTGGTGGAGGCGGACGGGTTAGTGTGTTGCAAGAGAAGGTACAATCATGATGAGGTGTAATTTACATCCACTTCTCTTACAATATTAATCTTTGTTTTTCTCTGGACATATGTTCATCAGAGTCGTCGAAGTTCCTCGAAATATTTCGGAGTTATCGCCTCCGTTAAATGCATGCATGTAAGGTGCATTTCGTGTAGATGCGAGGACACAGGTGAATGTTTGGCGCTGTTTGGAGCAGAGTGATCCTTGAGACGTTGTTCACTCGATGGGGTGTGCCAGGCGCAGTTACAATATCGGATATGAGGGAACGCATAACCGATTGTTAGCGATTGCGTACTCACACTATGCTCTAAGTTCTTCCGTCGTTTTCGATGATTGTGCTCAACATGAACAATTAATGTATAGGGGCAGCACCAATAACGGCCTCCATATCGAAATTGGTGAAGGTGCGAACGAACAGGCGAAGCCTAGTCTTTGCCCACCGTTTCTTTATTCTTTAGGCACATGCGTTATGCATTGGAAACGTTCACTGTAAAAGCACCGGTCCCTTATACCATTAGACCATTGCTACAATTACCTTAAGACAGCACGAGTCCTGATATTTAACAACGCATGCATGCTCATGTTCGTCTTTGAGCCTTCGCAACACCTACTTATTTACGATGGCGCTGAAGACGTCGAAGCGTCGATGGATGTTCTTCTTTGATATGTGACCGGGCTCAGCCAGTTGGGACGTTTTCCAGTCTGTAATGCCTGCCGGAACATAGACTAACTGCATCGTCCCAGGTGAAGCACACCAGAAGTTTCCCTGCGCACCTGTGCACGATGGCAAGCCCCTTCGTGTCAACATGGACATCATCTAGGAGTTACGAAGTCAAGAAGAAGTTCAAGGTGATGCGAATGAGGTAGGAGGCGAATTTCTAGTATTGCACCTCCGACATCCTTTTCCGCCGCATCACCAAAAATGGTACATTTCTTTGCATGGATGAGGCCAATCGGTCGACTCTACGACTCCTATTGCTGCTGCCTGTTTGTCGTTGTTGGCGTTGTCGCTGCTCTCATTGATCTCGTTACTGGTGTTGTTTTTGCCACCACTGTTATCATTATTTTTTTTATCAGTATTGCGCTTACAACTGACGTTATTCCGGTCGTGCATTGTTAACGCAAATTTTATATTTTTTGCAACAAGCATGGCGTGCATCCTGTGAATCCACCATATTCCTTGCAAACAGTATGACCTAGTGGGCGAACGTTGTTACGTGTGGTCCTCTCTTGATACCCAGGCGTATGCCACAAACATTTCCTCATTCGCGCAATTCATAGTTGACATTCTGTGGTGAATGTTGCTGAAAAATTGCATCTTTCGACTACAACTTTTCGAGCTTCGCTCATGGACACTAATATTCGCGTGCATAATGCAGAGTACGGCAGTATGTAGCCAAATAAGGCATGAGGTCAGCTCAGATCGCAAATGGCAGGCAGGACGCCATCGCGCTATGCAGCAGCACCCTTATTGTTAAAAAAATTGTTAGTCCACTACAGTTTTCCTAGCTCTCCAACCAAGTCTGACGCTGGCTTTTGTCAGTGGCCTTACGACGGATTTTCAGACCGTAGAAGATTTTTGTCCGAGGCTCTGTAAAGCGAAATGGTGCTCCGTTCCTGCTGGGAAAGTGACTGCCATATTACCTATAGAAAGCCCATTCCTATCTTCGACATCGTGCTTCTGTACACTGGTCTTGAGTGGCATCGGTTTAGAAGAACTGGTTTCGAACTAAGTTTCTGCGGGAGAATTTTAACGACTTATCTTTTTGATGCCCCAGCAGATACCGCATTTTCATCCGTCACGTTCCATTCGACTTCAGCGTAATTATCTCACGACTGGAGAGACGTAAGGAATGGTTATTCTCTACTCGTTTGCCGACATAGGTATAGGTGTATGAGACATATTACCTCAAGACGTTACACAGAGAGAAATCTTCTGCGTACTTGACTGCAGCTGAATTACTTGTTATTGAGTTCAATCGTAAGTGACCACGAAACTGCTTTCGTCACTGCAGTAAGGACTTCAGAACTGCTGCGCTCATATTTACGAAACTCAGTTAAGACGTCTGCGTTGAAATGACCAAGGCTTATTTAGCTGCCACAAGCTGCAGAGACGAAAATGACAGAACGTATGTGTCAAAATGTTAAAAAACAGCTGAAATATGACAAGCGGTTACTGAGTCTTGGCGGAATTTTGTTGCAGATGCTGGACTGCCGGAAGAACTTCTTAACATTGTCAACCTTGACTGTAGTTGAAAGTTCACTGAAAGGTAAATTTTGAACTATGAACTGAATAAAATCTGCAAGATGCGACGCAACACGGTGGCAATATGAAGAAATGCTTTTTTACAGCAGTCGTTTCGAAGTTATGCTCGAGAAGAAACAAATCGTTTCATTTTCAGACGGTTCGCAACAGTATAACAGTACCCGAATTTCTGATGAAGAAGACAGCTAGTGAAGCGTTCAGGCGTTAATGCATTAATTGTCAAGCAGTCATTTACACATGAACCTCATGGCGTCAACTGAAAAAAGTCCGAATCCATAACAAATGAGAGATACGATGTGCAATTTTGCGTCTATCGAATCTTAGCAAACGATTTCATGAGTTCTCGATAGAGCATGAAACGTGCGAAAAAATGGCTTCTTGTTTCAACCGATTCGACCATTCGTTGAATCGCCCGGAAAAAAATCGGCTGACGAGCTGACCGTGCAGTTAAAAATATTCGCGAAATTCTTCGCTCCTATATGCCTATAGTTCTCTTCGGACACATTAGCTTTAACTACTACCCACGTGATAATCGTCGTTGTGCGCTTATCGCAGTGTGGTAATTTCGGAAGCTTGATTCTACTAATTCGACTGCTCCAACGTAGGGCGCTGATAACACTAAGGCATATACAATCGTACTTGTGCAAACGGATGCCTGCTCAGTTGGATTCGCACGCGTATGAGCGAATACGACGTCATAATTATGCGCACTGCAAAGCAGCGTGCAAAAATGCGAAAAAAGGAAGTAGGCGCAACGGAAATTCAAGAGTGCAACGTTACCGGCCAATTTCTCCGCTATTTCGAGATTTGCTGTCTAGCAACGCTATAGAATGGAACGATCCCCTCCAACTTATTAGTAGGAAGGAGGCGCAAATTTGAGCTTAATTTGCATTTCCAGTACGTTCAGGAGCAGGGGACGGTAACAATGACGTTATCGTCCAGTGATGTATGTGGTCGCTTTCTTAATTCAGCTTGGTACCCTCAACTGAAAATGCACGTCACTGTTCTTTATTCACATGTTATCTCCTTGCGTACGCTCCAAACTTATCGACAACGCGCACTGCTGCAACCCATCCATGATGGCGCCCTACTCATTGAAAAATATGAAAAAAGATAATTCATCCGCAGCATAAATTAGAAACGTCGTTGTTGTTTGCAAACAAATGACATAAGACTGCAGGACTAAACAAGCCAATCATACTGCCGATACAGGCGATGGCTAATAGCCTAGAGTCATACGCAGACACAATCGAATTAAACATCACCACTGTCTTCTCCCCTTGAAGACTTCGTCGATCCACCTGCTTCATACCGAAAACTTGCGCTTGGTATTCAGTGCTCGATGTCGCAGTGTTGCAAGCAGCTTCTATGAACTTTCCCAAATTTCTCATCAGGTGACAGTCGACGCCACACCAAATGCATGCACTTTTATTCGCAGCCACACTGACCGTTGTCTTCAGAAGTGATCGTATGACTAGTCCCTAAGCGAAGAGTCTTTCTAACAACGAGAAACTCATCGAAAATTGTTTCTATCGATGACAGAGCTCCTCAATAGTCAACGAACCTTCCACGCTCTTCTGATTACCTGGATTATTCATCAGATCGTTCAGGGAAGTCGTGGATCGCGGAAATACATGCATTAGTGAATCAAAGCGAACCGAGATTAGTCGACCGGAATACGAGCAAAATTATTTCATTTTGAGGAAGTCATTAGGCGCGTCTGTGAACACCGCTCGTCTGAATGAAATCGAAAAGATACAGGTCCACTTCATCGAGCGAAAAACATTATCGGTGCAAATACCGCAAAGAGTGAAACAAGCACCGATGAAATATTGCAACCTCACACCTACCCCATGATACAAAGCAGTCCAATAAGGATGGCGCCACGTGAACTAGTAGGAGCTGTGTTCAAACGTTTAAGCTGGTGGAAGATTCTTTCACCCACGGTTCATTGAACGGGAAATTGACGTTTATTGACGTCCATAATCTCGGCAAACGTTTTTTTTAACTTTGCCTGGTGCGATTGGTGCATTGCGTAGAGTCTAATTGGCCGCTGTCCGCCTCAGCTGCCTTAAGGTAACGCACTCAAGCGGCTCTCAGTAGCAGTCACTGAAGCGTGATCTAGACTGTGGTTTCAGTGACATTCACTGACATCATGAGCGGGGGTTGCGTTGCACCTTTCACGTTCAGTCGAGTTATTCCGGCTCATTCGAGCGATGTGAAAGGCGTTTCTGCAACAAGCACCGGCTTGCTCCTCTCGGGAAGTCGCGATGGCACCGCCAAAATATTCAGCGAAAGGTATCATCCTTGCTCTTACTACTTCTTAATAACTATCTCTAGTTTTTAAGGAGAACATTCCTCAAAGACACCAGGGAATTGCTTTAGTTGAAAATGGATTGCGGTCCATGTGCGAGCATGCCTTTATCACCTTTCCACACCAGCTTCGTTTCGACTTGCATCCTCGCCTTCACCCGATCACCTCGCAGAGATCCACAACGGCGTACGATATCTGAAAAAATTTTTATCATCTTTGCGCTGCGAGAAATTGGTTGTGGTAGAGGGGGAAAGGGGACGGAATAGGTACCTACCAAGTGCTTGAGAGGTGTTTTCGTTTCGGAAGAGGGAGGTGTAGTAGAGAGGGGTGGCAGAGTGAGCATGTGTGACTCTAAATGCCGCTGATGAACAAATTAGCAAAGTTCTTTTCAAACATTGCTCGTCTTGGATCCGGCTGTGAAGAATATAACTGGCAAGCCGGTGATTCCTTTCAAATGGCAAAATCCAACTTGTCCCTTCATATATGGATGGGTTACAGTTTCATGCCAACATGTAGGTCGATGCTTCGCATTGGCGTATATCTTCAGTCATCGGCAGGGACCTGTTACCTTGCATCGACCATTGGCGAATTTGACCGTTTTCAATGATTTCATCCCCTTGAGAATGAAAATTTTAAAGTGCGAAGGTAGTAAGACCGAGGTGTTTGCTAATGGTCAAGTGAGCTTGGTGCCTAATTCGTTTCTCCCACCTTTTCCTTCCCTTCCCTTCCCACCCTCTCCCCATCCCTTGATTCTTTTGTGGTCTTCTTCATGACTCTTCTTTGATCGTCTATTTCGCTCACATTATTTTCTATCTCGTTGGATATTTGTTGTCGTCAGGGCAATGGCAAATGAAGCAAATGAATGTCATGTTTGTTTGTTGAGGGCAGACGAGTACTCTGAAATGCTTTGCATGAAACAAGCGGCTGAAGTGGCCGTGAACGCAGTTGCTTTTCACCAGCTGCCGACGGGTTGGCTTGTCTTTTTGGGGCGAATGGATGGCTCGATTGCAGTGTTTTCTTCCGAGTGCGTCGAACCAATCCGCTTTCTTCGACAGCATACGAATAACGGTACGGCATATTTTGTTTGCATACTCGCTAATAGCGTTTGGGGGATGATCTGTTCGTCAGGATGTTCACATCCTTTTTCCTGTTGTAATGAGTGCAAGCGAAGCAGTTGTTTGAGAGTTATTGGTAATGCCGTAAGATCGACCAGGTGAGTTTCTGTATGTTTATCGGCAGCACAGTTGCTGATGGCTGCGTGTTGGAGTGCCATGTTGTCGGTCGCCTATAAATGAGCTGTTTGCCAAATGCCAGGCTGGTTTCCATGATTACCTCCCAACCCGCTTGTGGGTGTTTATTGGAAAATTTTTCGCGAAACATTGTGTTCTTATTATTATTGCTTTTTTAATGCTTCATTATGAGAAAGAAGCTTTGGGTTTTCGAGGCGTTTACGCCTTGGATGCACCTCAGAAGTAATTGGTAGTTGTGTCACCGTTCAGTGAACAATCGGACCGGGTGTAGAAGCTGATTTGCCATTTGTAATATTATAGTTCAGTTGTTTTAATGATCAAGAACAAGATAGCATAAGGACAAAAATGGTGTATCGCATCGGCGTTCCCAACTCGAATTTCCATTTGTTTTCTTTCCAGAGTGTCTCTTTCAGTGTGCGCGCTCCATGTTGACTCCGTAAACGATAAATTGGTGAGCGGTTCATGGGACAACAATGCGATAGTGTGGTCTATCAGTGACAGTGCTCATTTTATGGTAGGCTACCATACGAGTATGGTTGCATAGATTCATGTATTTATTTATGCCAGGTGGTCTTAGCCTCAGTGTTGTAAATCAGTGCATCAAAATTCGTTGTTTAAAAAAAGATGATGTCATCGACTCTATATTATATTGATCTTTAAGATTTGAATAGAACCATGGAGAAGTTAGGCGTATTTTATGCCGATCCGATGTTTGTCTTGCGACAGGAAGTAGAAAGTTTTGTGTGAATCGTTAAATGACTTCGTTTTGTTTTTCGCTGTTTGTTTGCAAAAGTGCTTGTCTAAGTGAAGGGACGCACATATCGGCCCGTCTCACGGAATAACTCTGCCCTCTGGTCCCAGTACCTTTGATATTCACGTGGTATAAACCACTATCAGCAGAATGTACATATTTGGTAATAAAAAATTGTTTGTTGAAGGTTTTGATTGGACACAAAATGACCGTATGGGCGATAGCATCGATTGTTGGTAGACCGAACTATTATCTCACTGGATCGGCGGATATGACCATCAAATTGTGGAATGGGAATACGCTAGTCAACACTTACACCGGTTATTCCTTCCAAAAGTTTCTGTGTATCGTTTTCTATAACAGTTCCGGGTCTCATGTTGTTTCGACGAAGCAAGAAGATATCGACAGCTTTATCGGAATATCTTTTGCCTCAAGCTGTTTCATGGCGACGAGCGTCAGCTTCTACAACGTTCAAACCGGTTATTGCAATATTGCTTACAGGTCACGAGGATGTAGTCCGTTGTATCGTCATTTTGTCTTCAAATATATTCGCTTCTGCATCCAACGATTGCAGCATCCGTGTATGGGATTTGGATGCGACGGCTTGCCTTCGGAAGTATACGTCATTCGCGTGCGAATATATTTACGGGTTTGCTGCTTAACTTTGTTCGTCTGTTTGTTTATGCAGCTGTTTACTAGCTCCTGCAGCGCCAGTGGTCAAGACTCACATTTGATATCCTTTTGAGGCCAGTCATTTGCATCACATTTTATCGTCATTTTAGCATATCGTGGTGGTTGGGAACACAGCGTCGAGTGCGAATCTCTCTTAGGTTCTTGGCTGAAAGCACTTCATTTGTTGATTAGAGCCACCTTGCACCGCATTCGGTTTACCGTCGAGAGTTGCTGACTTTAAGTAATCGTTCTCTGCAGCAATCGTCGTGCCGTAGATGTTCTCAATAGGTCGATTTCAGGGAGTTGTGCTTTGGGTGTTGCAAGCGGTATTGGGGAAACTAACTTTTCGAAGCGTACTGTGTTAGACAAGACTATCGGCTAGAAATTTGCTTTTTCGTGTCGCTCTCTTCTAGAATCTATCACCGTGGCAAAGGTGGGAATGTAATTGCGCGGGTGACTTCCGTAGACGTAGAAGGTAAATACCAGTACATGAAGTTTCCTCGCCGGCTTCACTTATATTGCTGAATATTCAGTTCGCTTACCTTTCTGCAGATTTCCAGCAAAGGCTTGTTATTGTGGTGGCAATCCGAGCCCGGCGCTTAAGTGCGTTGCGTTCACGTATAGGAAAACGCGTGCGCGCTGTTGCATATGTTTAGGTTCCCGTTTGCAAGCTGACGTTCAGGTTCTCAGAATTTTCGTGTAACGTCTGCCACACGTATCATGAAAGCATCAGTATGCAGTTGGAAGAACTGGGCACTATATCACAAAAGAGGTTTTTGAAAAGAAAAATACACCTCACTGCTGAGCGCATCGAAAAGTCCAAGAAAAATGTACCGATTCCACTCGGTAACAGATTCTTCAAGTATTTCGATTTGTAGGCTGTGCTTAGGTGGTTCAAGATCGTAACGACGCCACTGCCAATCCATTATTTCCTGAATACCTCAAACCTTCACATGTCTTCCTCTTCCAATGAATTGAAATACGTAAATGCGTTTATATGGCTAAGCAGCCAGCCTATTTGCTGAAGCGATCTCGTATCTTGAAATTATGGCTTTGCTTCTACCTTCTAGTTTATGTGGTAACCTCTGCCACACGTATCATGAAAGCATCAGACAACATTTGATTTACTGAAATGTGGGATTGGAAATGAGCTACCACAGTGTCATAAATTCTAATAGATTAAAGAGATTCCGGAATTTGTGTTGTTCAGGTAGCAAAAAGTGTCGTTGTTTGTATATCACCTCCTCGTTCATTTGGCAGCATCGAAGGAAGGTGGACAGTGAGCGCACTTTCCACTTATGGCCTTTTATAGATTTCTGCTGCGAAACTTTATGCGTGCTAAGTCGTCCTTGTATACATTTATATAATATCAGTCTGTCTGTTTGGCTGTGCCTGCTCGGGAGCATCCGGAGCTAGAGGTGAGAGGTTTGATGGATCTAATATTTATAGGCTGAATTTCTCCACCGTTCTTCGCCGTCATCCATCGCGTTTGTAGGAAGCTGTGAACATTTAGAAAGTACGGGTGAGAAAACGTGCTGGTCATCGCGGTTTCTGCTTTCATTCCTCCCGCTCGGAGGGATTTAGTCGCTGCAAATTCGTGCAAGCGAAGGTTGGTCGAAGCACGAAGGCAGCTCGCATTGCATTATTTCTTGCTATTGTGGGAAGTCGTCCGGCTGCGGTCACAGAGGTTGGTGCTATATGATTTCGTTTGTTTTTCAGTATGACAGTCGTTGGCAGCGGAAGGGAGCGTATGCTGGCAAACTGCGGTGAAAGCGGTTTCGTTGAGTTGTGGGCAGTGGACAGCGAATATCAGCTCTTTCATAGTCAGTTTCTGCGAACACCGGCACAGAGTGTTTGGTCAATCGTGGCGCTTAGCAATGGCGATATAGCTGCGGGAGGGAAGTGAGTTTACGCTGCTGTGTTCTTGTCTTCGTTTGCATTAGGGAGTTACTGCAATGGGTCGACCGCGGAGACTCTTTCAGAGTGGAAAGAGTGGGATTCGATGATTGCATCGAGACTTGCTAAAATGTCTGAATGGGCTCACCATCTTGCTTTCATAGTGCGCCTTGTTTATATGCATTTGACGATAAATTATTATCAAAAAGTGAGTCACTAAGAACGATTCGTTGAACGTCTCTCTCGTTAACGAAAGTCTTTTTTTGCAACGCCAAGTCGGCCGCTTGATCCACACTTTCGTGGACCGCGTCGTTTTAAGACTTCTAGCGGTATTTTTCCAAGTTAAAAATTCATTCTTACCGAAACATTTCAAAGTCGGTCGCATTGTGGTAACGCATAAACTAAACTTTGCAAAACGCAAGTGGAATTCGGAGGTTTTATGCAGTAGATCTTCCGTCTTATGTACCGCTAGACTTATCCGCACTTCATCAGCATCAGCGTCTGAGAAACGATTGTTCATGTCTTAAACGTGCTAGGTTCCAGAAAACAAGGGGAAGAAACGTTAAGGTCCTGGAATATGCAAATGAACAAGAAGATGAGAAGAGCAGAATAGGAGTGTATTGCGCATTGCCGATGCATTGTTGCTTTTCACGACGCAACGACGTGAATAAAATAGCGCAGCATTGTATAGGAGGGTTCAACTGAAAAGTGTATAATGAAGGTGACCGCTGTTTTATAGGTTGCTCTAACACTCTTGTGATATCGGGTGAGGTGCACTTCTCGTATTTCCACTCTGACGATGCACGCCACAGATCTCATGTTCAACTTTATGGTGCATTTAGCTCGTTACTGCTGCCATCCCTTGCGTGCATGAAACGTGCAAATGAAGTGTGTCCATGCAGTGCGACAGTATGCGTTTAAAGCGTCAACATCCGCTTATCTTTTGCGTCAAATACACCAAACGCTTCACATTGATCGCTATCTGAAGTCATAGGCTCCCGCTGTTAGGGCATGAAGTCTCGTTCACCTCAGTCTTGATCTCATGCAGTTTCTGCTATCTGTGAATGCAGGCAGCAGTTGTTGGTGATTGGTGAGGTTACTATTTGCTTTCTTCAGTGATGGAAATATCTACATATTCACGACTAATGAAAAAAGAAGGGCGACTCGTAATGAACTACAAGTGTTCGATACGAACGTTGCAAAAAGAGTTGCCGAGGCCGAAGCTTTACTTGCTGCTCAGGTTTCCTTTAATTTATTTATGTTCGTCGCTCCGACATGTGGGCATTTGTGCTGCAGTTCAGTCATCATTTGCCTTGTAGGCTGCGGTGTTCGCTTGCCTGCTATCTCCACGTTTATATGCTTCCTTGCTTTGCCGATGTAAATATTTCGCTGATTCATTTTCATATCCATGCGCATTTTGCAGTCTTGAGGTCCACTCTATCGGCTCTAATGAAATTCATGAGCGTTATGGCTAGAATTATTGCCCGCCTCTGTTTTCAGGATAGAAAATCGCTCCAGATTCCACTGACGTCATAGTTTCAAGCTGTCTGCTGTTTTTCTTATTGGGTTGGTTTCAAGTCTCCAGTTTCGTCAGCAGCATTTTTCTTACGGGACAAATAGTGTGTCGTATCTCAATTTTTTTGCCTTATCGATCTTTTGGTCATGCGAACTGTGAAGTATTATGTTTTGACGTCGTTCTACTGCGGAAGATCGTCCCAAGTGCTCTCAAAATGGTTCTCCAAACAAATGGATGCCGAATATGTTTCTATAATGCACGAAAAAATCGATTTCATCAGGAAACAATGCTTTAAGTGCCCAAGAGAAATCAAATCTTGCGGAAGGGGTCCCTGAATATGAGGCGGCAAGGTAGGTGATTATGAAAGGTTGCATCGGAATAAGCGACTGTTAGGCTCATGTGAAGGTTGAAATTTTTCATTTGTGCCCGTGCTTTTTGTATTCTTATGCGTTTGAAGTTGCTCCATTCGTCTGTTTTTTACATACTGGATTAATTTGCAAGGAAACACATTGCCTACTTCCTAATTATGTCGTCTCCCTAATTCAGAATCGGTGTGAATCCTGCTCACTTTGGAAGTATTTATCGAATTTAAGGTTTTAGCAAGTTCTGTAATGCTGATATACGATTGATTACTGGACCGACGAGAGTAGGACATTTTGCGCTAAGTGAAAGTTCGAGCATATGGGGTTGGAAATATTGGAGTCCAGATATGTTTTAGACATCGAACTTTTTACCGACATTCTTCATGGAACCCCTGTGGAAGGATACACATGCGATACTTTGCAATCTTGATTTCATCGGAAAATCTTGGAGAAATATTAGTCGTGTGTGAGTGCGATTTGATTTCTCGTCGCATATTATTAGTCCATCACCAGTAACAACTGTCCTCCTTCTTCCCCTCGGCTTTTCCCTTTCCACCCTTTTCCACCTCACTAAAAAATATGCTTGCCAGGTGGCGTTTAAAAACTTTTTAAACATGATTCTGAAATCTCGAAATGCTCTTACGCATACTGTGGGGGCGGTCGAATATGCGCACTGCATACATCAGTTCACTTGCGTTTCTACAGCAGCAGGAAGTGGTAAAGATAAAGGTGGCACTCGGCGAGGGGGAGCCAGATATGGAGCTCCGTTATAGGAAAGGAACTGACCCAGCCGAAGCAGCTGAAACGTTTATCAAGGTATGCATCATTGGTTTTTCATCGTGGTCTTGTTTTATTTGGTGGGAGGCGTTGAAAAGTTTGCTGGGGTGCAGTGTGGGGCGTGTGAAGTATTGAGCTGTTATTGTTGACACCTTCTAAACTGTAAACTTTTCACATCATTTGATTCCATCATGGGGTTGCTTGCGATGAAATGAGCATTTGATGAGGCGTTGAAATTGCATTTCTGAAGATATGAATGATCGGCTGACATGATTCAGAAGTCAGCGCTGGCAAACATGGATGTTCACTCTGGAAAGTTATTACAGTACATAAGCGAGGGGAAGGACTGCACTATAAAAATGTTTGGTTTATTATGTTCGTAGTTCGTTCCAGAGAATTTAGTTTTATTCCACACTTAAGCAGTAATTGTAGATAGTGGTTAGGATTGATTACATAGGAGTTCATCGTTTCTGTGCCAACAGAGATCTTGTGACTTGTGGCTTTGATATATGCGGATGCGATTTAAGGAGAACAATATGCCAGCAGCTTTCATTGGTGAGATCACTGAGTATATCAAGGCGAATATACCCGAGGCACGAAGGGCGGCTGCCAAGCAAGCAGCTCGTATGCAGGCAGCGCAGCACATTATTGTAGATGGCCAGGTCTGTTGATGATCGCTTTGTGATATTCGCATTCGCAGCAACGATCGTTTATGTTCTGCAAATGGGAAGAAAGTGCGCTCATTATTGAGTGATAGTGACAAGCCAGTGGGAAGTTCACAAAGAGCAAACTATTTATTTCTCACTAATACGGATGTGAGGTTTGGCGCGATTTTGTAGGATGAAGGAAACAGAAGACGGCATGTGTGATTAAGTGCAGCTTCATCAAGTTGAGATTGCTGCAAAATGGTCATCCGCTGTTACTTTCTCAGATCAAATGGAGAGTGGGATGGAGCGTTGTGTGTCGTGAATGGTGACGCTGCAAAATCACATCTCGAAGGAAATTTGGAGACATTTGAGCCTTTGAACGCTCTTTATACCAGCGTGCTGAAAGACACCTTTAGAATGTTGCTGGAACAATTTGAACTTTCTTACGTTTTCGTCGGTTCACTATATCGCTTACTTATGGAGGAAAACTGTTTACACTATCACAAAGAATTTCGTGATGCGATAAGATTTCTGATGGGCTCATCGAGAGTTTTTCTCAGCTGCCAAATTAATATTCAAATTTCGGCGGAGAAACGAATCAAAAAGCGATGAATTCAGGTGGACGGAGATATCCGATTATTTAGAAATCACTGTTTACATACCTAATTTTGATTGCTCTATCCTAGTGGATATGTATTGCTAGTTACTGTGGATGATGGAAGGATGAGAATATGAGGTCACGTGCAGGTGACGATCAGGAAGCAGTTGAATGCAGTAAGCTCTACCGCGTCCTGGGTGTGGAAAACCAAAGGCGGCGTGCATTATCCGTTCATGTGCAATCATCTTACAAACTCGGAAAGCGCAAGTAGGGATTGGGTGCTCCGTGAGGGCCCATCTTCGGGAGGGCTGGTGAAATCTCGTAGTTGCTCGCTGATCAGGTTGTAAGCGAATTCCTTTTTCTTGCGTAGAACACTTGCTGATCAGATATTCATATTTCTGTGGGCGTGCTGCTCCTAAGCGAAGAGCTGTGGGATGAATGAGGCCGCTGGTACAAAGAGTCACAGCATTGTTTAAGTTGTGGAAGATAACTACTGAACACTTTTTCGTTGTAATATTTCAAAAATATGTCAGGCCAACGGTTTTTCTTGCATATGCCCGTCTAAAATACGAAAGATTAGGTTCGCCTGTATTACGAAGAATGATTTACTGTTTACTGTTAGGGTTGTAATTGCATCGAATAAATGATTGACAGTAATTGATGTAATTGTGCCCTTGAGATGAGAGAACGTTGCTTTTGAGCGTTCAGATGACTATGTTGAACCATATAAATTGCAGAATTATCTAAAAATAGATCGATAGTTTCGAGGCTTGTTAAATGTTTGTAGCGTTTCCTCCTTACACAAACGGATACGGGCGCTGATGGGTCCACACATGCGTCCTTTACTCGCTCCGATTTCTGGTAATGTTGTGATGCATGTAATTTGTCTTTTCAAGAAATGGGACTATCTATTTGATGTAACAACTGAGGATGGTCGATTGCTAAAGCTGCCATATAATGTTGGCGAGGACCCGGATTGGGCTGCACGACGCTTCGTCGAAAGGAACAATCTGCCCGTTCAGTTCGTTCACAAGGTCAACCATCCAAATTTGTTATGTCAAGTGAATACCAGCTTTATTCTCGTTGTTATCATCTACAGAAAAATCCTATGTGTCCCCTTTCTTGCGCTTGTTCCAATTCCCTCTGCGTTTCTTGTCCGCAGTGTTGTGCGGTAAAATGCTTTGAGGCAGGAAGAGACTTAGGGAAGGGCGTGGTCATCTCCGAGTGGAATAGCATTTCATATCCTCCGACTTGGCCAACAAATCTTCGATGATCGGACTCTCGGTAGCTGTGAAAAACGTTATAGGCAAATCTCAACCTCTGGTTGCGGTGGTGAAGAACAATTTATGCTTTTGAAGTTAGCATCAAGATTATATGGGATGCATCACAACTGGTTCCCAATGAAAAGTGGCAATATACAACTGTCGCTTCTGTGCTGTCCGTGGAAAATGAGGAGCGGAGTTGTTAGGCCCTAAAGAAGTTTTTAGACTTTGTGGCAAATTTTCGAGGTGGTTGCTTCGCTTCTGTTTTGTTATTTGACAAAGGAATCGTCGAACGAAATCCAAAGACAGTGAAGCGTGTAAGGTGAATAGATTAATCATTTCTGAATATTTTTCTCCATTTCAAAGTTTCATTTTGATACATTTATATGCTTCCACTCGGTGTAATATCTGATTTTGTGAATAGTTTCTTGAAGCTGTGATTATGAAATCTCTACTGTCGCAGTGGGGTGATGCCATTTGACATGGAAAGGATTTGGGTATTTTTTGCTTCACATCTTTCTTGAAAAGTGGCGAACTGTCGTCTCGCTTCATCTAGGTTGTCATTACCGTCACTTTCAGGTTTCGGCTGTTCTCCGTATGCAGCTACCACAAGCTTCAGTAACTCCAAACAACAGCGTCGCATTCGTCGACCCGTACACAGGTGAGTCAGCCATTTTGTTCGCATAAGAGAGCTTATTAATGTTGTGAACAGTATCTTCCATGCAGTCGGAGCACCGTTGTTAACTATGGGGGTCATTGAGCGAATTTGATTCACTTGACGTCTTAGTGCGCAAACGACCTGATTTGAAACGTATCTCGTGCAGCTCGAGCAAATTTTTCTTTTAAGTTAGCTGTTGCATCCTGCGGCGCACTCAGGGTCGAAATCCTCCACCGGATTTTTCTAGCAGCATTGGCCTTCATTGGTGAAGAAGAAATTCGTGATTAGTGAGAATGCATATACGACTGCGTACATATAGAGAGGGGAAGAAGAGATGACGATCCAGCTGCTAGATAGCTGGAATCCTTGGGCACAAATTATTAATATTTTCTCTGGCTGGCAGCTGTCACCTATGGTGAGCATTGGTAGTTGTCGCTGCTGTGGAGCGTCTCTCCCATCACCCTCCCAGCTCGACATGGTTGGTGTCAATAAATCAGAGTTAGTTTTGCGCATTTTCTCCACTCGAAGCATCCTCCTCCGTACCCAGAGTTCGTTTGCAGTTGAGCGGATCCTCCATTTGATAGTTGGTTTGACGGTTTCTAGCCGCCTATCTCGGAAGTAAGCACTAGACTGACGGACAGAGGTTTTTCGATTTTCTAGTTCCTGACTTGGTTTCCTTTATACGAATGTGGGTTCACTTTCTGAGCTTCTGTGATCGGTTTGAGCTTTTAAATCATTCTTTGGAATCATTCTTATAACCAGGAATGAGATTGCTTCTCTTCTATCAGCTAACTGGTGTGTTCCTGTTTCTGACATCCATAACCATGCCACCATTGATCATTATGTTGAGTATAAGAGCGCATTTTCCTGGTTAAAATCCATTCTCTCGATCCGCACTGTAGAATACTGTTTCCCTCATGCCGTTTCTACACACTTCTTTAAATGGAGATAAAGTTCCTCCGTTAAAGCAAACCGATGTGCGCGATGTGTCACTAATTTCTTCAGCACTTGCAGTTAAGTATTATTGCGGAGCAGATCGATCATGAGTAGCCCCTCTCACGCTTTCACATTTGGAGAAGTGCGTAGAGGTGTATGTGGATGTGGGGGATCGCCCGGAATAAAAAGAATTTCGAAACGTAATGAAAAAAAAAGTTGGTTAAAAAAGGTAAAAAAGGTTCAAGATTTATTTGGGAAGTGCAGGTTAGATGCAGATTTGGAAAAGCAAGCAAAATTGTCGTGGTTGCGCTGGTCCACTGCTATTTAGTTTTTAGTGGTTGTGCTGCATCGCGTAATTTCTTTTTTATTGTCCATAGAACCAGGTGCCGCAATGGCACCTTGATCGTTTGGTGTGCTATATGGCCGACCAAAATCTCTCAAGAGAGGTCTTATTTCGAAAACAACCACAGTTATTGAGTTGTAGGGAGTTTAATGCGTAACACTCACTCTGTTAGGAAGATATTTTGAAGGTATTATTGCTGTCTCCATGTAGAGTTGTATTTATGGTTGGGATCAGGTGAAACAGATGTTCTGGAGCTCTTCCGTTTTTAGTCGTATATTTATTACGTACGCTGTAAGGTATCCACAGTACTTTCCATTCAGCAATCACATGAGGATGACGGTTGTTAATTCACTTTTTTCAACTTGTGTATGCTTAATCCATAATAGAAGCAGTGGTTTGAAGCTGATGGAACCTCATATTTTTATTGATCTCTCCCGTTTCTGCGGGAATGATCGCTATGTTGGCGTTGTTGTTGTGCAGAATAATGCGTATGTCTGCACTGCACGCTTAGCCGCTTAGCCACTGCAATCACAGCTGCATTTTCGCAGCCAGTGGGATTGGAAAATCATTTTCTCTTTGAAGTAGTGATGGGTAGGTTAAAATAAAGTTTCGTCGGTTATCCTTTGTTATTTTTTAACAGTTCATTAAAGTGGTCAGTCAGGTGAACATGACTCTAGAAGTGCACTTTGTGCCAGCTTCACTGGTGCGCGTTTCTTTTGTTTTGTGGCAGTGAGAAGCGACGTTGAGAGTGCGAGGATTTCGCTGGTGTGCATCGTAACTGAAAGCTTACTTAAGGTGCGGGTCGTTACATACCTAGCACGATATCAGCAACTCAAGATGCTCTTGCTGTCGGCCTGTTGACGGGTGAGCCGTATTCTTTTTTGAAGCACTTTATGCTTGGCGCCTCATCGAAGCTGTGCTATTTTTTCATTCCCCGCTTATAGCCAGCCCTTTACATAGCTTGTCTCATTCCATCTAATGAACAAAAAATTTCGTTTTTTGCCTTCTCACATCCTATTTTCAATAAAATTTTCATCGTGCATGCCTGAGCAAGTTTCATTCAACTCTTCCAGGTGTGAAGACTGTGTGAGTGCGAAGTAATTTTTGAATTCTTCAATGTTTTGACATTGAAATGTCTTTGCGTAATCACTTTCGATCATTCTAGCCGCAGATGCGTTAGTCGCATCAAATGAGGGCTCAGCGTGCAATTAAGTAGTTGTTGATTGCGAGTAGTCCTCCGTTAGAGAGGTTATGATACCTCGGTCGAAGTTGTGTTAAATATCAAACTTAGTGACTTTGTCACCCAAGCGATAACTCAATCGGTTAAGCGTTGATTAAAAATGTAAACGACTGGCGCATATTGAGCAGTCGGCAAGTTACAGACAAGAAGCGACCACGCGGAGAATTCGTTCCGTTGCATGAGTTTTTCCGTTTTGGCTTCGAGAAGGTGTCTTCGAAGGCAGTTGCGAAGTTGAAGGAGATGAACGAATTGCAAGTCGATCACCGCCTAACTAATGAACAGGTATGCGCTTTTTTCTCCCAGTTTAACCTTTTGCTTCTCAGGAGGAAGTAAGTAAGTTCACTGTTAGTTGACGCTCGTGTTTGCGCTTCGATGAACACAATACTGACATTGAGTGAATATTTCGCGTACTTCAAATTTTAGTGTTTCATTCATGCTGATTCTTTGTTTTCGTGAGAGTAATTAGTCAGATGTTTTTATTTCTCTTTATGGCATTATTCTCATAAATATGGCTGTGCAGAACCGAGCGAATCAGTTGTATTAGGTGCCACTTCGAGGAGGAGATAAATTCTGCGCGATGGTTTTGGTGACTGATAGGCATCGAACCTGATTCGCCAGAGGTGCGCAGTAGTGCACCTTCAGCAACAGATTATTTATTGCAAATCATTGTCGCTAACACTGAGGGGTACACGTCATGAAAATAGGTGCACTGAAATGGTCCTATTCCTCACTCGTGCGCTGCAAAAATGTGGTCGGTTCTTGTTGTGGTATTATACACCTTTAAGGAGTAATTTTATCCGTTTGAAAAAAACGTACGAAGAAGAAAAGTATACTGCTGCAATGAGGTGTATACAGGAAATTGACAGAAAAAATTCTTCTACAGACGTCATCTCGACAATTTCTTCCTGTATATGAAGGTTTGTTTATTCGCATAACAATGAACAGTTGAAGCTGCCTTATGTGGTAATTTGTCGGAGCTGAATTCAAATGAGGTAAAGCAATGAAAGCAGATCGAAATGAAAGGAAAGACAGTGAACGAGCGGAGGAGAAAAATGGCGAATGCCAGCATGTGGGAATTAAAATTCAACGGGACACATTAGTGTTGCTGACCTGCAGAGGATATTGGCGGCTCCCCGTTAATGGAGGAGTCCTTATTTTCGTCGTTTTTTATACCGGCAGCTGGAAATGTATTTTCATTTTACAGAACAGTTTCTTGGTCGTTTAGTGGATATATTTACCAAAAAAGTACGCAACAACATTTGCAGTGGACGATTAAAGCTTGCGAAAATGTGGGAGATAAGGAAGTACTGGTTATACGGTGCTCGCTTTTGATATGAAGTTTCTTTGAATGCCTTTGAAATTATTGCAAGCATGACTTTATTGTGGCTAGGTTTTGTATGTGGTGGACAATGACCGCTAGACGAAAGAAACGAAGGCATGTTTTGCTTGGCTTACAGACATGCTTACGGATGATTCTTCCGCATACAACAGTTCACTAGTAACTAGGCTAAGCCGAAGGGTCTTTTATGCACTAACATTCACCTCGATCGATTCTGTGAAGTCGTTTACAACACGTAAAAGTTTTGGGTTGTTACGGTTATTCTAATTTACACGTTTAAATGTTCATAAGGGGTTTTTGCCAACCAAAATCTTTCCTAGGTGAACGTATTGAATATCCTTGCAGCCCATACCTTCTAACGTATCCTTTATATTCTTTACAGCCCATATCTCCCACTACCACTGATCTTGTGCATATTGAATCCTTGACAGCACACGCGTTTAACGCCCAAGTATTCAGTCAACAATAGAGGGCAAGCGTGCAGCTGCTGTCATGTGCATTTCGCAGCAGTCGGTTACTCTAGCGCAATTGCAAACATGACTATGCGAGCGTTGCGACCTCATCAGAAACATCGAGTTATTGATGGGAATCATTCAGGTTGGTGTTCTGGTATTGTTGTACGTTACTTTAAGAAGGATTTGTCGTTTCAGTTGGTCGCCATGGAGGACATCCTCACAAACTCGACGTACAAAGTCACAGATGTTCATATCTCAGCCATTAGTACTGGTCTTTTATGGACTCACCGTGAGCTTTTTGTTACCTCTCTCAGTTTTCGTTGAAACTTTCACGTAAATAGCGGATGCCTTTTTGTGTACATCGTCTCATATTTGCCCCTGATATCCGTTCTGTCTTTAGTATAGTCTTGAACTATGTGACCGGAAAATGACGGTAAAGAAATCACGCAACTGTTGCTAAAAGTGATGCACGTGTTCATCCTCTCTTCAAACTTCCACTATTATGAGGTTATTGTCTGTTGTCTAGCGGCAACGCAAGAAGAACTTCGCTGCATTCTGTAACGCTAAGTGGTCTCCATCTGGTAACCGTTGTGGGCAAAATCACCTCCTTATTTTTTGTTTTCAGATGCAGTCTCCGGATAACTCAGAAGCGCTTAGAAGCGGATAAAATGTCAAGATACATGATTAATGCACCGACATTTCAGCTGCTGTGTGCACAGTCTTCGACCATGATCAGAATTGGATATTACGGCATTACAAGCAGAAAAGGGGCTGAAATTACTAAACAGATACAACAAGCAAATTAAGGGAGAAAATTTTCTAGTTGTCTTCAAGAACGAATAATTTATTTCTCCGCGAGATCAGCGTAAATACGTGTCTAGAGTCATTTGCACTGCAAACTCATGCCGTTGTGATTAGAAAAAAACATCTGTTTATATGCGGAGTTCTGATGCAGCATCGCTAACTGCTGGGAGTATACGATCTGTTGGGTCTAATATGGAAGATGCTCCATTTTGCAGAAATCAGGACGCGCTACTGCATTTTCCCTTAGTTTCGGAATTTCGGGCAGCAGTTGTTAATTTGTGGATTTTTTGAGGTGAAAAGTGCCTTTGCGATCTCTTTCTCCATTGCCGAGTTTTTTGCTAAGCAAGCTGACATTTTTAAGTTCGAAGTGAAAGAATTGACGGATTTCAGATGGCGGCTAAAGGCTTGCCGAAGTTGTTATTGTTCAAACGTCTATCTTGGAAAATTCAAGCGTACTCGTAATTAGAGATGCTCCGTGAATCGAAGCGGTCCGTCGTCATCTTTTCGGTTAAAATTTGAGTGACCAGATGAAATGCTCTCATCTTATGAATAAATGCATTGCTTTTTGCAAGCTGACTTCCATCGCCACTACGAAATCCTCTCACGAAGTGCGGGTCAATGAAGCATTTTAAGAAAGGTTCACTTTAGTACCAAAAGCGATCGGCCGTTATCAAACCTCGTTTCCTGCCTTTCCTTTCTGGCAGTGTCAACTGTGGGCTTTCTTTTCCTTTTGTTTCATAGGGAATTGGCAAAACTTGGTATTGTTGCAATTCGATGCCGCAAAAGAAGGTCCTCTGTTGTTGTTGTTTCGCATTTTCTAATTAATTCATATCGGAAAAAAGGAAAACGGGTAGGGCAGAAAGGAGTGAGAGGGATAGCGTAGTTTTGCGAGAAGGGGAGTTGTTATCAGAAAGGAGGGGGGAGTGCTGAAAAAAATTTGCCATTATGAGAGAGGAGGACTAAGTGGGTCGCTCCGTACCCATTGAAGGGAAGTGCTGTAACCTCCGTTTGCTGTTTCGTAGATACAATTGTGCCGATAGTTGATGCCTTTCGACTGGCGCTGCTCAATCCTCAGTTCAACGAAATCTACTGCACGGCCAAGAAAGAGGCAAACGAGGAATCACGCGGGAGGCAAACTCTTCGGCAACTGAATACACTTCTCGTATGTTATCTTTTACGTTTTCTCACTCTGGCCGCCAGTATTGCGCCAGTGCAAAAAGGCCACGTACTGTCTGTAGCTGGTGCTTGCAATGGAGTAAAGGGAACGCTGTCTGAGAAATGATCAGGTAAGTAATTCGATTCCTCAGCAGCAGAGTTTTGTAGAGCTCACAATGTCTCAGCCCTATCGTCTGTGACCTAAAAGTTCTTTCTATGCCAGCTAAGCTCTCTTATGTGGCTCATTCACAAGGTGCTGCTTAGGAGGAGAAGAGCTCATGTTTTTTGTCGCATTTATTAAAATGGTTTCATATTAAAGTGTAGTGACAGTCGTTGACGCAGAAAGCGTGAGGAAGAGTAGTCTTGGTGGCTCATCCTCTAAGAAGCAGTCATTCGAAATCATTGTTTTTTAAGGTTTTGCCGGAAGATGGACGGGAGGAAGTGGTTTGTCCCATTTTTGTCGATGCAGCCAATGTGAGATCGTAAGAACAAAATTAAGGGTTCTCATTCTAATTACTAGGCATTTCTATAATAATATGAATACAAGTTGCATTGAGTATAAGGATAGCTGCGTGCATTGTTGGACTGTTTCAGTAAGCGTGATTTGTGCATGAAGATGGTTATATCTCTGGCGCTGCCGGGCAGTGCTAGTAAGTGTGTAGAAAAGGCTCGTTTTTGTGCGATTTGCACTGTATACTGTCTGTGTGTATGGGTCTTGTGCATATATATGTATCAGCATTTATTTGCCTCTTCATCGAGCATTTTCAACTCCGCAAGTCACAGAAGTTAATGCGATGAATTTCGATGAGTCCCCTCACCGTTGACCCATATCTTTCCCCACTTTTATTGACTCTTAACCTTTGAAAATTAATTATTCTCGTTTACTGATCCCAAACAACTTGCAGTTTAAATGCATCCACAAAGCTATTGGATGTTCTTCAAATGATTTTTCGATTGTGTTTATGCAATCGTCGGTTTCTTTTGAAACGCTTAACTGTTTTATTGTTCACAGACGTGGTTAATTTATGATAAACTCTACTTCGGCCTGGTCCCAACTTCAGATGGTAACCACTGTTCAGTGATAGATTGAAACATTGGTCATAGAGAGGATTCAGATTCCTGACTTTACCGATCGCTTGCTTGCTCGAAAATTGTCCCTCCGGGGACGCGGGATGCCATGAGTTCCAGCCCGGTAGTGAATAGTGATTTAACTGTTCATCAAGCAACGGTTAATTATTGCTTTCGTTCGTATACTTAGATATAATTTAAATTCGCCGAGTCAAATCTAAATTATATCTAAGGTATCGAACCGTAGTTCCCGGTACTGTTTTCCCTTTGTTTCGTTCTTCCTGTTTAAGTAAGCGCACACAGCTGAGTGGTTTTTGTCATTCGGCACTCTTATTCGTCTTTATTCATTGCCGCGTTTTTCGAAAGTTCTCTTCGCATGCAAGCTCCATCCCTTCAGCTATGAACCATTGTTCCATCTATCAGAGGATGTTTATGATCATATGGCTCGCTTTTAGGAAAGTTGTTTAGCTGTCTCCATCTCTGTAAAGCTTGATCAGTTAGCAAGGGAAAAAAATGTAAACACTGTGTAGTGTTAATTGTTCGAACTACACACCTCAGCTTTCGCCGTTGCGGGATGAGCTGTGAACGATAGTCTTGACCTTCGAGAATAATTCGGCCAACGAATAGGAGCAATCATAACTGAGGGTATGAATAAACCTCATTCGTGAGAATCGATTCAATTTGGCACAACACTAGTGCATTGTGGAGGAGTGCGTTGGCTGTAAGATGGACGCTTTTAATGATAGGAAGGACCCGTTGAGTTGTTCGCTTGCTTTCCAGACGATTGCAGTCCCAGGTACAGCGGCTAAACTGTTGCTTAAAGCATTGATGTTGTTTTGTTTATGAGAGATGAACGTACAATGTTGAGGTGGGCGCTGTGTCTGATCCCGTTCGTATTTTGGTGTGTCGAGCAGTCGCGAATGCAGCGATCCATAAATGGGGACGCGAAATGTTGATGTGCCACTCCAACACAATTATCTCATCAGTGATTTCGCAACTCTCTTGTCCTAAATCAGCAGTGCAGGTAGCTTTTGCTTCGTTCCTCTTTTTCATGTTGTTCACGACAAGGGTGAATCATAGTACATCAACAGCGAGGCGACTCGTAGAGATCGAATTCGAGGGCATTAGTAAGTTTTCTTGTGGCGAAATGTCGGAATCGAGAATGATGCATCCAATTCGCATTTGTGATAGAAATTCCGACAAGCTATCACTTTTTATATTTATGAGTCTTGAGGTGTTGTAGGACTGCGTTTGTTGTTGCAGTTGGCAGCGGTCTCTGCACTTGCGAATTGGGCGCTTTTGTTACTTAAACATGCCGAGTCCAATGCGAAAGCAGCAGATCTCGGACGCAGTTCTCGCGAAGAAGTGGCCAGTGCTCTTTTGCATGTAAGATTCTTTTCTGATGCGGAAAAACAACAACCAGCACTTGATTGTTTTCTGAAGTTTCCTCAGCAGATATTCATCTAGTGAAGCTTTGAAGTAGTGGAAGCACATCAGTTAATTTAATGGGCGGAAGAATAAAGTAGCTCTCTTCAGAGTCGATCGAATTTAACAGAAGGAAGGGAAGGGGTTCTATGGTGAGGAAAGAAGTATCCTGCACCTTCCACAATGATAGATATGAAATCGGCACTGCTGAAAACGTGTGAATTATCATAGTTACAGCAACACGACTTTCACCTTCGTTGCATCTAAGTTGAGTATTTTTCACTCGACGACCACCTTTGCGCCAATCACAGTATCATCTTATGTGCATTCTCCCGTTCCGTCGACGAGTTCCTAGCTCAAAATTCACTTTTATGGTTTGTGAGATGAAGATTGGTAAGTGATAAATGGATATACTCGCGTGCACGTTCATTGATGCGATATCGCGGTGATGTGGTTCGTAGCATTCGAGCACCGTCGCATAGGCACAGAGGTTCGTAGCGTCGGGATAGTTGGGTGTGAGGAACCTGCCACCTCTGTATATGGTCTTTGCATAGCGGTGATATTTCGATACGCGAACTCACTTGTTGTTGGCAATGGGAAATAGTTCGAGAGTTGTTTAGCTATCGAAAAAGGCTTATTCCATTTCGTCGGTGCTTGAGTAAAACGCCTTGCCTCTGAGGGGAACAGAAGCAATATTTAGGGAGTACGCGTGCACACGTATGCAAATGAAACATTGTTGAACCGAAGCCTATGTTGAAATGTGTGCAAAATATTTCTTTATAAAGGGCTGCATGAAAGCAAGAACTGGTTTCATTTATTGGAAGGTGAAATCGGTGCTCTTCGCCATTCGCGCTTGATGAGAAACCTCAGTTAAGAGTTCATTGCTCTGTATTTATCTGCTTATGTGTGGCTATTCGTGTCTCAGAGCAGCGTTATCGTCATCAAGACAACGCAGAGTCGGGCCGCTGTTGGCACCAGATGAGTTGCACCAAAACGTCCCACTTCGATCGTTATGTGTTTTTCTCGTAAAATGCATAAGAGCAAGGTAGCTAACGAAGGGAAAAGAAATTTAGAGGAGGCATATGATCTGAATAATTTCCTAGTTTTGTCTAAACTACCTCCATCAGATTCCGCTTGACCATGATGTGTGCTGGAGGATTATTGGAATCCATGTTATGGGGAGGGAGCAAAGCTGCGCATTACAGTCGTGCAGTTGATTGCATAGCAGTGATGCATATACGCAACGGGGGAATCACGTAGTGCATTAAAGTTCATTTAAACCGCTCCGGAGCACTTCAGTTGAAAATGTCATCCTCGATGCCATGCATATATTCGTAGGACAGCGTTCACAATGTAGGCAGATATAGTTGTATAATATGGGTGAATATAGTGTTATTTCAGCATTTGAAAGAAACGAGAGATTTTAGCGAATACAATGAACCGACGAAGATCCGACTTTTGCAGACTATTGGAACGCTCATGTGGGGCGATGCTGCTGTGATCGAGGTTTACTGATTTCTGTGGTGCTTTGTTGTCTGCTTAGCTTTTAAGTTGCTTACGGTTGTTTTTTTTCGCATCTTTTAAAACTGTTTGATCAGGATTCCCAAGAAATGTTGCATATAACCTCACTTTAAATCTGTTTTTAAGTCATTTTGTTCTAAAATCCAATGCGCATTATAACCTTAGCTTGTCCTCTGTACATCTTCATGGTATTTTCCGAATTCTCCTAGAAGACATTGATGAATGTTCCATGGGAATAATCATTGCCGCGTACGGTCCTATGTTCATCAAACCATCTTCATTGTCAGATTGTTAGTGCATGGTTTGGATCGTTCTGTGGGCTCTTATGCTCACGTTGCCAGGCGTGTTTTAGAAAATACAGGGATTCTCGACACAAAAAGGGCATAATTTCCCATCTTCCGCTTACCAGTTTAATATTTAGTGCTTTTCACAGAAGAACCACATATTTCAGCACGGACGCGTTGCATTAGGTTTTTTTGAATCTTTCGCATATTATTAAAGCAGTTCGCATTATGCGAACATCTCTGCATAGCAGTTGTTTGTTGCAAACATAAAATGTTCAGACTAGAAGACAGGGATTCTGATATCGACCAAAGACAGCTCAGGTTCCCACTGTCGCTTGCTGAACTATCTATTGCAATCCTCGCTTCATAAATTACAATCTCAGGTTGCGGTGTTTTTTTTTAGTAAATTTCATTTCCTGTTTATCCTGACAGCAGGCAAATTGCGGCCGTTATGTTCATCCTCCGTACCAGGAGATCATGCATCTTGGCTACGCTCTTCTTTCTGCCAACTATCGATGGGAAGTTCCTCGGGCATTGGTAGCCTGCCATTGAAGGTCGGTTTCCCAGTGCAGTGATGTGGCTCGATTGCATGGAATTAATGTTGCCATAATTAAGGTTGCTAAAGGATGCGATGTGGTTGCAACGGTGAGTCGAATAAAGGATACTCTGGTGGATGAGTCGGGCAGGGCAATTGCAAGGGACATCATGGGAATGGCCGGTGAGATGTGATTAACGACTCCATGCCGGTACGAATCATGAAATGGCAAAGTGCGTTTCAAGTTGTGTTTCAAATATAAATTGTTCCACTTAATCGAGTATTGTTTATTGAGGAGGGTCAGCAGCTTTGGAATGTGCTTTAGAACTAGCTTATTCGAAATATGCACTCATTCAGAAACGGATGCTTTGAACTTTCGGCTTCCCTCAATGATTTGTTGCGTTGGGTTGGCATTGTAGTATTTTTGTGCCATATGTTGCGAAACATATTTCGATATAGTTCATAGAAAAATTTCCCCCTTGTCTAATACCGCTGTTTTTTTTTTTTTTTAGTAAATGGAGATCCATATCAGAGCTTCTGATTTTCCGTGGACGTCATTTTTGTGTCAGCAAATCTGCAGACGTCTCCATGCGATGTGTATAAAGCCATTTGAAAGCTAAAACGATGAGTGCAAGCTTATGTTCGAAGGCCAAAATGTGACTTTTGTTCTCTTCCAGTGACTTCTACATGCTTCACGAAGTGACTTCAATCTCCCCGAATTCCCATCGGATCCAGTAGTTTCGCGCATGATCATCAAGCTTTCATGATTGTATCTGTGCATGGTTATATGTTAATGCTCATGTTTGCTGCGGTCTTGTTAACGAAACATTTGAGCTAAATTTGATCGGTATGTTACGTAAATTCATCAGTTGTGAACACAGCTGCAGTATTCAAATGTGGGGAGAACGTTCGCTTGCTTTTTTCATTAGTTGATTTCTCATTTGAAAGTGATCGGACCACGTAATAGCGGATTATAGAAACGTGTACAAGCAGAACGGGTAGTTCTGGGACCGTTGTTTAATATGTTCGTTATTTACTATTGATTCACGAAAGCATGGAGCAAGCGTGTGGAGTGTAAACGCGTGTCCCACCGGTTTTTCTTATATAAGGCTTAGCAGTTTTTTATAGATTAGAGTGGGAGAAATGTAGGTTTTGTTCAGCGTGTCACATTGGATTTTTGGGGCTAACAAGTTCGATTGGAGGACGGCCTGAACCAGCCGCTTAAAAACCACGCGCAAAAGAGATTACATATCGTCGAGATTTTATTCGTGGGCGGGTAATTTCGCTTAGCTGTTGTAGGCATTGCTGTTACTTTAGAGTATTATTTACTGCTCAGTGTGTCACCGGAATTGAGTGCATTTGGTTTTCATCGTTTTGTCGCAGTCGTTCGTGAATGTGCTCGCAACCTGATTCGCTTGGTTTTTTATCCGTGTCCTCAACGTGTTCGAATATCTTCTTTGCTCAGCGGAACCGCGCTAAACAACCAGAACATCCACCCATCTAAGGGTGGACTTATTTTGGGATTGTTCGCTTAGTTTTTGCTTTTAAAAGTGTTTTCCATTACGGCATTCTTTTCATGAGAATTCTGTAGACGAATACTGTAATGCGTTGGAGGCAAAACAGTTCCGTTGTTGGCTCCGACGCATCGGTGACATTTTCATTGTCAACTTTATGCGTTGTCCCTTGAAGCGATCTTGCCCTTGAATGCTCTCTTACGCTCTCATTATGCCTGTTAATTGCTCTGCGGCTCTTCGTCTCTTCTTTGTATCAGTCATTGTTTGCAAACTGTTTTTGTTAGAGTACTTTCAATGCCCTTCGATGGCAGCGAACGCAACGTGAATGTATTCTGTCTGTGGTTGCCGAGTTTTCTGCAACAGTTTTTGGCGTCCTCAAAGCTGCGTTATTCTTCAGCTTCACATCTCAGAAGTTCACTAAATACGCCCACAAAATCTTGCAAGCGTAACGCTTTAATGCTTCCTACGTGCTATCTTTTGCAAGACCGCTTCGTCGTGTTCACGTCCAGTATAACCCTTCATATTAGCGTTTGCGAACTCCGCATAGGTCGATTATGGCTACGTGCAGTGTTTATCGAGAAGGAAAGCACCTAGCAGCCAGCAACCTCGGCTGCATGTAAAGCATACGATGGAGTTGAAGTGACTGCAGCATGAGATCGGAGTAAGCTATCATCGCCTTCGTTTTCCACATTCTTTTCGAGCCAAAAGATCTAATAAAGGGTGTCGCAGATGGTGTTCGTTGATGAGTGCAGCCACTATATGCAGCTGACGGCGAAATTGAAACAGAAGGTTTGAATGAAAGGCTATCGAACGATTGAGAACATATAATCTTGCATGATTTTTTGCTCAGTTAAAAAATTCGGCTAGGACCGCAGTTGCAGTATTGTGCGATGACACAAGTGCAGTACCATTGCTCTTTAAGTGAGTACTATAGTAGGGTGATTAAAGTCTTCTTGAGGTGGCTTCAGGTAGATTATTTAACCCGCAATCAACCGCTTGCTACAGACCCGATGTAATAACTGAATGTAGGTGTTTGGGCTCTTCTGCATAAAGTTTGGATCAATAATGCGTTGCGGATTTGATCTGCGAAATTTTGTTGGAAACTCGCAGGATGAAAATAGTTCGAACACTTCCCCCAAATATTTTTTGTTTCGATCACTGTCCCTCATAATGTTCAATAATAAGAAATGGTTCTGCAAACATGCGTGGATCGAGTTTCGCAGTTGCTACATGTTGCCCTCAGTGAGTCAAGTTCTCTATTATTTTCTCGAGGCATTTGTGTAGTCGCGTAGATAGCTTTGAGTCTAGGAAAATTTGCCAATCTTCAGCTGAGTTGAGACATAATGAAAAGTGCTTTCTTCTAGCTCAGATGACTGTAAGAGGTTCTGCTATCATAGGAATATGATTCACCTTGTCAAAGTCCTACTGCTATCATTTGTAAGAAGCCTGCACCGTCTCGCTCAGAAGGACGTGCAGGTGACTGACTCTTGCACAACAGGTCCCACCTTTGTCGCCAGTTTCTGCATTTGAAAGCTTCCAAAAATGGAGGATGGAATTGTTAATGGCTTGGTGGCATCAATAACTAAAACGTAGATCAGTCACGTTTGAAAGTCCAAATTGGAATCGCGCTTCGCAAATGTTGAAAAAAATTCGAAGGAAATGCAATTTGGGATTGAATCCGAGTTCAGTGCGCAGCTAGTCTCTTCCATTCAGATTGCTCCTGTCGCAGTAATCCGAAAATTGCATTTGATGATTTCAAGCTACGTCGCAGTTTCTTCCCTCATATCTAAATTTACCTTCTTCCTTTTGGTCGGAATTCAAGATTTTCCTTTGCAATAAAATCAGCTAATTCGGTTGATATAAAAGACAAATATCTGAAAGCGTTGCTCATTCGTTCGATCGGAGTTGTCCGGAGGTGGCAGCTTTGTCGGATCGGCCACCGGTATCAAGTTGGCGACGAAGTTAGTTGTATGAGAAGCTATGAGGCTTGACGATATCCTTTGTCGCATTTTATCAGTTGGCAAGGAGAACTGTGGTCTAACGAGAACAGTAAAAGAAGAGGAGATCCTGGCGTTATGTACGAAGGCAAGAGAGGTGAGCGTTCTAGTCACGGCGCAAATGTCACTTTGGATCTTGAACTGCTTGATATTAGTGAGTCAATGTGAAGAGGCATCCAACGGTGCATGAACTTACAGCACTCTCCTCCACGCGTCTGTTTACTCCACCAGATCACAAAAGTAATAAAGAAGTGCAGTACGAGCTGGCATCATGTGACACTTTGCATCTTGCTTGTCTCACTGATTTCTCCGATATACATAAAATGTGCAGCGCTCTTCCCATTGTCGGGTGATCCGACCTTCTCTGAACGTTCCCCACGCAGAAAATATGACCGAATTGATGTGAAGCTCATGTAATGCAATCCAGTGGCACCTTCAAACGTGCTCACTTTTTGTTGCTATTCACAGATCGATGGGAGAAATGTTGTTTGAAGTCGCCCTGTGGCGTGTGTTATACCTAACCAAAAAGTTGTGGTATCAGTGGTTTATGAGTTGAGCTGAGATGCATGATGACGCTCGAGATGATGCAAACAAACACACACAAACGTAATTATATATACTGACATCCTCGAATTTGCAGAACTGCATCAAGAAGGCAACTTCGACAGAGGTTGCAGTAATAGGATGGGTAAAATATGAATCGTCCAGGTGGGAGAGAACAGATCGAAAGTGACGGTACTAAATGAACGACCACTAAATGAACTAAGTGGGCTGCGTGAAATAAATGACATAAGTGACTGGCATCTCAGAGATGTACAAATTTGTTTCTCATGGGGCTAATGAGCTGGCGATCTGTTGGAGCCTTATTCTGCTCCAAAATTCCCCTAGCAGTATAGGAAACTGCTGGGGCAGGTCCATGTGCCTATGTCCTTATCAAATCTTTACGCAATACGGCAAACGCCTTCTCTTTACTTCCAGTGGGTCGTATGAGGTTTTCATAAGCAGCGCGTCTTCTATTGTTCGTCTGTGCGCACGTTGTTTCAGATTCAAGAATAAAATTTTGTTCCCGTGTAAACTGTAGGTGGTGTCTATTGTTGTTTGATGCTGACGACGTAAGATTTACGGTGGAGTGTGGAAGGGGGGGGGGGAGGGGGATTCCTACATTTTCTGGTTATTGTCCCCTAACTTATCCTTCAGTCAAGCGACCTGTGTACCTCACATGCCATCTCTACGCCTTCTCGCACCACTCAGCCGAGTATGAATACGGTCTTCTTCCTCGAGCGGTACGTCTCGTCATTCGCGCGAGTGTGGGCTAAGATCGATTAGGTTGAAGTTGTCTTCGGAGCACAGAACTTTTTCCGTATCCAGCAATAACAAACGCCACTAAGTTGTATAGCCACAATCAAGCAGCGATCGATTTTCACAAGAACGGAATCGAAAGGCAAGAAGCAACACCGCAGAGACAAACAACACTTGGGGATGTCCATGTGTGAATATATGTTTGATACCGTGCTCTTTGTTTTGATACCTGTAACTTTTTGCTCGTGAATGGGTCTTACACACATCTCCGGTTTTCCTTGCTGAAAAAGATAAGTAGAAGTGAATAGTTCATGTAAACCTTCAGTATTTCCGACTTCGTGAATTAACCGCTAAATAGCCGCTTAAGGATCAAGCGTCAATGTTCCAAAATTTTTTTCATCACAGTTGAAGTGTTGCTTCGAATGAAGAAGCCCAATTTTTACGAGTACTAGTCTCAGCCAATGAATGAAAGAATGCATCATAACAGTAACGCATATATGCCAAGTACGAAGTAACGCATTATATCAGAAGAGAACAGTGCCAGTTAAATATGCTGCCACTGCAAGAGCAGCAATATTGCATTTGAAAAAGAGTATCGCATTGGACATGATGAAGTAGGCAATGGTCGAAACAATGGACGATTCATGGGATGAGGGTCGTTTTTCCCTCCTAGTGGGATAGCTGCTTAAAATTTTCCAGCAAGATCTTTCCCAGACGTTTGCGTGTATATTTTGCAGCCAGTTCTTCAGAGGAGGCTTCCCTAAATATGACGCAAAACAGGTAGAACAGCAGAGATCGTCAAAACTACGCACTATTCAGTTTTACAAGTTCGTTTGTTAAGAAACGATCTCAGGTGAACTTAGAAGAGAAATTATTTGAAGCAATCGTACTACCCGAACATTAGTTTAGACAACAGTTAGCCCTATATTAAAATCTGTTAAAAGCAAACTCCTTGCGCATTGTTTGAGGATGTTGGTTGCGGAGTCCAATATTCACAGGAATCCAAAGAATCTGAGTAGCCTATTGTATTAGCCAGATAAGGCGAGAAAAATGAAAGCTGTTATTTGATTCGTTTGAAGGTGTTTTTGAACCAGTCGATATTTATTGAGATTGACCCGCCAGTGCGCATTTGCGGGGATACGCACGGCCAATATGGCGACCTCTTACGTCTATTCCACCGTGGCGGCTTTCCCCCGCAGTCCAACTATTTATTCCTCGGCGATTACGTCGATAGAGGACGTCAAAATCTTGTATGTTTTGTTTTACTGGCGAAGAATTGTTTTTGCGCAGTTATTGCATAGTGAACGGAAATGGTGTTAACTGTGTGACACGAGTTGGTCAAGTTTTCAGCTGTTTCCGGTCAGAAGAAACATTGTATAAAGGTTTTATTTTTTAGTGCTCGACGTCGATTTTTATGTGCATACGTGGGGAATAGGAGAAATGATGTCTGTCGTCAACGTCTATTCCTTTTACGCTGCTCGGAGAAACATGAACGCTGAAATGTTCCAGAACCTCTTTCCACATAAATTCTCGGGATAGATGAGTCTAGTTTGCTACATAGTTGCCCTCTAAAAATCTTTCGTGGGCAGGCGATATATTCTTTAATTAACCCGAACCTCCACCAGTTTAGAGAGCCCAATTAAAAGCAAGGTGAGCTTTGTGACCCGGATGAAGGAATGAGCGAAATCGAAGTTAGAAAGCACAAAGAAAGGAACTTGAGGCAAGAAAGCTTTCGCATCGAATGATCTAGTCGAGACTTTTCATATTTAGGCGCTCCAAAACGGGAGAAATGTCTGCATCTCAAGCAAAAGGAATGCGCAGCTAGTCCTTCGCTATTCATGGAATACAGCAGATTTTCAGCTATCCGGTCCAAATATGGGGTTGAGAGAGGCTGCAATTGTTCTCATGTTTGCGCCGATATGGAACCGTTCTCGTCTAGAATAAATCATACTTCACGAATTTGAGTTGCGATAAGAGTATCTGAAATGCTGCGATATACAGAGGGCCAAATTTGCAACTACAGCATTTTTATTGCATCAGAATCGTTAGCGATCTATTTGCTTGCAATACTTTGAAGATTGCATTTCGCGCTGAGGATATTCGGGGTTGCAGGAGGTGATATGTCTTATGTTTTGCTACAAAATAAAATATCCCAACAATTTTTTCCTACTTCGCGGCAACCACGAATGCAATACTGTGAATCGGGTATATGGCTTTTATGACGAATGTGTGCGTCGATATAACTCGCAACGCCTCTGGCAGTCGTTCCAGGTTCTTTTCGCAATTTTCCTTCTTATTTATCATATGTGACAATGCAGAGATTAATTTGCGGCCGTTTTTAATCGCTTTATTTATGTCTTTCTAGTGGGAGCTGCTTTTCACTCACTCCCGTTCCTCTTCACTCCCTGCGTATTTATATATAGCATTTATTTGATATGTCCTCAATATACATTATAAAACACTGTTTTTTATGATGCTGCCCTCAGTGTACATATATACATACAAAACACAGTTCAGAGTTTTTCATGAGATATTTCATGAATATGTCCTTGAAAAAAGGCGGTTCTGCTATTTAGATACTTTCATGTTACATTTGGATGTCGCATGTCAGCAGAGGCTTGCAGGATGTTTTTGAGGTCATGCCATTCACTGCTTGCGTTGGCGATCGAATTCTGTGTATGCACGGAGGGATATCGCCGCAGTTGAAAGATTTCGAACAGGTTGGCAAAAGTTGCTTCTGAATGGGATCCCTCAGTCACTAAAAATAAGCACTGATAGTTCCTCATTTGAGATAAAGAGTAATAAAGAGAGGTCGAATCCAACATATGTGCGCTTTTATGCTGCTTAACTATACTGCAGACGAGATCTGTGAACGAATCAGCGAGCAATAGTGTGCAGATTAGTTCGACACGCACCTCTTATCGATTGTTTTCACTGCGCAGAACGATGCGCGTCTTAGTCGCCTTCACCATATATTAATGACAGGTTGCGTGTGTCTTTCATTTAATCTATTGATCGGTATATTTGATAGCATAAAAGATGCGGAATTGCTAGTCTTGCCGCCACATCAGCCAGATTTACACGTTAAGGAACATTTAAATTAAACATTCACCCAATAGATTGCTTGATCAATCGAGCCAGTTGATGTTCGGATAAATAGCTCGAGCCTTTTATGGTTCCGTGGTTTTTGAAAGTCCTTGAAGCTGTGCTTTATCTGCAATCACTCATTATTCAGGATCGTCTTTTTGACGCTCTGAAGTTGACCAAGCAACCCAGTGCAGCACAAATAAATCGGCCACGATTATTGTAGACACCATCAGGGTTGCGCGGCAAAGACTATTGAGTGTAATCAGGTTGGGGTGATGAATTTTGGTTTAAATCGTGGATCTAGAATTGCAGATATTGTGGTAAATTGACCTCATCTAGTGATACAAGAAACTATCCTCGTTTTGTTATCACAACTAATTGTCGGAAACTTATACACCCAAGCGGCACCCATGTCGTTAGAAAAGCTTGACAGGGCGTGCTAATAATGTAACGGGAAAAGACAAGAATACCTATGTGATTTCTAGTTACGTAACATACCACGACCTAGCGAACCGATCAGTCCTTCCCTCGAAATGGATCTTCTATGGTCGGATCCCGTTGTGGGCATTAGTGGTTATGCCCCGAATCTCCGCGGTGCTTCTTATGGATTCGGTGAAGATGTCTTAGTGCAAACATGCAATCGGCTTGGTGTGGATATGGTTGCCAGAGCTCACCAAGTAAGTTTATAGAATAGTCTTCTTGCGATGGTGTAAAAATCCGCTTTCATGCGCTCCCATAAAGTTTTGTGGGAGCTTTATGGCGACGTAGCGTATGCCTGATCGTGGAATTTGATGGTCCTAATTCTTGTTATGTGCTGACCTCCGAGCATCAGTTCCGCTTTCGATTTTTTCATAAGTGATATAGAGCCAACGAAATATGGGACTTGGAAGTGGTTCCATTCTCCATCTACTGCTTGCGGCTGCAAAGCGAATAATTCACTGATGAAATTAAAAACTGGCCGGTTTCAGAGAACTTACATGGGTAGTTCTTTTGTCGTCACTCTGGCTGCTGGACTTGCACACGGAAATTGAACCGCAAATGTAACTTTCGTTGATAATCTCCTGTCCTGATTTCTAGCTTAATTTCATTGCTGTCTCCTATGACTGTGATTATTGATTTGTAATGTCGGATAGGAATTGCCGGGATTTTCGTTGTGTCAATTTTACTGTGCCGCATAGTTGAGGGATAGAAATTTCGGGATTACCTAAGCCGGATTACCCTAACGGATTATCTAAGCCGCTGCTTGCGTATTAATTTTACAACTGTTGCTTGCATCGATTTCTGTAAACGAGTGATCATAGAAAGGGTCATGTGTGCTCTTTGTCACACTATAAGTCACTTTGTAGGTGGTTCAAGATGGGTATGAATTTTTCGGCAATCGACGTCTAGTAACGGTATTTTCTGCGCCTCACTACTGTGGTCAGTTCGATAACGCAGCCGCCATTATGCACGTCGATGACGACCTTGTCTGTTCCTTTCAGGTAACACAGTTTTGCACTCACATTCCCTCTGGTCTACGTCTCTTTACAGAGTTGTGCAATATGCGGTACAGTCTTCGTCCTCTTATCTGCACGTGCACAGCGTGTATGGCGTTGCTGATATTAGATGAGGAAAAATCTGTAGCTGTGAAATTTAGTCGCTGTGACCACAAATCAGAAGGAGTATGATTATTCAGTTTTCTGGTTTCTTGACATTCTGCAGTTTCTGCGAACTCGTGAATAACGCAGCTCACGTCAGGTCTGGACTCGCATCGCTGCCGCTGTTTCATCACGTGGCGAGCCGATGCATGCTGTCCTCTTCACTCGGCATGAAAGTAATATTTTATGGCAACACATTCTTTCGTAATCACATGTGAACATTTGCATGTGCAAAAGTATCTCATCACTGCCACCATCGACATAATTTCACGGTGCATAATCTGAGCAAAATATTTTACTTTAGCTGCCATCAACTCATCGGAAGATATTGCAAAGCCGTATCCATCCTTCGAACACTGCTATAGTGGAAATTTTCTAAACATTTTGCGTTTTTCTTCACGAGCAGACAACGCATATAATATTCATTTTCCGGCAAATGAGCCTGCTCTGATTTAGGTAAGCAAAAAGAGCAAAGCCTCTTATCGAAGAATTAAAAAACTGTGATGAAAGTGATGCGATCCGCTGAGGGGATGTGCAAATTTGCTGCGCGGTCAGAATTTGTTTTCTGCCATGTGAAAAATGTGTGCAGTTTGTTGTTGAAATTGTTAGGAATGATGTGAAATGTGAGTGGAGATGCTTGCAAGAGCATACATGGCTAGAGAGAAGTGAAAGCTCGAGGAACCAAATAGAGCGGCTACGGTCAATCAAAAAGCAGCAATCGAGCAGGGAATGGTTGATATATTGGCCTTTAATCACTTGTTTGAACCTATGGGCAATGCAAGAGCATTCATGGATGACAGCATATCGTCCCAAATGTCACTCAAGGTAGGAAAAGGAAAAAAGAGAGAAATAAAGTAAGAAAACATAACAGTACACAATGAAGCCAGACGGAAGATATTTTGGCCGTCGGCTCATTCGTGCTTATGAATGAAGCTCAGTTTATTGATCGAATGTGTGTTTGCAAGTTCACCGTGAACAGCAATGATGTGTAGATGGAACGAAATTCTCAATAAGTTGAATCACATGAACAGCCGTTTGCTGGAAAATGCAGTGTGCAGACGACCACTTTAGGGGCCCAGTTTTTTAAAGTTATAAGAAGTTGACTTAACATTTATTCCGTTGAAACTGTTTATTTTTGTGCAGATTCTGCGTCCAGCAATGGGTCCTAGTCACACAAGGCTCGTTAAGACGGTTCGAGACAAGAGCGAGAAGCTCACAGTCGAGGCTAATTGACCGGTTGGCCGCGTGTTGCTTAATTGTTCGAAACTATTCGAGTTCCTACTGCGATCGACCTTCACCAGTGCAAATGAGGCGAACTAATTGATCAAGTTGCAACAAGAAATGAATTCGCTGTTTAGATCCGTTTATGCTTTTTTAATGTTTTTCCAACATAAAAATATATTTTCTTCCGCTGATCGGAAAAGCAATGTCTCGTCGAATTCTTCGACGCATATCACCACAATTGCGTATTACACAGTCATAATTGGGAACTTTACCTGTGTAACTGTTCAAGTGTTTACGAAGTGCACGGTCGTTCTCAGAATTACGTCACCTTGTGCTCACACGTCTACATCACTTCGTAGAAGCGGCAAGAAGCATGCAGTTTTCCCCATAGACCGCCAACCGTAAGCACGCCTTGGCTGGATCGAAAAAAATTACGGGACGGCGGCAGCCTTTGTACAGTGTGCAGTGGATGTTCACTCGATATGTCAGAAAATTGTGAAAAGAATTTGATCAGCTCCGGTGATGTTAGGTGTTTTGCCACTATTTAAATAATAAGTTGAAATGGAGCCATAAGATTAGCCTCATATTTAAAAAAGGCAAAGTGGGATTAATGAAGATTCTGTGAAAGCTGAATTCATCAGTGGAGTTTTTAGGAAGAATGGCGGCACCTTTCCAGGCTTTCCTTGTAGGTGCAAAAATGATCTTGCAGCAATTGATATGAGTGTTGATCCTACCTTCATTGCCATTAAAAATTGAACGAGAAGTTATCGCTGACGTCCGAGTGTACACCGTTTTATTGCATCATATTTAGTGCTTCAGCATTATCCCGAGATATAATTCTTGAACGAAGTGTTTTTTGCTGTACCCTGGTGGCCCTGTGGAAAAGCGCCATCGTTACCTTTTCTTCAAGAAATCCCTCTTCTTCCGTCAGCGATTGTAGATCAACAAAGTTTAAGGTCGTCTATTTGCAAAGCAATGGAAAATTTTGTAATCTGCACAAATATCGGATAGATGGCGTTTTGCTCAAATGGATGCAGCCGTTTTTGCCTCAGAAGAGCTTCAAATTTAGGATTGGCGATTCATTATAGCGGCCCCGTTATATTTCAAGCAATGTTCCTTAGTGCAGTGTTCCGGAGCCTTTATTCTTCATAATACATGTTATTGACGTATTTAAGCTCATAAGTGTGTGTAAACTGTTTACTGACGACCTCAAAACCTATTGGCTTCTCGTCGATGCGGCTGACTAATGGTCTCAGTATGTGTTCTTCTAGTCGCGTGCATTGCAGTTACGCACTGAACACTTCCACAAAGCCTTCGAGGCACACTACCGCTCTATTGTTGTCTACGTTTTTGGTCACTTGCAATGATGTGCTGAAAAATTCGGACGTATCCCCTCTAGCCTTCAGTGAGGCACTGAAGGCTAGAGAGGATACATCCGTATAAACCCTTTCCATATAAACCTGACTACATTGCTTGCCTTATGGTTTTCTTGCTTGAAAGCTTGGAATTTAGAAAAGCAATGCTTGGTTTCGGAATACGCCATTTAACTGTCATTGTCGTTTCTATTTATCCTGTGATATTTTTTTTTGCTTTCACTTCCCATCGCGGTCTGCGTGGCCATCGTTTTCACCTACCGCGCGGGATAAGGCTACTGTACAACACCTCACACATCTTGCACTATAGAGTGGTGATGGAGCGATGGATTGGAACAGCCTTCCAAAAAACACTGTAGAGGATAGGAATTTGGCTGTATTTATGTACTTCTCAAACATCCCAATTCCCGCTTCACTGTAAGAATGGCCGATAAGAAAACGATGGACGAAATGCTCAGTTTAAAAAAAAATTGATATACAAGCGCGCCGTGGTTTATCGCGACGTACTGCTTTATGATGCACTCTCACGACGTTTTTTTCGCTTTGTGCCATTAATGTCATTCTTATATTATTTCACTGCATCATAACAGTTTTCGTTGTTCTCCTATGCGTAAAGATCATTCTGTCTATATCACCGGATGGTGGAACTCCTACTTCCTTCGCTTGATCGCTTCTAAAAAATTTCGCGTATGAAAGGATGTCTTTTTACTGTTTTGGGTCACTGTTACACTTCCTTTGTCTCTTCTGTGATCTTCGTACTACCTAGACGTCCGCATCTTAGTCGAAATTCTGTCGATGGTTACTTCATGTCAATTAAGTCAGTCGCGCACATCTCTTATGAAACCTTGAAACACGTTCTACAATTGGGGAGATTGTCCGAGGAACTGACTTTGGGTAGCCCATCGTTGTTGATGACTCCTAACCTGATGAATTGGGAGGGTGCAATCGAGTCTACTTGTTGCATGGTGCTATCAACGAAGTGCTGTTTCTGACATTTATTACTAAACGAAATCCGCAGTCGACTTACAAAAATCTTTTCAGACAGTGCCTAACGGCATTCGTTGTCATTTGTTTCGGCTGCTTGCTGCCCGTCGCCGTCCGCGCAAATGCTTTGGTAGTGGTGGAAGCAGATGAGATATCCCGCAAAGTGCAGGTAATTTGGTGTCAGCATAAGCGTTGAACCCCCTGAAGGGACGAGGTATCGAGGAATAAGAGTTGTGACTAGGAATTTTGGAGCACTTCCTACGATGAGGTGCAGTTAACAACAGGGCTGGTGCCTAAACTTTTGCATGTCGACTTGTATGACCGTACATCCGCAAGCAACTATGTTTCGCATATGCGCCGTTTTATTTGCTCCAGGGAGAGCTGTTACGCTTATTCCGACTCAATAAACCTTAGGTTAATTTTTGCGAAGATGAAGGACATATAATCAGTTGATAAGAGTCCTTCAGAAGCGACGAATTTAACAGAAATCTATGCGAAGAAGAGGAGAAATTGCTGCCTGCTGCCCATCTCTGCGTGCGTTCATCCCTCTGCCTAACCGCAACTTTTTCATCATCCCTACACTAGGTTGCATAGTTAGTCACTGTCCTCAAGCAGTATTTAGACATAGGCACAAGCTTACATGCTTTATAGCTGTCATTCAGATGGATGGCTCATTCAACTGGCATGTTACTGACTCCATGTCACTAATTGCATTCGCTTGCACATATATGCGAAAGCGTCCCAAGAATCTTTATTGGTTTGCGTCATTTTCGGCAGATTGCTCCGAGCCGGTGCACACCTGTGGAGCCCTCATGAACGAGTGTAACTTGGAATGTGTCTGGATGCTTAGGAATCTCAGGACTTTGAAGTCTAGAAATTTGAAATGAAAAAAGGTTCTGGGAACTAGTGCTTTCCTCATAGATGCTGGCGAATCTTTGAAAACATAAAGTTCGACAAACGTATCTGTTCGCATGCAAACGGTCCAAAAACATTACTCATAAGAATATCTAGCAGTACAAATGTTATATTAAACGTTCTGCCTCATCTGTTATCCAGTCGTTTGAAGAACAAATCAGGGTCACAGGTTAGAATAAATTGAAATTCAGAAATGTGTGATAACAACTTGGGCGAACTGAATTTACGGTCACGTAAACCAACAAATTTTTGCATTCTGGTGGGTGGAGCTGTCAGTTTCAGAGCCTGCATGTGATGAGTAAGTAGAAAGCGGGGAAGTTTATTCAGGTAAGCGGCGCCTCCATATTTTCACGCATACGTGACGAAATGACTTTGTTGGAATACGTGTGCTGTAGAGCGTTGCATGTGACGTGTGGACAGACCAGCTGAAGGAATCACTCAGAACCGAGTATGTCTCCTCCTTTCGATCGGTATGATGAAATTGTGGTGGGCTCAAAAACAACTAAATGCAAACGCTTTGAAAATTGGTAGCAACGATCTGTATGAAGACGAAACATTTGAAAAGCAGTGGGAAAAAAGTGCAGCTCCTTCTTCCGCATCCTGCATATCGCTTTTATTGTAATGTTTCTGCTTCCATCTTTCTCCGATCTGTGCGTTTTGTATCACAGTGCAGTGTTTCCTTCCAGCACGTATTTGGTACGCAGTTTCCGCATATGGGATTGCGGATGAATTGCGCACGTAATCCCGAACTATAGGTTGCTTCCATTGGGAGTTGCTCAATGAAGTTGCACTTGCAGTCTATTCAAGAGGAGTGCAGAAAGTCAGTGGAGTGCAGCATGAGCGTCTACAATCAGATTCATCGTACAGTGAAATACAGTGGTCCGAGAGAAAGCCCTACGCGTGGTCTGATGACTCAAAGGAAGATACAGCCAACTGAAAGTGAAGCTTGAACTTATGAGGATGACAGCATTCATTTCTCTTTGCAAGCGGTACTCACTCACTGCCTGTACTAAACTTCGTATAAGCTTCACTGTCAAGGCATTTCATTGGCCAATGGGTTCCTTTGCAGAAAGGGTATATTCTTACTTTGTAAACAAAGTGATTTTTGTCACAGATGCAGAATAGCTCTGTTAAAAGTTGGAGCACATCCTAAAGTGGAAGTTGTTGATGTTTTGACAGTATGGCGGTTCTCGCCGAAATTTGCTCATGACGCGAAGGATATGATATGGCTTAACTGACTTTTTCAATTCGTCATATCCGGATTTTTAAACTGGCAGAACGCCTCTAGACTGCAGTTCTCAGGTTTGAACGCCTATTTTACCACTATAAAAACACCAGTGATTCATGCTAGTCCTCCGTATGTGACTTCAAGCTCTCGTGTGACACATTTCATTGCATTGGCCTGAACTGGGCACACTTGGAAATATACAGAAATTCCTCAGACGCAGGGTCACTCTCCAATAAGTTACCGACTTCTCGTGGTCCATGATTTCGTCGTTTCATGGTCCTCATGATTCAGTCCTTCAAGTTAACCATTTATGCCAAAGAAAATTTCACTCTGTTCTAATGAAACAGCAAAGGCTCCTTTGTGCTTGAAGATGCCTGAGATGGCAAGATTCGAAGACAATAAAATCACTCTCACGAAATCTTCATCAGCTGTGACAGTATTGTGTCATGGAAGGCTGCATTTGCATCATCATACTTGCACCGCCCGCTTCGTTACAGTGTATATTCAAAGGAATAGAAAACGTACCGGGCCCTCACCGGTTGTCACACCTTTCCAAACACGCATTTATCTGCTGCACCATACCATTTGGTTTCATTTCACTTGAAAGCGATATGCAAAATTTTAGTAGCTTGGGGTTTCTGTGATGGAACTAATTTTTTTGGCAACACTGAATGCTCAGTGCACCCCAAATAAATCAGGTGATGAGTGGTGTGGCATCCGAAGAAGTGTGGAGAAAAATGCCTTCTGAGGTTTCATCACTTAGTTGGCTATGTTCAGATGGGACACGTTGGGCAGAATGTAACCAAGGTTTTCTGCTGTCGACGCTTCCAAAAATTGTTCAGACAGACGGCACAGGCAGAGTTGCCTATAACGGCGATCAAGGTGCTGCAACTGTGACATAATCTTATCGAATGGGTTCACGAACTTGAAAATAGAGCAGTTAATGTTTTGTATTTTTCTGAAATTCTATGGCTTTCATAACCTCTCATATCAACTTCCTCAGCTGTACTTGCAATGGCTTGCAAGAGGACAGCGGATTTCTCATTGCACCTTCATTGAATGCAGAAATAAATGTGATCACAAAGAATATATTAGTGCCCACATAAATTATGAAAATAACAACGAATAATCTGCACACAACTGTTTACAGACACTGCAGAAGCAGCTCCCGAATGTGAACGTTAAATGAAAATCAAAACCCACCATTTAGCATGTATTTATTGCTCATCTCCGACGGAAATTCTCGGCTCCAATATTTGCAAAAGTGAGTAAGAGATTAATATGCACCACTGATTCATTCTACACTCATAGACATTTCTATGAAAATGATGAAAACGGTAGCTACATCGATTTGGGCCACAAATATGTTCGCGAATACGGGAGAAGGCGGCAGCATACACAGATTTTCACGTTTATTCTATGTGTGCTGCTGCACCCGTTTATTATGCCAGTGCCCCATTCAGTCAAATCACCAAGGAAATCTCCTATCGCCTTAAACATGAACATAAGAGAAAGGTAAGGATTCGCTTAGATAAACTGTGGTAATGCAGTTAAGGCGCAATATATATGTCAGAATACTGTTCACATCAATAATAAGGCACCATACGAGAACCGGGAGAAACGCTAAAGCTAGAAATGAGTGGAACTACGGGATTCGGAACAAAGTGTTTCGCTACTAAACTACTGTAATTATCCATCGTCTTGCAGTGCAGAGATTCCGCTTCCTTCCTTCATGTAAGTCGAGCATAGACATGACTATTCCTCAAAGCCAAACCATCACAATTCTTTAAAGTCAGGATGTACGCATTATAGTTTCTGCATTATTTTTAAAGATGATCAGTTAAGTTAAGACGAAACGGGTATATTCGAATATTCCAAATAGTTTACATACATTCTGTGACGTGCTTGTTTGCTGTTTTACACCGATCGCTTCATTGCAGAAATCAGCTTTTTTTCTATTTTTCTGGTCGATGCATTGGATGATGAATAATAACATACTGCCAAATAATCAAATAAAACGGTGAAAGATATTCGTTAAGTTTCGTCAAAGATGCGAAGCGCACCTTGGGCATTCATTTTTGTACCTCTCATAACCTGATTTTCATTGAAAGCAAACGCAAGTTGTTGCTTGACTTCAGCAGTCATAGCTCACAAACTGGTGAAATTTCCACCTGTAAGCAATCACATAACCAGTTGCACTGGCTATAGATTTTGTCATTCAGCGACTTCTATTGCAACATTGACTGCTTCGTTGCCTTGGGATACCTTGAATGAGCGTCGTTGTGTGCTGATGCAATGTCTCAGCTCGTTTATGGAACCTTCAAGCCTGCCAATGGATAAGCAACGTCAAACCATCCTCACCACACTACGTTCTTATGATATGAGAAAGGGGGAAAATTAGGAAGGAGACTGATATCGATGTCGACTGCCTGCATTAGAAGATGAAAATGCCAGTGAAGACTAGAAAGGAAACCGCGTTTACAAATCACTACAGCGCTTACAGTTTGCCAGCTTATCTTGAACAGATTAGAAAGATCTTTGCAGGTGATGTAACCATACCAACTGAACAACTACTATTTAAGGCATATTGATTGGAACCCGGTTTAATCTTCGTTATTGGAGACTATCCGAGGACACGAGTCTTCGATAAGTTCACCTTTTATGTATTGCGAGCCTCGATTACAAAATATAATCACAACTGCAAAGTTATGCTGGACGAACCAGCGAATACGTCTTTGAGAATAGAGCTTTTTGTCCTGTTTCAATTATCGCAAATGTTCTGCTCAGAAAAACAAAAGAAAAAAAAAACTCGCAGCACACTTTTCTGTCTCAGATAGTTGGTGTTTGTTAGCTAGCATTCTAACGTGGTATCGCGTCGCCTCCCACAGTGCCGGTCTTGTACTGTTTTTGCTGGCGTAGTACTGCAAAATACTCCACGGAATGTTTCCCGTTATACCTTCGAGCATGCTGACAATGGTATTTTGATTACTGTGTCTACTTGGAGGCAGATTGAAGGATAGACGCGAGATGTGAACATTAGGTTCAACGTAACTGATAACTTGCAAACGTTAAAGGGCCAGTTTAGGGTGCACGTATAATAAGCTTTATAAGATAGGATAACGCTGCTACGAACAGTCACGCATTATTGCAACATCTCAATTTTCCAGTAACGAGTACCAAATTTGTATAACATAATTCGTATGTTATTCTGAGGGTATATACGCGCAGAGTAACGCCTCCTCATTTTGACTTTGTTATACATGAATTGATCATTTCGCGTTACCTCCGCCGGAAGCTTCTCTGGGTGCCTCAACTTCTACCTGAAAATTAAAATCTTTCGAAATAGAGGAGTAAATTGCATTTACGGGGTGGGAATTTTGCAAGCGCTACTTCTAATAAACTGTGACGAACGTAAGGGTTTCATATTTGGTGTTCATATATTGCGAACCTACTGCTGACGACTAGAAGCTTTGTCACAAAAAAATTAGCAACTTCACTTGATCCTAAAAAGCGTGATGAACTAAACGCTTTCCTTTGAAGTACTCGAGCAAACAGTCATAAGAGAGGATAGTTCATTGGACCTTCGCCTAGTCTGTGCTCCACCAAATGAAAATTCATAATGCATTTTCATCACATGTGAGAACTTCTATGAAAAGCTTTCAAGACCAATCTGACCCAAGGACAAGAGCTAAACAATAGGACTAAAGTTTATCCGCTCAGACTTTACAAGCATAGCAAAATTTCGACGTTGACATCTGCTCGAAGAGAGGTGCTTTAATTTAAACTGCAGGTCTCCACCGGAAAGCATTTATCTTGTTTACGCCGACAGGCGTTTATCTTCAGATGTCTACGTCCACAGATCCTTTCAGTTCCGAGGAGAAATAGTTATTCATTACGCGCGAATAAATCCCCAGGTTCAAATATCGTGATAATTCGGCAAACTCACTGAGAGAAAAATGCGAGCATCGAATAGCATCGCGCTTCTTTATCACAATAAATGTAACTGCAAGGTTCGCGTAAGTGCGAAGAAATCTTTTTAAAGCTTTATACTGCTTCCAACCAATCAATACTCTTGTAAGTACTTGTCTCACGGACGTTCTTGCATGTGTAAACGTTCTGTGGCGATTTTTCAGTACAGTTGGAATGTATGGATGCAGGTGCTACTTAACATAATTTGCATCACAAACGAACTTGCTCATGTGCCGCCATCTGGTAATTCCGATGTCCCCGTTCCCACAGGCAAGTGGTATTTCTAAAAGTGAATGAATAGGTAAAAAGAAATTGAGCTCTCAGGCGGTAATCGGTTGGCTCTATCCGTTCTCCTTTTCCTCGTCTGCTCGTATCCATACGGCTTTGGAATAAAAGAATCGACTGAAGACGGTATCGGAGAAAACAAACAATCCGAAGAAGTGAAAAACCGACATTCCGCGAGGAAAAGAGGGGACAGTATGGAAAAAGAATTTTAGAGGAGGAGAAGGGATTGAACGGAGAGCAGATGAATATGGCCGTTACTTAGACAATTGCCATATGACGGACTTCAGCGGAATGGACGTGATGACAGTGGTCCGATGCAAAGATGTTAATTGGAATGAAAAATAGTCCACACCAGAAGAACGTTGTTGAGAAGGGCAACAGTGCTATAAAAATATGAAGAAAATAGTGCAGATAAAATAAAAGAAAGCTTGGACGTTGTTTAAAAAGTGATTTAATACCCCATGGAACAAAAAACCAATTGACTATTTCCACGCCTATAGAAAGGATGACGTGAGCTTATGAAGACACATCTCCTAATTCTGATTAAGTCGCGTAGTTCACAAATGTGATCCGCAGAAACCCAGAATCAGCTCTGCAGTATTCAATGTGCCCATCCGCCACTTTTCCGCATGCCTGATCCAGAACTACGAAGCAACTCACCCCTGAAGAAGACATCTTGGCATCGCTATTGAGCGCGTAATGCTTGTCCAAAGATGCCAACACACGGACGTAATCTCCCCGCGCTGAAAGATTTCCAAGGAATTTCCACTTGCAAATCCCGCAGAACACCGATCATAATTCTTGAGGCTTATACTTCTCTAATGTTTTGCAGAAGTGGATAAAGAAATAAGCAGGACAGTGGCCGACGTGACCGCAAATTTTTTGAGAAGACAGGTGTCACTGCGGAGTTTCTTACCCCTTCCAACAATATGAAGGTGTGGTATGTTCAGAACGCGCAGTTTATAACTTGTAAATCGAGATAGAAACATGGTATTATAACTTGTAAACAAACGCTTCGCTCGAGTGAGTGGATCTACAGTTGGAAAGAGGAAGGAGAATGGGGGAGATGCTAATAGAATAGATGGAGGACAGCGGTCAAGAACGACGTGAACACTTTCAGTCTTTTCAGAAGAGCATGCGACTGAAGCTTTATGATGTGTTTCACCAGAAAATGCTTGATAAAATAAAATTTAGTTCCGATGTTCTGAAGAATAAATCCTCAGCACTGTTAAAGATCGATGACTACGTTCGCTTTTTTTCATCATCATAACACCATAACTAGGAGTTTTTTTTAACAAATACAGTGATGTGTCACCTAAAGGCGATTTGCTAGCGACCGTCGCGTATTGATTTCCTCCTCTCTAGGATTAGCAAAAGCGTGCGCAGGAAAGTACTATTTTCGAAAAGGAAATAGGGGTGGGGAAGTGAATCGATCGCTTCCTCGGAAGCCACCACACATCAGCACCCTTAATGTTCGACTGGCCGAACGTGTTTGATTCCTATATTTGCAGTGCGTGACGTAAATAAAGCGCTATAAATCTAAACATCTTGTTCCTGTTTACTTGTAACTAACTCATACACCATCAACATTCATAGGGAATGCTCGACTGGTTAAAAACATGTCTGACAGAGGCGAACTTTAAAAGTCCGAGGCAGAGGTCAGATAATAAGAAATATTGCTTAGACTGCTGCTGAAATTCGAATGTTCGAGGTATAAATTTTTTTTCACCCCTGACAACTTCAATTTATAAATGCCAAATTTTCCTAAAAGCGTTTCACAGGACCAGTTCAAATATGGTTGCAATTTTCTAGTTAGAGGTCCGTTTTCTGTGTGGTTATATGGAATGGAATTCGACATATCACACTACTGTTGTAACTGTAATTCGAAATCACTCTATTCAGAGTTCAAGACATCTAATTTCTAAGACGGAGAGAGAAACGAATCAAGCATGCCTGTGTTGCGGCAAGCAAATCACACAAGAAGTTTTCAAGCTACGATAAGGGGAACGGTTTGAAATACCATAAATCGATATAACAGAATAGCTCGAAGGTATTTCAAGTCAAGCAAAAGCAAGAGAAAATTTTCGAAGCGAGATGAGCAGTCAGAAACTGAGATTTTAAGACGAACAAGGCAAGCGAAAAAAACCTATTTGCCACCGAAGTTCATTCCTCCATTTTTTGTTGGGCTCTAACCAAAGCGTCATATCTATATATCGAACTGACGACAGCTTTTTTTGCGAAATAAGTGCTGAAGAATTGTGGTGAAAGTGTTAAAACAGCTGAATAACTGTTGACTTACTGAGACTCTTTGATACAGGTCTCCATATAAGTATTGTTACAACGATGAGTGGTGTAAGTGCAATGATGAGGGAGAGGCAAAAACCAACGACTCCAATTCCTATCAACGCCCTTTTGCTTATTACGAACGGTATCCGATATTTCCGTAAAATATTATTCTGCAAATAACCGAAGCATTTCCTTATCGAAATCCAAAAAAAAGCTCTCGCAAAAACAGCCCATTTGGTTGCGAAATCACACCTTTGAAATGAGATGATCGGCGCACTTTGACTTGTCATCACTGCTCATCCCATGCTTGACATTGGGGAATGAGGTTGTTCATTCGAAGATTCTAAGGGGGCACATGAGTTCAAGGCTGGTAATCTTCCGCGGAACAGTAAAGAAAAATCTACAGTTATTACTGAAAACTCCAAATTACTGATAATGCTGTATTTTGCGTGAACTTATCTCCGTCGACAACTCATGAATTTGTGTACAGGGTTGTCTTTGCTTACTCACGCTTCGTCGATGTTGTCTGTCTGGATGAAACTTTTGTGCTGCTTGGAAAATGTTATAACCTTCTGAGTTTCTGCATATTTTCTCTTACCTTCATTATGCCGGCTTGAAAATTCATCAGATTCCTTTGTTTTGTTCATTTACTGGACACATATATAAGGTGAGTGGAAGAAATCGGAGACATAAGGACTGGTAGAGGACTGTGAGAAACGTCAGCCCCAATAGAAGTTTCAGTTTTGAGGATAAAGGTATAAAACGTGCTCAATTCAATTTCCTCTCACTCATTGTGCATGCCAGCGACACTTTTTTTCTGAGGAAAGAAGATTTGAAATTTGCCGGCCCAGAACAGCTGAAAGAGTGAGGCTGGTTGACGTGACATGCCTAAACGACTAAACGGATTAAATTCTTAGGGAATAAGTGGTACAAGGTACTCCTTCTTCGAACATAGGATGGGCTCAAATTATGTAACTCGATAAGCGGATGGTCCACGGATCTACGCTGTTTCCAGGTGCCAACAGCAGATCAAAATGGACATGTTGGATGTTTTCCGGGCAAGCAGAAATAAGACATCAGCGGCAGGAACACTGTGTGATGAGGAAGGGAAAACAAGTTGTGATCAACGCTCTCTCTCAAAAAAAAAAACTGTTGATAGACTGCTTCAACCACATGACTTTCTGTTTGCTCGTTTATATTCGTGACCTTCTAAGAATGACGTTAATTAGAGAAGGATGAGATTTAGGCAATTTCAAAGGGATTGCAAATTGAACCACAAACTTTGGAAGGCACACATCGAGGGACCAGTATTGACTGGCGGAATACTGAAGAAGGTCATGTTCACGTTGCGAACGTGGTCCCAAGTCGTAAATTTGCTGAGAACATGGAAAATTCGTCTCGCATGATGATTAAAAATCACTGCCAAGTACGTCATGAATCTCTCTTTGACTTCGTATAAATCCGTCATTGAAGAACAAAACTATATTTTCTGAAATAAAAGGCTAGATATGAGCATGTCTGTAGCAAAGGATTTTACGGCACTGTGATTGGATAACGCATGTGGGGAAAGCGACAACATTAAATAAATGCAGCACCCTTCAGTTGTTGGAGTAAGGTAGTCACTGAGATGTTGCTAGGATATCCGATTCCGATTTCTAATTCCGATTTCTTTCCTGTTGCTAGCATAACTATGCCTAAGTAAGGGATTCGAGAAGCTGTCGGCTAATGCTACATCAGGAAATTTGGATGAGCTGATGGAGAGTAGGGCGTCCAGTGTGTTTAAACGGATCACTCCATCCGCTTTCCGGGCGTCATATTTCGATTGTGAAATATCACACAATCTGTAAATGCGCTGACGTCGCACTTCGTCGTCTTAGACGTATTGGCTCAATCGGCAGTTCATTTGTTATGCCTCTCGTCTTCTTGCTCAGCAGTATTTCAGAGGCAGTGCTCGTTATTGCACCTGATTTTCTTTCCAGTCAACCATCCATTACTTCTTTACTTCTTTCAAACTGCTTCAAGCTAAATTTATCTCTCTAACTTATTTTTGTGTGATGAGGTCAGTATTCTGCGTCTAAGATCATAATGTGAAAAGTTTTCACAGGGTTCACCTAGAAAGTAAGCTCTGTGAGATTACGGGCAGATGTTGATTAACCGAAAAAATCTCTCGCACAAGCTTGTTCCATATGGCTTGTGCTGAAATACAGAACTGCGTGCGTGCTTTTTCCTTACATCATATTTGGCTCACACGCTACATAATAGCGTCCATTGATGGGTATCGATGTGCAGCTCGCAAAGCGCTTCCGCATAAAACCCATCGGTGACAGTCACAGTCCATCCCTTTTTATCGGCAAATTGAAAGACAGCGAAATAACACTTATTCGTGAAGGGCGAATAGAAGAAAAGATTCTACGTACGAGGAAAAAGTGGACTTGCGGATTTATCAGTGCAGTGAAAAAAGGAAACGATACAATATCGTAAATTACCAAAGTAATCGTACCTCACTTAACGACAAGAAACCGTGATTTCCTTTATCCCTGAAACAGTTTTGTTTCATCACAAAGTTATTGGAGGTTTTAACCGCCCTTCTATTCACATATAGCAGACTACGGACGACGATGACAGCTACGATTCCTTAGATTTTTTTCACTGAGGTGAGCCGAATCTCGTCCGTGGAATAATGAAGACGCAGGTTTCATATGATGCGTATGTCAGTCGTTGCCACATATTTCGTCGTTCTTTACTACTAATTTCCGCCGACTGTTTCTGATTATTTATGTATGAGCCCTTGCAAAACTCAATTAGTTGTTAACTTCTACCGTCACATTTGCACGAACGGTTAGAAACCGTCTCTCCTTTGTGTTACATATAAATCGTAGAATGGTTACTCGTAAAATCTGGAAAGTTAGCAGTGAGAGACCACATAGGAACAATAATGCAAGCGGTTTTAGGACGCATAGGTCACTCCTCGTCAATCAATCCTAAATACGCTCGCGGGTAATCGCGAATACGTCATATGTGACGGCGAGACAGAACACCAAAGAAAAATGAACTTATCGTCTCGATTCCGTAAACGACACCCTCCCATTTCTGTCTCGGACTCGGCAAAAACCCGATAAAGAATTCAAAGCCATCAAGCGGTGTTACACATAAATCACTAACACAATTGTAGATCGAAATGAGTCGTATTTGACGACAGGAGTTTAGAACTGATAATCAGAAGACGTTGCTTGCAATTCCATCGCTTTGTCTCATAAAATGTTTTTTTTTGTTGCAAAAGCTGCCTATCTTCACCGTTTCTTTGAGGGAATTGACTTGACAACGAGAGTTCATGACGTTTTAATCTTCCTCTATATCTGCCTTAAGAGAAAGCAAGAGATACATACTTATTGGAGCTCTCAGTTTGCGCAAGAGTTTTTCTTGAATCTTGCAGCCCATACCCATAACTGGGTCCATTTATTGTGGTGCCCATGATGTCATCCAAATGATGACTTGCTGTATCGATCCTTGATTCGCTGAAGTTGGACAGAGCGACCTTCTCCTCTATGCCTGCGAGCAGCAAAAAGAAGCAGACGAATGATGTACGTGACCTCAGCATGACCGCACAAACTTAGCGCTGTCGTTGAAAATAATACAGTCATGAAATGCGTTTCTACGTCGTCGTATAAAATATGCGAAAAGCTGTTATCGCAGTTGGAGGCCTCTATAACAGCTGTGGCGACGATGTTTTGTGCAACCTCATTGTTGCACTGACATTTCGGCCTAATGGTGTGCCACAAGGAAGTCTTTTAGGTATTACTTGGTTCCCCATGTGCATTGATGGTGTTTCTTACAACATTCTGAACATTATTAGGCTTTTGCTGAAAATCTCAAAATTTATTGCCCACTCATGATTCTGCTTATGACAGCCATCTTTTGCAAAGTGAAGTTGATGCATTCGTTAACCGGTCGAAATTATGGAGACTAAATATTTCGCACGGGAAGTGTCCTGTGTTGCATGTCAACTTTCATCACAAACGTTTTCTCAAGCAACGACGCGATGTTTCTTCTACCGCAGAACAGCGTCCGTGAGTTTAGAATTATAATCGATTGTGAATTTCACTATAGTTTGGCCCGTTCCACTGTTAGCGATAAAGTCGTCGGAATTTGCCAACTGACCTCTTCAATGTTCAGAGTACAGATGTGCAGCGCGCTACTGAAGTGCATTCATCGCATCGTTTCTTTATTGCCGGCCCGTTTTAAAATATTGCACTCCTGGACGGTCTGTTTATTTGATTTCTAGCATCGGCTTGCTAAAAAATGTCCAGGAACATTTCTTCCGCGTTCTTTTTCAGAAGACCTTTAACGTTTCATATTAAGATGATCACATTACTACAACCGATAACTTGCGGTTTTGCGCTATACGAGCTGTGGATTGCAGGGCTTGAGGCCTTCTTCGTAAAGAATAAGCTGCATACTGCTCCTCGGGATTTCCAGTTCCAGGGAGCGTTGATTGGCTGATTTTTCTGGGCTGCCGTCGGTGGCACTCAAGAACTGTGGTTTTTTCTGGTCCGCTGGGCTGACTTATACAAATTTTTGCGCGCTTTTTGATTCCAGGCCCATAAACAGTTCATTAGTTGAAGAAGGCAATAATTCATAGAAGTATTCAGGTGCCATGAATGATTCACCTTTCCAGGTGATTCACCAAGGCAATAATGGTGAATGGTGATTCACCATTCACCTAATTCAATGTATTCAGGTGAATGATTTACATATTCACCTTTCCTTACTCTTCCTTCCTTTTTCAGAGTGCGTGGAAAGATCGGAAAAGAGGATTAAGTGCAGAGGCGTTACCTTGGCCTGAATTCTGCAGTCCCTATTGCAGTCCTTTTCGCCTTACACCAGACCGCCATTTACTATAACCATTTCAAGTACGCTGGTGTACGCCACTAGGTGCAGTCAGAATGACTAGGAGGCAAACAAGTGATGTGAAAGAACAAAGACGGGTTAAAGGTAGTCCAGTCTTTTGATTCGTTCCTCCGATCTCGTTTGGGTGCCTTCTCATCTGTGGCCGAAATCCAGCTCTCCTCTTGAGCGTGGTCTGGGCTAAATTGTCCCATGAGTACCCAAAAGGTCCCCTCTGGTTTCATTTAGGTTTGATAGAAGGACCTTTACCTAAGCAACGATTGTTCCTTCATAATTTACTCTAATTTTCATTATCACAGAGAGAAGATAAGCCGCCACATTTTTATTAGCAGCTTTTCTAGAGGCAGTCAAGAGGATGCCGCACTTGCGCATGTGTAGGTGCCTATGAACAGCAGACGGCAGCGACATTACTGACTGCGAAACAACAGTTGATATGCTTATCATGGCCACGGTCAGGTTTAGCAACTTTATCGCAATGATATTTTAGCGTCACAGGGACTCGCGTGTTGAAAAAATCTTGCTCGGAAATTCAAGATGCACTTCGGTCATACGACGTGCTCAGGATACGTTGATCATACGACAGGAAAAATATCCTATGATGCAGCTCTGTAGAAGAGCTGTGATTTTTCCTCGATGGGACATTTTTATATCCTATTGAAGAAAAATATCCTATCATAGGATATTTTTATCCACATATTTATCCACAATATTCACATGTTATCCGCAATATCCACATATTTTTCCTCGTTGCCCTCCTCCCATCCTAGAATACTTTCCCCTGTTCTTTCCCTCATCTTCCTTTGACGAAAGCTCATGACTCGTGACTGAATGTTTAAGATTCTCAAAAGCTTCATGAGATATGCTTGTACGCATTGCACTAATTCGGAATTCATTCTATTTCGTTACATTCATACATAATCATGACCTGTGTGGATTCCTCATTACAAAACAGGCTCACTGCGATCATATCGAACGTTTCGACATGGATTTATTGTCGGTTAGGCCGACGCTGCAAGTAAATGGATGATTTCACCAGTGTAGCGTAAATGCAACATATATCTCTGCTACGAAACTCTTTGACATTAGGTAAAATGAATAGTAACCGGAAATATTCTTCGGAGTATTATGAGTTTCGCAAATTTCGCACTTCAGCACTACGCATATTGAAGGATGAGCAAAAGCTTCTCGCATCAAGTAGCATCTGGTTCCTATTTTCCTGCGTTTATTGTGCTGCGGGTCTTCTCTCGGGGTTGATCCATAATAGAGTGTTGTCATTCGCCCTCTAATTTTACGGAGACGGTGTTGAGGGCCGGCAGAAATAGCCACAAATCCGTCCCTTCGATGGCATCCAGTAGCTTTGTTTCTTTACTCTGGCATAAATCGAGTGGTATCTGCGTGACATGGATCCATCTCATTTTCCATATTTGATGCCTTCACAGAATTTCACGGTTCTGTTTCATTACTCTCACCCAGCAACTGTTTTGCGTCAGTTTATCCACATCATGTAAAGCGTGCAACTGGGAATTTTACGAATATGGATAAATCCGAAACCTACTTACTTTCTGCAGATTCAATACCTCAGTTTCGTATAGGCGAACTCAAATATGGCCGGCCGATGAGATCTAAATGAGGCTGATACCTCCACTGCTAGTAGTGCAAGTAATAGCACATGACATTGCTACTGCTGCTCATTAATATCATTTGCAAGACTGTCTGCATTGACGATAATGCTTATTTAGTACCTCACTCTGGCATGACGGATGTGCACGTAGAACGTATTCGGAATTCGTTTCCCCACTTTGGTTCAGACGTTTTTGACAGCGACTTTGTGCCCTTCGTGGCATCAGGTCACAAGGATTTTGATGTTTCCTGTAAGGAACAACAATAACGAGAGACAACATCAATGTCAATGAATTGCATGCACCAAACATCTTGCAATGGAAATTTCATCCCGTTTAAATTTTTATGACTTCTACATGGCATAGAAAACTTTCAGGATGAGCGTTACAAAAATTCTGATAAAGTCATTTGGCTATCACATAAAGCTGCAACGACAGATAAAATCTCGAATGTGGCAACCAGGAGGGTAAATGTGCGCACTCAGCCGCGGGAGTTGACAACCAAAAATTTTTGAAATCTTAGGCATCTTCAACCTCAAAAATGTCCAATGGTAGTGATCTGAGTTCCTTGAAATTCTTCTGGTTAGCCACTTCAAATATTCCATCACGTCAAGCATGACAGTGAAGGATCAACGCGTGTTTCTACCCGAATTTTTAAAACAACAAGGATCTGAACAGGTTGTCATGCACAACATCACCGCTTCTGTTGAAGCAGCCGAGGCAGCTAGGTCTTTTTTGCTGCCAGTCGGCTTCAACCGCGGTAACGCATTTCGCGAATATCGACAATCAGCGATCGCTGTAGTCTCGCTGGGGATGTTCTAAAATAGTTTCCAAACGCTGATGACGTTGAAGTTTTTGCTCACGGTGTTTTTCCTCAATTGATCACGTGCAGTCCAGCAATGACATGATCTAGCGAAAATATGTCCGCGAATGGACCACTCCTAATAATTTTTGTGAAAGCCTCTGAAGAGTCTCCCATTATTAATGATGACATGGTTAGAACTGTTGTTTGAGCTGGTTACCTCGATAGTTCACAGAGTTATGGATCAACCCTTGATATTTATGTGGAAAAAAATGCTGATTTAAAAGCCACATAATTTTCTCACAACGAAATCAAATACATCTTCAAAGCATACCATCGACTCGTGCCCACGTATGGTACAGTACTGCTCCATTCCAATCCCATTCGGCGCGGGTGGTGTCTAGTTTGTCGGAGTAGGCAACAATGGTCGACCCTATGATACTCGGTAAGAAAACTGTCGGTTCCCTGCAACGCAAGAAACCGACAAACTTTGTGGAGGTATTTCCACAGAGGAAAAAATCAGTGAGATGCAAACGTTGGTGGTGTGGTATGAGAATTAGCCTACTGCACAGGCCACAGGCCGAAAGCCTTCAACTTCTATTGCGTAGAACCGCAACGACGATGACCCTTCGCGGCTCGTCACTGCCCATACGAACCGCGTCCGCGAGGCTTTATGAAAATTTTCCCGGAAGAGGTGCCGTGCATTATGTTTGGTAAGTAATGTCATTAAATTTTCTCCAGAAATTGTCTGTCCTCAGGAATTGCGATTTCCTGCGCAGTAGTAAATTCCCACAACGGTGATGAAATTTTTAAAAGGCCGGCCACCAGCAGCCACCTTCACCTTAATTTCCTTCCTCAGCGCAGCCAGGGTAAATTACTATTGAACAAATTTTTCTCACCATTTTTACTCCTGGCATTTTTTTATGGCCAGACACTATTCAGATCGACAGGCGTCAAGACGTCTGTTAGTCTGAACAACGAGGGATTCTTGTGGGTCTGCGTCTAATGCATCTAACGACATTTCAGTCCTTTCTTTAGCAAGAGAGTCGACGGAAGTAAAGCACCATTGAACCTTCTTTTCATGATCTACCACATTTCCAAAAGCGAGGATATCCACAGATCTTCTTGGCGATCAAATGTTTTCTGGATAAGGGCCGGCGCCGCGCACTCAATCCATCGGATAGCTCAAAGCATATGTTCTAACATATAAAGAAACTTAGACGATTTTACACATCTGAATTTAATGCTTCCGGAAAACCTGAAAGATGTTCCTTCAGTTTCTCCGGAAATCTGAAGTAGTGTCTGCTCCGAGACTTCCATGAAAAGAGATGGTCTTCTGTCGGGGTTCATCGCAGAAGGCTTATGCATGTATAACTATCTGTGCGTTCATATTTGGAATGCCGAATAGTTCTTTTGTTCTTCTTGCGTATTTCTTTGCTGCTTTGTTTTCTGCGTATTCCTCCTTTCCTGCAAAGTAGATTTTGTCACTTGAACAGTGGTTAATTCAAGCAGATGCCGGCTGTTGTTCCACAACAGTGAATGATCTAAAAGCATGAGGTTGTCGAGGTTTTCTAGTATGCCATGGACTCTGACATAGTCAGCAGACCCCTATGTTACGATAGGTGAGGAAATGTTCGGTTCTGCTAGAGTTCGATGGAATATCCGTATTCCCTCAAGACGCATGTGTTGCCTGTGTAATGCAAAAAATATCTCCCGGAAGGATTGTACTGAAGTAAGGCTACTGATAGGCACACTCGAAACAAGCGGGCAGCTATTGGTGCAATCAGTAGAGCCATACGGAAGCAGTCATCAGAAACTGCATTGCTGTGAGACAGAGAAACGAAGAGATTGCAGCTGTGAGGGGCAAACATACTACATGACGTGATAAGGGTATATTTGCTAGAGAAGGATCCATCTGTATGTGAGCTTATCCACAAAACAGTTGAACAAGCGTAAGGAGTGAGAAGTTGCAACAGACGGAAGCAGTTTTCATAGATGAGGCCCACCGTTTGGGTTTGATCATGTGAGAGGCAGTTGTTACTCCGGGTGCGGTCTACAGTGACGAGTATTTACAGTGAACTTCCCCGCATAGTGCCACACTCGGCAGTAAAACGGCGATTGCCTTTTTAATAATGCGGCCGTAATTATTGCGAATGGATGTTCTCTCGTGGGGCGGATCTCACATTTAGGTAGAAAGAACGCGTCGAAAAACGGAGTTCGCTGTATTGCTCGTTATTGTTGCACATATCCTGCTTTTCGTTTCTTCTTTTCTACAGTTGCTCTGATCTATATTTTCCCCTTCTACTCGATATACATGGAAATGTTCTGGGCATGCATCATTTCATATATGTCTGTATATCTCCACTCGTTCCTGTTCATAGCCCGGGTAATCATCGCACTGCATCATCCTCGTTGGCATGCCTTCCTCCGAGCTGCTGCTGATAACGACTGATCAGTCTCTCGGAGTCGTTTGTTGAATTTTAATCTTTCATTTCAACTTCCTTCAACTTAGGAGAGTTATTACATTGAGGTATTGAGCACGCTTCATATCCTCTCAGTGGTGAGCCCCCTGTAACATTGTTTCCTTAATCACTGACACATAAAGATAGGACGGTTTCTTACAGTTTCAGAAGTTTCACCTGCACTTCATCGTTTTGCGTTTCAGTGTTTTCGGGTACACGCGATGTATTTTGACACACACTCGTACTACAGATCGCTAGGAGCACTTTTTTACCTGCCGCTGCACGAGTCACTCTAATTTCTCCCCCTCCCCCTCCCCCCCCCCCCCCCCGATCTACTTGTTTTCGCTGTATGAAGTCGTTGACAGGAGTCATGCCTAAGTTCCAGACCGAAACCCTTTCTTCACATGTTACTGACTTTCTGTCAATACAAAGAACAGTTCGCAGTGGGAAAGAGATGCCTTTAAACGCCCCCTCACCAATCATCAAACCATGCGGTTTGTGTTTTCGAAAAAGCTGAAACTAGCTGTAAGCACGGCGCAGAAAATTTGCAGTTCCTGCGTCAGCTCACTGCGATGTGTTTCGTTGCTGTTGGCAAAGTGCGGAATATTTTTAATTTTGTGCAACTTTGGAGTCCTATATAGCTAATATGGAGGTTGGAGGGAGAGATAGCAGAAGGTTTCCTTGAAATGCATTATGCCGTAGTCGGCGCCCAGATGACGGTTAGATGCTGAACTAGTGGAATCGTGGTAAAGATCGCTAGCAGCAGTCACTTTCGTTTCGAAAAGTAAAATGGTGGAGGTGGTTCTTTCGCTCCTTCATTTCTTTGTAGCACTTATAACTTTTTTGCTATAGCGTTCGCGAATATTCTTTGGTTTCCTACACAGAATTACCTTTGTTTCAGTGTTGCTGGCAGTCTTGTTCATCACCTTGTTTGCTAGTGACCACTGCTTAGGTGCCTGAGGAGTGAATCAGGATTGAACTGGCACTGCTCTGCTTTCAGTCACAGGAATTGCTTGCGAAGAAGCCAGACAAGCATCACAGTAGCGAGCGCTTCATATAATGCAGCACCATGGAGTCGCTTGCGAAGCTCTTTTAAGGCAGCATTTTTGATATGAGTTCGTTAACTGCACTCCTAACCACTGGTGAATTGGTATCTTTTCGACTACCGCATCGCTGTGCTGGTGGTGGTGGAGTAGGCAGAACAGTGGAACCGCGGTAATGGTTTCGCATGAGCTGTGACCGCATGGGATGGGGGAGCGATGAGACGCGCTAGTGTTTGAGGCAGTGAGGTGTTTAGCGTCATACATTGCTGAGTGCATCTAGGCTAGCTTTTTTCTTTTTTTTTTTTCAGCTCGTGGCCTCGGCCCCCTTCTATAAGAAAGAGCATTTCGTTATTCGAAGTCTCATGGAAAGATTATGTCTCAAAGTCCGAAGACTTTTGTCTTGAGGGCTTCATCGGTCGAGACAGGTTTTCGCCGTGAGCAGAATAAGGTACGTTGTGGATTCACGTGGAACGACATGTCAAGCACTTGACCTCCCTTCCCTCGTGCTCTCAAACGATACTCGTGGTTTCATTGGAGAGTGGTGTTCGTGACACCTCGCTGGAGATGCCAGAGATTTCGCATGCTGTTTTTATCGTCTTACGCATGTTTTGTTTCCTCCAGCATTTTTTATGTTTCACCGTACCGAATTTCAGGTTCGAAGTTATACCTGTAGCTGATATTTAGCGATGGGCGACAAACATCTTGCTGTAATTTCTGGCAAAATGTTTCATTCGTCACGCAAACTTCCATTTTAATCTACGACATATAAGAAAACTATTCAGAAGACCGAAAGAAGCTGCTTAGTAAGCTGGTTTCCTGGATCTGGGAGGTGACTTCATGTTTATGCTTACAACAGACCCACAAAATTTTCCACGAGGACTTCTAGAAGTTCGGAACGTTGGAGCGAACAAAATCTCAAACTGCAAATGCCTTAGCATCCGCACCGTGCACTTGGGAGAAAACAGCGTTGTACAGTTATGCTCAATAATCCCTCCGAAAACACCCCATGGAGCGCATATGTTCAGTCGAATTCACCGATTGATTAGGTGAGCAGCAAGACATCTTTTTCGAGGCGGTGAATTTGGAAATTGGTCATGTGCTCGAAATGGATCGGTTGAAGTGAAGAGTCTAACCGACGTCTAACTTGCCAAGCCAGCACATATTTCTCATCCTCCGTAACGATTACCTCATGAACTTAATAAAAGCCTCAACGAGACTGCGATATGGAAAAGTGAGGCAATGACGCTTTCTCTTCAGTGGCTGCTGACGATGCTAGCGAATTCTTTAACAACGCTAAGTTTAATGCTGTTCGACATCAGGCGATGACATTAATGGTCTCTGATTTGGAGAGCGCAAACACGTGATAGAGGTACGACAAGATACCGTATAACATAACACTGCATTTTTCACCTTGCTGCGCGCCAATATGCGCAGAACCTCTCGTTCAAAAAACGAAGAGGGTAACTCCGCTACGTGAAAGTCGGGTTCTGATGTGAACACTCAAGTGACATTCATGACGAAGATTTCGTCTTTCTTTTGACACTTTGTAATATCACTCGAAAATTAGCACGATCTAAGAACATTTTCAGCTCAAAGTTGGCCGTTGTTCCTCAGTGCAGATGCTAGGAATCGAAGTGCGGTTATCTATATTCTAACTGGCTGCGGGCATACTGAACCTACAGCTAAGTAGAAAATTAGCTAAATTCACTTGACGAAGGGATGGGAGACATATGGAGACGTCTCCAACTCGTGTCCAAGGTGGGAACGGTTGTCTGTCCGGCCTCATCAGTTTCGTTCTTACGCACTGAAGTATCTTCCAAGGCTCAGCGCTAAGGATGGCGGAGCCTATGTTTCCCGGTCCAGCACGGCAGAGCTTTTTCGCATGCTTAGCTCTTTAGGCTGGTGTGGCTATGCACATCATTTCAACCACCTTCACCTTGCTGCCCTCCCCATATATTATCCATTTTCCTAACTGCTTGATGCGTTCAAAGGTCCTTAGCTGATTACCGTCCCGATAAATGATTAATGCCTGATTGCAGCTGTTAAAGGTAGTTATAACGCCGAGGATGAATTATAATTATCGGATGTGATAGTTATAACTCCGATAGTTAGGGCGGATATGGATGAATTTTTAATTTTTGCTTGTTTTTTAGGTGAGACACGGCGAGAGTGCTTGAATCAACGTGATTAGGGAAGTGAGTCTGATTTCAAACTTTTGGATGTGCTGTTGCAATAGATTGCAGTGAATGATGCATTTTTTGCTTTGTGCAATCGGAGGTTGGTTGCCTGCAGGGAGAGCCGATTGTTCGCCGTTAATTTTGTTAATTTTATAAAACTCTTAATTGTCGTATGTGAGGTTAATATTATTTAGCAGCACGCACAGCTCGAGAGAAGAAGAGCGAAGAGGTCAGTTCTTGACCACTTGTTCGCCTTTGGCATCCACACTTCTCTGCGCTCTGCCGTTTATTTCTTCAATTGCTGCACATTTTTGCAAGCGCCATCAAGCAGCGTTATCATTTTGTGTGCTTATTTGTGTAATTGTTCGGTAAGATGGTAGTAGGCCCTATCTCGCCATCGTTTGTCATTATGATTGTTTGTGAACTGCTTCTGATCCAGGTTGTTGAAATATCGCACTGAATTTCGTCCTTAATGGGTGGAGATCTCTTGACTGAAAGTTTTTGTCGCGGTCCAGTTTATGGGAAAATGCCGCATCAAGAATTCATGAGTATTGCTACAAAAATTTGGCATTAGTTGGCATAATGTGCTGCATATTATTCCAACCTTCCGAGCACGGTTCTGGAGTAATCAATTATTATTGCACATAGGCGGATCGGCCTGCAGGAACGCAGGATAAGGTCTTTCGTTGTCGACACAGTCGTCGCGATCAGTCGCTCGAGCGTCGAAGGAGCATTCAGCAACCGGAAAGTCCAGTTCGTCATTACGAGCCGAAATGCACAGATTAGTCGTTGATGAGATGAACATAGGAAGGGTACACCCTTTGAAGGAAATTGATTCGTATTTTCAATAGTTAAGCTAATCGATGTTTCATTAGTTCGTCATTTTTCTGTTGGAGCGATGATACTGATTTTGCGTGCATTCTCTTAGGCATGGAAGCCGTGACCGACTACCATATGTGGATTGGAAGGGCAGATTTGCGACAGTGCGGCTCATTTGGACTATGTATACAATGGGGTACCTATTGGTACAGTATCTCACCTAAACCTTTTGGTAGTGCTAGGGATGCATTTCCTTGCCCCTCAGTACACCTGTGCTCCAACTGTAGGAACCTAACCGATTAACCAAATAGATTCATCGTTAAAGTGCAGTCGGCAATAACTTGAAATGTGTGTCAGTGTTCCTTCGGTATCAGATTTTGGTATCAGACACATTTTTGGCACTATGACGTTTATACTTCATCCATGTTCTTGGCTATCTTTCTAAGGAGGTATTTCGAAACAGCGGTTCCCATTGCACTCGCCTTCGCCCGAATCTTCCTTCCGATACGCGTTGACAACTTCGGAAGCCTCCTGTTAAACATATGTTCCCTTCCATTTGCTGTTTACATAACATTAGTCAAAGTTATTTCGATAATTGCAGAAGATTTGATGCACCACAAACCGTCAAAAGGTCTTGGCCAGGGAGCTCTGGCTTGATACGCCGCACCTCATGGGGGTTTCCCGAGTTTGCCTCGGCAGCTGGCGTGGCGTGAGGCTCAAAAACGTCTGATGTTTCCCGAGTTCCATCTAGGTAGGAAGGGAGAGGGGGGGGGGGGTGAGTTCCCACATCATATATCCTCTACTGAAGTTCTATTTTTCAGCCAGCGTCTTCTGTTGAAATGCTTCTTGATTGAGTACTTACACATTTTTTATTTTCTATTGGAAACATGAAATGGAACCAAAGGAAAAGTCAGCTGGATGATTCGAGTCATTATAGTCGAAGCCTGCACTCCCTGAAACGCCGTCATTTTGCGTGCTTTATTCATTGCGCTCATGATGGTCTCGTTAAGTTCATATTTCGTTACAAAATGAACCTTACGAAGGGAAATGAACCAGTTGTCATTTGTTGCTTAGGACGAGCTGGGTGTCTGCAGTTTTGCTGTTCCGCTGATCCATTTATCCTCAAGTGTGGTGTTCAGTTAATTGGCTCTCTAAAGTGGTCGGCTATAAGTTCGCGAACTGTCAGGCCTCACGTATCACACCTGACGCTATTCAAAGTGCATCACGTATGGTATGACATTATACACTGGTGGCATTTATCCTTTTGATAATGAGGAAATTTAATAGTTTCAGCAGTGCCATGTTCTATAATTTCAGATTACAAGTTGCCATGGTTCATTTTTTCGTGCATTTTCTATTTGAAATTATCCACCGTAGGGGTGTGATGTTCGTCGCAGATACAGCGTGATGCTTCCATTTTCAGTCCGGCTTTCCGCCTTGCAGTCCCGTTTCCTATTCATCCGACGTTCTGTGTTTTCTTAAGAGATGTTGATGCTTCGTCGAAGCGTTTGGTCGGATAACCCATGAAAGCGCCATAGCAAAAATGCATCTCGAATGAAACGTCGAACGACCATTTCAGAGCTGTTGCTTTGTGGAGTACTGCATCTTCGTGTCGCTGAAGCTGGCTGTTGGTCTGACTAAGGAAAGCGCACGACTTGTCTCTGGAGTTCTGCAAGTCCCAGATTTCCTGCCCGAGGACCTCGGAGGCACAGTGCTTTCCGCAAATTCTTCTCCTGAGGATTCTTCTGCCTCCGAGGAAGCACCCTGCGGCTGCGGTAATTTGACGAGGAGTATGGAATGCGCGGATTTTCGTGAAGATCCAAGACTTCGGTCGTGCTGAAAATCTGTAAAAGATCACGGGCTTCGCGATTACCTTAGAATTTGGAATTCCACTTCTGTCTATTCTTAAACTACTCCATAAAGGATAACAAGACTTTCGTGCTGCTGCAAAGAACTGTAAGAAATGCGTTATTTCTTCGAATCGAGGGATCTGTTTGGTGGTTTCAATCCCCGAGCAGGAAGTGCGGCGGTTTAACAACAAGCGCGGCTAAACAAGCGCGGCAAGCATACAAAGCGCCTCTGAAATCCAGTCTGTTGCTGGCAGGCCACGTTTATGAAAACGATTACATTGGTGAGCTCGAAATTGACATTTTCAGTTGAGATATATATTTGCTGCGAAACTGAGAGGGGCAGTCTGAAAATTTAGTGGGAGAATTCAAACAGCATTTTCGGCCATTTTATGCAAGCGCTGACGCATTAAGCGAATGGGCCGATTGACTGTCTGTTATCGGCTCGTAATTAGGCATGCAAAAGGCAGGCATTCAAACGTGCGATTGAATCGGTGCACCGAATTCTGTTGCATAGTGCTGCAATGAATGAATCGCTCAGTAACGGCAGTAGGCGCTCCAACCTGATTTAATATCGACGATGATCACTCCAATAAAAGATGTATTTTACAGTCTGACATAGTGCAGGTAACAGTGCCTCCTCACACATCTAAAGTTTTTGTTATTCGCGCGATGAAATTGGGCGTACCCAAATTCGGAGACTCCTCCGTCGTGTGTGATCGCCTCGAATCATCTTTTGACATCGCTAAGCACTTCACTGGCAGATTGCCGTGATGCCTTTTGCCAATAACGAAGAAAACGCACGTTGGGGATCCTCTCATTTAATAAGAAGTCATCCATTATCTTTTCCTTCACTTAATATCGCCTTTGCCTCATTAGCTTTTGAAATATAATTCTGAGGAAATTAGAAGGGAAATTGCAGATGGCATTTTATCGACAGCCACAGAATAAAATATATCTGTAACTTTTACACGAAGACGAGTCATCAGGTAATACTTCGCCTCTGTGAAGTTTGCTGGCCTCTTGGTATTTGATTGAGCGAAATCTTCAGAGGGTGCTCCATGAAGCAAGGCAGTTGAACGGTCATGGTATGAAACCATGTGACCAGACAAGGAAGATCTCAGTAGGTTCAAAATCAGCAAATGAGCAGAGGAAGACCACAGACACGGAAGCTGGAGGTATACAGCCGGGTAAACCCGCCTCCAGCAACAGCAGCGTCTCTGATTGGGAAAGTGGTAATTTATATCCGCAACCATTTTTCTATTTTTTTAGGAGTTTCACATTTTCGCGACGTCGCATTTCATTCACAGGCTCCAGTATATTGATACCATCATCACATCGTCTCGGAAAATGCAGAAGTGATCAATTTTCGACGTGACTCGATTGCCTAACGTAGTGCGGAGGAGGCAATATGGAATCTTACCTTTCATCTTCTTAGACAGATAGGTATGCAGAAGGGTTCTAAAGAAAGGATTGAGTGCCCAAAGGAATCTTGGGGCGTCTTCCATCTATTCCATGTGCTTTAACCCACCAATATTGCTACCGAAACAAGTGAAGAATTATGCCAGGCGATTTTATGTCCCGATGATCTGACCAGCCTCATAAACGGTAGACGGAAACATTTCGAAAAGTAGTTTCTTTCAAACCACAGTTTAGTCGTTCTGAATGGACATGAAGCCCGTAATACGATCAATGCGAACGGGAGGAAACATGCTATAATTTTATTTTAGGGGGCGCTGACGGTAGCAAGGGCACCTTAATTTTGCGTTGGTCGTTTGTCAATTACTTGCTATAATGAAATATCTTTGGCTGTGTCCGAAGTTGAAAGATAAATATGCACTCAGGCACAGTTTGAGAGGTCACCCTTTGATCCACAGTTCAGTTGTTGAGTTTCGAAGCTGTAGCTTTCCTGACTTTCGGACTCAAAGCGTTGGAAAGACCGGCATGCATGCGTGCATGGAGGCAGATACGAAGCTGTCATAAGCGCCTTTCTGCTAAAGCGAGTGCTAAGCGAATGATTAACTGCTGGGATGAATCTCGTGTAACGTCGATTACAGTTGCTACTGTCGTAAGCTGGACTGTGCTTTACTCTTGATGGAGAGAAGGCACCTGGTTCACGTTCTTTTGTTTCTTCCCATTTTTTATTGAAGGCTTCTGCGATTGCTCATTCTGTGAAGCCAGAACTCGTACTATTACCTCAACGAGTTTTTTGCTTGCATAATTTCTGACAAGAGTCATTTCAGTTCACTAAGCTCGTCATTTCCTTTTTCCCTACATCTTTCATATGAGATAGCAGTTTCTGTTAGCCTGATCTCACGTTTTGCGGCATAAGCTCTCCCATTCGAGCAACACCACCTGTATTTATAACTGCTGACTCAGCTCACGAAGAACAACTGCGTCAGTTGTTTTTACCACGGGCCCTTCCTTGTTGTCTCATTCGATCTTACCAAACCCGTACACTCGAAGTGTTTAGGTACTGTGTTCACGATGCTTTGGTAGCTCGAAGTTTATTGCGGCGCAAAGACGAAATTGCACACCATGTCGCGAAACCCACTCGTTCTCCCCAAGCGGATTCAATGTGATGCCCTTTGTTAGCTGAATGCAGAGTGATGAACGCGGATAAAAATCAGTACATGTCGCGCGGTCGAGTTCCGCAAATAGTATTCACTGCGAGTCTTCAGGAATTAATTCAGCGCTGTTCAAAGGGCTGCATATTTTTGCCCGAATGACCCAATTGCCGATATCTGTCAAAGCATTAAAATCGACTTCTCTGTGTTATGGTACGACTGTATCCTGCAAAGGGGCAGCTCAAATGTACCGCTTGAAATTTGAAAGTCGTTTTCTCAGCTCGGAGATTGCGGTTGTAGAAGTCAAGATTTGAAGGCGTTTTCATCTCTTGTCGAGAGAAATCTGAAGGGTTGGAAGTGTTTAACGGGTCGAGAAGTGCTGTGTATGAGCAGGAGAGCGCTATCTGAGAACAACAGAAAATGGCAAAAAAGTCGAACGAAAATAGAAGGCTCCGACTTTTCACACTCTCTGGCGAGTTTGGTTCAAGCAGTGGAAAGAGCTGATAGTTTCGATGCTCATATGTGGTGACGCAAAAAGTTCGTTTGGACAGCCGTTGGAGTTCTCTGCTGAAGAACTCAGCCAAATAAGTCTTTGCTCTAGCCTGAGGTCGTCTGCTTCCTTCACAAACAACGTCTTTTTCAGAGGGGGAAGATCCTAAAGAAGAGTTAACGCGCCGGATCCGCACAACGAATCCTGCATGTGGTGTGCGCATGGGTTGGTTGTCGCTACGTTTTTTTCCAGCAATGGAAGACGCGATCTGTTTCAATTCGCGTTGATTGCAGCAGATATTCCTGGCCGGAAGTTGCGTCTAGAGTGGAAGCGGGTGTAGTTTGAGTGGTTTTCTCTATCCGCCTAGAAAGAAGCCGCATGGCTTCGTTGTTTATACTGCTAGGGAAGCAGCATATATTCGGAGAGATTTTTAGTTTTTTCGACAAATTAGCACGACGCCTATACCCAAAAATGTTCTTATCAGAGCAAAGACATTAAATGCAAAAAGTGAAAGGCATGTTGGCAGAACATCCATCGACGGAACTGTCGCTTTGATCTTTGTCCTTGGATTTCAACGCGCGTCACGTTTGACCGATCGAGTACGCAGAACTCCTCTGTCAAGGCAGCAGCTCATTCTTGGGAAGTTTGTTTTTCGTTCACTTAAATGGAGAACTCGGTCTGAACTCTACAGGTGAATTCAATTTTCTAGAGGTGACCACTAGGTTGCGATTAGCGTTCTAGTGCAAACCGTAATCGACCTTAACGTTTTTATGCAAATGTGCTCAGCTGTGTCCCATTGCTATTGCCACCTAAATAGCAAACATTTTGCAATTTGCACGACGAGTGAGATATATGGTGGTCCGTTGGGATGCACATTAGTCCCTGAGAGTTCAGCCTGAATAATTTGTACCTTTTCACTCCTGACCTATAGCGTCGACTAAAGCGGAAGCTTATCCATCATACAGCTGTCGCATGTGAGATGCTGAGACATTACACCAGCTTATTCAAAGCATCAAGTTCCTTGCGCGTCAGAAATCGCACAGTCCATGAGCTGCCGCTTTGGCGTGGTGCTAGGCGAAATTTCGCTGTGAGGAGCCTGTCCTCGGAATCAGGCGATATGTCAGTTTTTGAAGGTCACCAGGAATCTCACGATCCCACACACTCGTTGTTCTTTTGACTAGAAGATTACAGAATTCGTGTGTGAAAAGTGACATTCGGAAACAGGTGGATATGTATTTTTGCTCACGAAAAGAGCAACAAGATGTGTTTAAAAAGCTACCAAAACCTTTAAGCCCCGCACCTGTATCAATGATTGTGGAAAATTCGCTCATTGGCCAATCGCGGAATGGCTGTTTCGTAAGCTCAAACGGCAACAACACTTTGGAAAATCCATCACAGCTCCCCGAAGCACGAAACTTTCGTAAAAAAACTAAAGACTAAAAACATTGTATGTTCTAAGGTTTCCTGCGTTATGCGTTGTAGCTGTTCATCATCAGACGCGTCAGTTACATCAGAGGCATTTTTTTAAAGTCAGTTTGACACGTTATAATTTGCCCTCACTTTTCATTAGCAGCTCATCGTCCCACGTCCATTTCAACTCCAGCTCTGTTTTCTCCTACAATGATTGGCCACTGAATTCTGCGGTCCCCACCCCTCTCTTTGATATTACCTGTTTGTCCTCTATAGTTGAAAGATTTTCTAACGGCGGTATTCACTTTGTCTCAGATGTTGTACGAGAACGCCATCTTAAAAGTGCCACCACTTGTGCTTCAGTTCTCTGTCGATGTCAGCCAAAAGATCAGAAGTCTTGCTCCGAAAAAGGTGTGTTCATGGAATTGTTCAGTAGAGCTGTTTCGATGTGTTGTTATGAAGAACCGGAAAGCAGACAGCGTCAGAATTTCAGCATTCAAAGGTTCTCTGTGAGGGACATATGGAAAACGTTATCATTGATAGTGAACATTGGTCAGTTTTCGCGGGTCGTGAGAGTGTGACGTACAGTTGATATTTTAACGTGATTCATGGTCGATGACCAGTTTCGTTTGCACCAGCACAAAGTGGAACCCATTTTGAAGTGTGAAAGCCATTTTAAAGTAACTTTTACTGGAGGAACTTCGTTATGTTCTCCACTCCATGTTTTTTCTTGCAAGTTACAATATTTTCCCGTCTTCGTAACGGTTTGAAATCGTTTGCCCCAAAAATTTGAGAGTCACTTTGAGATGGAGCGCGCATGGTGTGTTCGTTCTGAAAGAATCGAGTTTCCGTTGGTACGATTTCGCGAGGGAAAGAAAACTGGAAGCCGTCTTGATTTTTCTTTCTGTTACCACTAGTTACAGTGCTCTCGCTTCTGCAAAAAACCCGCCAGTTCCACAGTTCTCCATTCACTAACCCGTGCCATGCAAAGAAGGCATGATGACGTCAGTGCGGCAAAACAGCTGCAGAGAAGTGACTCGTCGAGCAGTAAATGTGGAAACGATAATAACCCCAATATGTCTCGATAAAAATACTTCCTAATGAACTTTAATTTTTGAATACTTTGAGTGAATGCCTTCCATCGCATGAAATCTTTTACAAGAAACTGCTAGGATGAAGTTAACGGAGGCTGTGACATTTAAACAATGATTAGAATGATTTAAATAACTACAAGTCTCTCTGGATTATCTTCAATCTCATGGCCTAATGAACATCCGATGTCCAAGCGAGCCCGCCCTTCTTGGAGTGTCCGTGGTTTTATGGATATTGTGAACCGCGTATGTTTTCTGGTCGTTGGAATGCATTGGAGTGACGAGTGTCTGAAACGAAGAATTTTCTTCCATGCTTCCAAGCAATCTTCAGGAACGACTGCAGCCACTCGTTGATGCAGCTGAAGAATGCAAGTAATTGAATTGTTCGGTGTTTAGAGCTTAATGCAGCTCTAAGTCAGCAGCCGTAAAGACTGTTGTTTTGTGCTCGTCTACAGTAGGAAATCTAACAATTTTTCGGGTGTGCCGAAAGAGCCAATAATTTGAAGACCGAGGAAAACGCATAGTTCTGTAAACTGTCTGAGTAGGTGAGCAAAGTGAGTTGGAAATTTTTCGTAATGCAAAAGACTGAGTGAGATGGAGAAGCTATCGAAGCATATCGCGTTGAGGTGAGCGAGAGAAACAGGAATGAGTTGGTTTTTATCCGCTAAGCCTTTTATGTCCTGCGTGAAGAGGGTTTGCTCTATCCGAAATCGGTTCCACTCTAAATGAAGTGGTAATGTTTGTATTCTTACGTAAGCTGAGGTGACTGCATCAGAACGGAACCGTTCGTGGCTTGCTGGTTCAAAAAGAAACGGTCCTCGTTATGAACAGAAAAGGTGCTGCTGACTAATCCAGTTGTTAAATTTGAAACACCGCTGAGTGTCTTTCCGTACACGACAAGCTGTTTCAGTGAACAATACGAGTGCATGGCATCTTGTGACCACTGGACTGTTTGTCGCCGCTGCATTTGCGTCGCTTGCCTACTCATTCCTCACTGGCATTGGATGGCTCCCCCTTCCCAGCTGCAGCGTGTAAAAGAAACCCTCGAGAGCGTTGCTTGCAATTGCACTTGAAAGGCGACTGCTGTAGCCATACGTTTGATGGGTTGCGGCTATATGGGACGGGGACCACAATAATGGGGGTGACAGCTAGTGCGTCTTCCGAAAGGTTATAGCATCTTTGAGAACTTCGTTTGGAGTGGTTCGATGATGCAAAATTTCAGATATGGTTAACTTCTTTGTCACGTACAGCAGCAATTCCAGTTGACGTATGCTGCAAACGCCTTATGTAAAAGGGCACTCTGTTTCTTTTGCTTCTGCCCATGTGCTTTTCTCGTCTGTTCCGTTTGCCCATACAGATACTTCTCTTGTGAACATGTTCAGTCACATCTTTCCGTCATTTGCAAACCCTCATACTCATACATCCCATTCTCTATTTGCAATAATAAGAAGAAAGGTCATGCTCGGTGCTCACCGAAATTCGAATTGCTGGCTCAGTTGCCGTCCTTCTGAATATTAATGATCCCATATTAAAAATGTTGTTGTTTCGCTCTTGTCTATTCCATGATGTATTCGACTTCATAAGCAACTGCAATGAATGATAACGAACTGGCAAAAGTACCGTTTATATCGCCATAAAATCATCGTCATTTATCCATCAGTGACGTTTATTGCGTTTAGGCAATGACGACAATTTAGTATCGATACATTCTGGAGATTGAGTTTGGCTCTAGGGGCGTTTCATTGCATCCACTTCGGTACTATCATCATCATGCAGAAATCAGTTGACGTGCTATAGTTAACCTTGCAGAAGTGTTTAAGAAAGTGGGTAAATATACCGTGCAATTTAATAATAACGCAAATGTTTTTATTTATATGATGAAGAAAACATGGAATTGCGCGTCCGTACAATTTGACTCACAAAAACGCTCACTTTTACTGTAACAGTTTTGGGCGAGTGTTGCCATCGTATAGCTGAGTTAGGAAAAAACGTTTGCGTCTATGTCGCAGTTTTCGGTGTGGACCTCTCAGCATTATTGTCATATTGATATCCGTGTATACTGTTCTCGTACACCTCTAAGTGTAGCTCGTATTGTACAGCTGAGCAAAATAATTTTGGGGAAAATGTTTGTAATGACTACGAGAGAATAAACGTTGAAAAGGCCGCAGATATTTTGCCTAAATTGCTCTTTTTCTTTTTTGCATTTCACTCGCTTATTCCGAAATCTATATTGTTTCCGGAAGTTACAATTGCTGTGCAAAATTGGGAGGCGGCGATCGATGGAAGATATCCATTCTCTGCACACAATCAACGGATAGTGCTTCCGGTGCCGAGGGTTTAAAAATTGCTAAGAATCGGATACTTAGCGCGCATTTATCGGTCTTTTTTCACTCGAAAGGATCCATCGGAACCAAATCGCAGTTGGGCTTGTGATTTACATATGAAAGGCGGCAGAATTCGGCCTGCATACCTGCCAGGTTTTGGCTATACATCCATTCAGAAGGGGGTTTCTTCGCCGGGTTAGACTTGCGGTCTCTCGAAGTGAGCTATATTCCACATATGTTGATATGCTTTATTGATCACTTTTCTGGCATTTCATATGCACCGACCTCCGTTGCTATTTTCAGTCGCCCGAAATATCTCTGGGACCGTCAAACCTGCAAATTACATTCTGTGGTCGTTTCAGCAACAGTGCATCGAGCACTACCGCAAAGCCTTCGTGACCATTCCTCCTATATCAGATGCACTGAAAACGTCCAAAAGTATTTCATCCATAAGGACTTCCAAAGCATTCCTTAGTTCCTATAAGACCGACTACAGTGCGGGTCTGAAGATTTTCGTTGCTGAGGGTTTACGCTGTTGAATGCTAATTCTTAATTTGATATTATGCCATCAGATTATCAGTGGATTTACTCATAAATCACTCGATAGCCTCTTTGCTGTCTCTGCTAATTGCAGTCACCACGTTCATCGTTTTCAGTTGGCACGCAAGACATTTTGATTAAATATTGTTCTACACAGCACCCAGTATATAGATACACGTTTGGACAGCCTCTCGAAAATGTTGTAAAGGCTGAGGACTTGAATCTATGGATATCTCGTGCTTCCAGTGGGCTGGCGCAACCACCGTATGAAATGATGAGTGATGTCTCTGCTCGGCGAGGGAGCCTTTCACTCCTGCGAGGGTACCGCACGCATAGCTGAGTTCTGAGGAAGCCCACAGGACCGGAATCCGGAGAGTGAGCCCCCCCGCTAGAGTGAAGGTAGATTGGAAGGCATGCGTCCTGTTATGAGAATTTCCACCTCATTTGTGCTATCTTGCTGCATCGTTTCCATGGGTGCATCGCAATGGAAATAATTTTCGAAAGGTTGCAGCATTGTAATATCTTTGACACATGGTTTAACTGCGACATCTCAAAAAACTAACTGTAGAACAGTGAAGGAAATCAGTTCAATCATTCAGAATCATGTAAAGGCAGTCAGCGAAATCTATCGTGAAACCAACTTCAGTGGGATTTCCGGTGTGAAATTTGTTATTAAACGTATGACGGTAGGCGTCGTAGGTGTCACTTAATAACGTGCATGCATTTGTCGAGTGGAGGAGTAGGTAATGCTGTCGTTGTTGGGGTTGTTGACAAAGAATTGAGCTGCCATTCACATCCCGGAGTTATGTGACTGGGAGATAGATTGAGTGCTTGGCGCATCAGATGCATCACGTATTTGAGACGCTTAAGCATCGAATCGGATGCCGCTTAGTGCATTTTCGGACATAGAACGACCGTAACAGCTTTTCGCGAATGTTTGTTTTTTAGACCGAGTGGAACATATTTAGCGTCCTCACTCGGCGTTTACGAATCACGTAGCGGCTTCCTCTGAGTGAAAAGTGAAGGAGCGGGAAGTGAAAAGTGAATGCCCATGTCTTAGATCCTGACGGTTGGCCACAACGCTCTACGAAGGGGGAGGAAAGATGGCGCTAACTTCGTAAAAGAGCTCATTTTGACAAAATCGACGTGGTTATTTGGAATGAGCACATTGAATTTCGTCGGCCATCTCTTTTCGGGGCGATATTTGCTCAATTCTGCGCTCACAGACAAGTCGACTTGCATTTTGGTTCAATTAGGCCAGCCAGCGAAGGAGACGGTATTTAAAAATATTCGAGTTCGCATCCTCAGTTGCGAACGTCTGCTGTCAGCCCTCAGTAAAAGCTGTATGACTGAATAACAAAATGACATCTAATCTGATATCCACAGAAACTGCCTCCAATATGTTCTTTCAGATATTTTCGCTGGCGTCATGTAGGCCGAAATGGAATGGAACTGAGAACAAGCCTTTCTGTAGCGGCAGTATCGACATTGATACTTTTCTGCATTTAAATTCTCAAGGGGACCACCTTAACTACTGCTTCGTTTACGCCTCCACCTATCGAGATTTTGCAAACGGTGTAACAGGTTTTGCGTGGACAGCAACGGGTACCAAAAATATACGTTTCATTTTCAATCTCAGTGACGCTTTGTGCTCATATATGTTTATTGGTTCCAGATTTATTTTGTACCCTCTTTTGAAGTATTCTTGCGCCCAAGTGTGGAGCACTTTCTTGCAGTAGAAAGAGACAAAAAAGTGCAAAAGTCGATGGTGAATACTTCAGATGGAATGCGTGTGTGATAGAGCATTGTTCCCGACGGAATACTTTTTCCTGATAGGTCATCCATCCTGCCAGGTCATTCTTCCCAAGAGTTTTTTATGTGAAAATTCCGAAAGCACTCTTATTGTTTCGTTAAAATCCTTCAGGTTCATTGTGCCTTAGTGGATCCTTGAAAACTTTAAGGGACCAAAATTGCTAGCTGAGTTTAAGATAATTTGGATGGTGCAAAGTCTGCAGTTGAAATCTATTTCACATTAGGATCTCACTTAGAAGTGAGATCTCTTGTATTATCTTCACACAGAAACAGTGGTAGGGAAGATTCAGTGTTTAGTGGAATATGAATTTTTCAGTGACAATGAAACGTCTCCCAAGCAGTCAGTTGCCCATTGCCACGGATGTGCTCATAAAGGAAGATAACCATTTATGGTGATTCAGGTGTTATGTACGTAAGAGGCAAACCTGCCAAGTAATGAATTTTCAATTTTTTCTTCCAAATTCAAATTCCGATGCCATGCCGGTAGCAGAATGCGGCACAACTCTTCTTAGTGATTTACCAACCGTAAGTGCTCAAGTCGATGCTCAAATTTGATCACTTCTCGTTTAACGGAAAATCTGCTGCAATGCATGCGTCCAACTCCATCAGAATTCTTTCAGCCTTGTTCAGAGGGCTATAGTTAAAGATTCAGTTGTTTTAAGGCGCTTGCTGGAAATAAACACTCAGCGATGTTTTATTTGCAAGTTTTGCATCACTGCGATCGAAGTAACGATTCTAGAGCTCATGAAGTGGCAATCTCAGTTAGCTGGCGTTCAAATTTTCTTTCAGCGCAATTGCATCGTCCGATGTGTTGACTTGCTGAGTGAACGAATGAAGTTCGAATAGCAGTCTTTTTAGAGAGCGGTTAGATCGTTTGGTATAATTTCGTAGTCACGGTCACATCTCTGATCAGAATGCACTCATTTTATTCACTCGTGGTCTTTAAGACCTGACATAGGTGCCGTATTAAACCATTAACGAAAACTGCTGAGACACTTATTGCATTGGAAAGGAAGGGTGGTATATGCGATAGGTTCGTTCAAGGCAAGTCGCTGAACACAGGATTGATAACATTACTCAACTATGGCGTTGCTTTGCCACCACGTGTGAGCTAGCTCACAATGGCACATGAAATAGGATACAGTTTTGGGGCACGTACGAGCTAATAAGTGCTAAGACAAGAAATAAATTCGTGGCTGTTCCAGTTGGCAACTTCGTTCAGAGAAATGTCATTGAAGTATAGCATCGATAGGCAACTGAAACAAAAGATTTAAACACAATGTACGTTTGTTCGCTGCCAGGTGTGGCAAACAAGTGGGATTAAACATTTTTCTATTTTCGCTAAAATTGATGTTGCAACTTGTGATAACTTGCGGGCTTTCGCATAGGCTTTCGCACATCCGAAATTCCCTGAAAATCTGTGAATTCTGCTAGCTGATGGGTAGATGACGATAGCTCTTGAATATTCAGCTTATTGAATAGTGTGAGCGAACTCCATCTGCGCGCCAGATTGGAACCGGCGACCTGCCACTTCCCACGTGGATGTTTTGGCTGATAAAATATTGCGAGCTGCTTAGTTCTTCAGCACGTATGTTTATCGCTATAATGTGTCCAGAAAAAATAATACTCTAAAATAAACTTCACCGAGAGATCGGACTATTGCAAGAAAAATTGCTGGACAGTTGGTGCTTCTCGAAATATTAATTGCTTTTTTCATTGCTCTGATGACCATCTCAGTCATAGTAAGCAATCATCTTGAATGATTTTCAAGGTAATGAGCATTGATCCGACGGGTCAGAAAAAGAACAGAAAGAGGAACTGCCTTGAATGTAAGTTATGCTTCTTTCATTGTAACTCGCATAGACAGATGTGGTTCAAAATTGTTGAACATCCGCACTGCAAAAGATGTTCACGAGCATTGCTTGACGTTCGCACCAGTGCCATCGTTACATGTCTGTTTCCATACTTAAAAACAACATGACCAACGGGAATTTCGACAGTAATTAATGCCATGTCAGTAAAGTTTGTCCACATACGCTCTTGTCCCAAAGATTTTGCATATGATGGATAACCGATTGTGCAACCATGGCAGAAAAGGGCACAGTTTTACACGCCTCATTAGAGAATGCATCCAGTTCGGAAATCTCTTCGACTTTTACCAACAAATGACAAGTGGAATTGAAGCCTGAAGGCTGCAGTCAACTCCGATCACGGACCAGAACCGTAATATCTCGTAGCCATTATTTTTCCTCCTTCTGAAGGGAGGCTAGTGAAGAAGCATGCAGATGGAGAGATGCGCGAGGTACGCACCGACCATATCCGCAGTGTTGCAGTCTGCCTTCCTGAAACTGGCGCTTTGCCTTGTTCGCACGTCCTGGGCTACAGGCGGTTTCTTGAACGTCTCATCCAGGCATTTGATTCAATCCAGTATGGTGATAACATCAAATCTCTGAACGAATTCGTATGACTCGTATCTCGTTGCATCTTTTGCGTTGTATATATAACTCTTTAGAATACACATTTTACCGTTTCATTCCTTCTTTCATCATTGTGGCAGGTTGATCCTCGCTTTGCTGCATAAACGGTGTTATACTTATGCCTCCTACTTTCTGAAACTGTTATTTTAAAGTCTCTACTTGCAGCAGATTCGATGGAAGCAGGTTTTTATTGGTTCAACTTCGTTGTTCAATTGGGTACAATTTATTCAGCCCGTAAATGGGCTGTATTTTTGTTGCAACCACATCAGATCGTTGCAGGAGATTCATGTTGCAAAGACTGTCATCCCAGCCAGTTTGTTTAAGAGTAGCTCTCTAAATTTGTCCTCATGCATCTGTCACCTACAAAACGGAATTGTGCAGTGAATCATGATGAATGGTAGATAAGAGCTTTTCTATATGCAGACGAATAGAAGCTGCTTAGAATGTTAGATCCTATGATCTATTTGCATGAAAGGTATAGTTTTAGGAACTGGCTGGCTTCTTGCAAATCGGGGTTCCATTTTGCACAGTCAGTAACTGCAAATGTGGCTCAAACTGCACCGGAATTAAGAGATGAGGCCGCAGCTGTGGTACCGTATCCTCCTTCTTGCTTGCACGGTGACCCTCCGAATAAACTGCAGAGCGACGATCGTATACGTCGTATTCTGACGTTACATAGATGAAATCATATTTCCCGTTTAAGACGAGGAGTCATTCTGCGGGAACGGAGTGAAAGAGCTGGACGAGGAATGCGACTGCGGCATGACGGAAGATGAATGTCAGAAGACAGGCGAGCAGCGCTGTGTGCCAGGAAAGTATGTGGTGCTACAAAAAGCGGTCTGCTACTCGTCAGACGGTCCCTGCTGTGATGCAAGGAGCTGCAAACCACATAAAAGAAAGATCAGAGGTACTAATGTTTTCACGTTCCCAAAAAAACATTGGTTAGGATGGCTGCCGTATAAAGCAATACATATAATCACAATCGACAGCAGATATGCGCACGCAAGCTAGCTGAAGCAAGTTGCTTAGGAGCACCGTGATATAATCAACTTCCTTTTACTTTCCTGACTAAGGTCTATCTTAATCCCTATAACATCGCATCCATCCAAAAAGTCATCTTCGTTTACGTTTGTACAAAGTCTATTTTATAATCGTCTACACATATTTCAAACGTTACAGGACAAGGTATTTTGCGATGGCAGTAACAGTACGGGAATAACCGTAGGTAATTTGACAGTTTACTGAAGAATTATGCTGAAATAAAAGCATAGCCCCTATTGCTAAACCAGGATGCTCAATTGTATTTAGCTTCTGTTGAGGTCGAACGCAGAGCAGAAAAGTGGTTCCGCCAATCATCATTTTCACTCGGATGCGTTTCAAGAATGTCTAATAGTGTTCGATAACAGTGGAATTTTGATGCCAGCCATATAAAGTGAGGACGGGGTTGTCGGCTAAAAACGGGGAAACGATCGAAGTGCCAGTTGCAAGTGACGATTCGCTTGATTGGCTACTGCAGCAGTCAATTTTCTCTGAGGGTCTTCTCTTATATGTAAGGACACCATCTTCGGGCTATGAGGAGAAAATAGCTGCAGTATCAAGGGAAATGGGAACATTTTTTTGTTTATTTGTGGCACATTACATGCTCATGATACGAAGAGCAGTGTCGCGATATATCAGAGACCATATGCTCACCATCAAAACCCAACGATGACCTCTTTTGTGCCGATTGTACGAAAACTTGCAGAGCAAGAAGTTGCAGCGGGTCGGTATGCAAGCACATAGACCTTCAACGATAGAGAACCCTGGAAATTCTTTCTAGCTAATTCAACAAAAATAAAACAGTGCTTAGAATATGGATTCGACAAAATGGTGGAGTAATCGTTGCTCAATGTCATCTTGTTGCCGCTGCAGAGTTTATTGGAACGTCGAAATGAGGCGCAATTCTTCCTCACCAATTTTCGCGATATCATTAAATACTGTCACTCCAACACCCCTAATGACTTTTGTCCTGTGGCAACGATGGAGTGAGAATGCATGTTTTGTGGAAACAAGGGAAAGTGCAAAGATAGATGTTTAGGTTGCTGCCGATCGTTTAGAAATACGTGCAGGATGGTCACTCTATTCTGAGCCTCGAACATTTAATGCAGCATGTCAGGTGGCCACAAATTGGTAGTCAAGAGAAGGAATCTCCAGCATAATCTCCCGTAGCGATTTTTAGTAGTATGAATGGGCAGTTGCTATTCAGATATTCAAACCATCCTCAAAACATCCGAAATTTATGAAATATGCATTTCTTTTGCGAAATAGAGTGAGATGAAAAGTTCCGTTCTGGCCAAAAGTGAGCACATGTGGCATGGCATTTCTCAGCTGGAATTCTGTAAAGTGTGAATGCTTTATCGCATCAAAGCGTGAACCGTAGTTGCGGTGGAGAAACAACTCTTGCAAAAGATGGTTTCACGCAGTAAACGTACGAAACACCAGAATCAGAAACGGTGGTGCCCTGCTGTTTTGGGTGTGATCCGCGTAGATCTCATATAACTGCTCTCTAACTCTCAGAAATAACGACGTACGGCATTTGCCGTTCTTGTCTAGGATTCGCAAGGCCGTGTGAATGTCATCTTTTTTTATCTTGTGAAGAAAGCGAGTCGACTCATTTTCCTGACCCAGAAAGCCTTCCAGCCAACCTTACCGACAGGAAAATTTTTCATTTCGTTTCGTTCTTCTTTTCTCAAAAATTTTCCAGTTTGCTTCATTTGCCCCACGTTCAAAGGATCTCAGCTTTCCCCTTAAAAATTCTCAGCTTGCTCTACCTTTTCAACCTCTAAATTTTCGCTGCCTTAATTTGAATTGCTTCTCGTCCATATTACTAGGCGAGGCTGCAGTAGATATAAATGCCACTGTAATGTTAAACACTGCGGTTTTGAAGTAAAATGTTTTCACATAACAGAATCTCTGCGAGGCGAGCAAGGAAATCCCTCGCCAAGAGAAACACAGTTGACAACTTTCAGGTTTCTTGAAGACAGTGCATTTAAAAAATGCAGCACAGATAATCAGAAAAAAGATGTATATCGTTTATAAAATAGTCTGTCATAGCCTCGAGGAAGCCCTATGGAAGGAGATGGTCATACACAGCGACTTCGCCAGAAAAGTTGTCCCAGTTTTTTCTTTTTAAATAGAGAGTCAGAAAAGATCGCTTCGGAAACGACAGCTTTCGCCTCCCTCTTTATCATCACCTTGGGACGACAAGAGGGACACTTACAAGTCGAACGTTGTCATCGACTTTTATGGCATATGACATACACTGAAGGTTGACATGACCTTCTGCGAGCTGAGGACAGACGATCTGGACGAGATGTGTCAGCTTGCGTACGCATTTCCTAAGCGAAGTTAGTCCATTTCATGAATTATCGTTCGCAATGCGTTCCACTTTATGGACCGACTATCATTACGTCGTCCTTGTTGTGCTTTCCGTTAATGGCTAGTGACAGTCCCATCACTCATCATGATGGCAATCAGCCAACTCCTGTGATCCTCTCTGCAGTCGGAAATGAGTGAGGCATGAAACACTGAGCGCCGTTTATGAAAATGACTCGGCTGCAGACATCCTATGCCACACTTCGGTTCCCACTGGCCACAAAGAAAAGCCAACTGTTGCAGCAGTAATTTACCTGTGCTGGGTAAATTGCTGCTGGCTGCTACCTCACACCGCATAACCGAAGCAACTATAACAACCACAGTCAGAGATCCCTGGGTAGTTTTTATGCGTCATTATGCAAATTCTATTTTTTAATCTACGAATGTCTACGCCAAATATTCCGGCATATGCTCATGATTGAGATAAATTCCGTTGTGCCTATAAATAACCGCAGACGTCTTCCCCGACAAAATCCGCTTCTCCATAACTACCCACTGATCTTCATTTATGCTATGCATGTAAAGAACACTGCCTAAAATGTCCCGTGAAACACCTACGCGTTACTATGCTCACTTATGGCTCCACGCCGCAAAACCGATGCTTATTCACGGCAGTGTTTGGGTGCTCCGAAGTTTTCACAGTGGAAATACGTTTAGAGGGAGAATGGATCAGCATTTTTATACGCAGGTTTTTGCTATATAGGGTGCGTTGATTGGTACGACTGCTTGATTAAGCCGTTGCAGTCCACGAGAACACTTAGCTGCATTAAATGTGCCTTAAATTCAGCGTGCATCTCTACCGTTCTACTGGCTGCATTTGATAGTAAATTCGAACAGATCGGGCGTAAAGAGGAGAAAGGATTGCTTCTACCTCCGGAATCACTTTGCAATGATTGCAAAGGTGAGCTTTCGGTTGTAAGTGGCTACTTTCGTTACAGTTTTACCTCTTGGAAGCTTTAAGATAAGAGCTTGCAAAATTAGAAACGGGGAGTGAGGCTGGCTTGAGAGTGATGAAGGTATGAGTGAAAATAAAGTTCTCGATGATATGAGGGTAATGAAATATGTGCGGGCCCACACAAATAGGAAAAAAAGTGCAAGCGAAACCTAGCTATTGTTGCCGCTTATCGTGATAGCTAAAGCAGCTGGTTAACGAACACTGCAAAGAGGTGACCATCGTCCATGAATGTAGCAAAACGCTTACAACCTTATAGGCGTGATTGCCGTTCTGATTTGCAATTGGCTAAATGAGGAGTCGCTTCGCTTGAGTCAGCAGCGAAAATGAGGAATCGCTTGCCAGTGCTGTGTTTAAGGAGGATAATATGGTATATTATCCTCCTTAAATACGGCACTGACATTTTTCAATTTGTGCTGACTGCATTATTCTTTGTTTTCTGCTCTTTGTCATAAACTGTTAAACTGCATCTTTCGGTGTCGCAACACAAATTATGTTTTGTCACAAGCATCTGCGATATATTCCGAAGGTGCCGTGACACAGATCTGGATGGTCCTTTACTTCGTCTTGCAAAATTTTTTGATGAAGAAAAGATGGAGGCATCCTCGAATTGTATGCGGGTATTGCGTTTGGTTCTTTCATTCGGAATTGATCACGAATATCTAAAAGTTCTCTGTTCCCGATTCTTTCTCATTGTCTGCTGTCAAATTCTCAAGCTCAATGCATCTATTCACCGCAAACAGCACTGCCATATAAATAATTCTGATGCTGTAAAAAACATTTACAAATTCAAAAATCACGATGCAGTCCTAGATGAGCTCGGGGACAGATCATTAAGGAGAAAGGCTGAAGAAGGCATTCTTGACAGTGGAACGGCTACTGCGAATAGAGTCTACTGCATCTACTAACAGAATTCACCCATGACGCATTTTCGCGACTAAAGAGGTTGAACGTCGATGATGAGAACTGAATTTCATTTTCAGTCTGCACAGGGCATTAACGGGATGGCTGAGACTTTTGGTATCCCGTCAAAGGGCTTGCTTACTTCTTCCTGTGTGAGGCCTTATTTGTACTGGAAGGAGGAATCAAAAATATATTCTTGTGATTCTTTTTATTCGGCAATTCTGTTTCCGCGCCCTTAAATTCAATCGTGTGAAAGAAACGAGTTTTTTCACCTTGTACGCTTGCTTATTTGTTAGCCTCATACGTATTTCAGCCATCACCGACGCGCACGTTTCAGTGCCTAAAATTTTTCGCTCATGCATAAAACCCGTAGATGACGACCCAATTCGGAATAATTGGTGGGTCGCCGTATTGTTAGCGGTTGCAGTGCTCACATCTATGATTATCTTCGTTAAAATCTTTACCGTGCACACACTGAGCTGCAACCCCAAGAAAGCTCGCAGCAGTAGGCGTTAGCGATCAGGCTTTATGAAAGCAATGCCCTCCGCGGTGGGTATTTTACTCGTCGATCAGTGGAGATGCTTTCACTAATGAAAGGCATAGGTCCATCTGAACATCTACCTCATAGAGGTATTATCGTTTTGTATGTTATAATCGATCAACAAAGAATAAAATCAACTCCATTGCTTCCCCAGTATTTTACAGCCTTCCCTCACTTTCTTCAACATCCATTTCTGTTGCTTTTTATCGCTTTGAATCTGTATATTTACTGCCCTGGTCTGCAAGTCGTCAACGTCGTTTGCACTGCAAGTTCAAGCCGTTTATGGCGTAAACACCTCTTAAGTAAGAGCACTTATTTCCAAAATGAGTTCAGCAGATTTCGGTGGAGAGGTTCATAAATGTGTGTGGGCCTGCATCCCACCTAGAGCAACACTGCACCATTCCCGCATGCCTTCCCTTCCGTTTCTCATCTCACCGATATCCAACCCATTTGATTTTCGGCCTTCGTGGAACCACTTAACGATTCTCCACTAACACTTTTGTGTTGCCTTATATTTTCGTAGACAATCCTCTATTTTTGGTGTCCGCTGCTGTAACATTCTTGTTCGTGAGCGTTGATGATGCAGTGGAGGTTCCAGGATTTCCATGTCGAGAAGGAAAGCAACAGCGCACAGAGGGTTTCACAAAAAGCGAAACAACAGAGAAAGTAACTGATCATAATGATGCGAGTCGTTCGAGGAGCAAAGGCGACGAAAAAGTGTACTGCAGTATGTCTGCTGCCCTCTCAACCGATGGAAGTGCACTTGTCACTAGCAATAAATACTCGCATCTGCTCATTGAGCTGACACCTCATGTGCTATAAATACGGGAATGTTTGCCTAGTTATGTTTACAGATACGTGTGCAATTGAACGATGTTGGTGATTGGCAATGGGCGGTAACATATGTGCCGTCATATCTGCCAAAAAAAGTTGAGGATTCCACTGGTCTGAAAGGAGCTTAGTTTACTACTGAAGAGAAAGAAGCCCGCGAAATTTTCTTCGGGACTGCGGAATGGTGCTTGCACGCGACGCTCGACACTCATTGCTCCGTCTTCGAATCTTAACGAATTTCTTCATAGAGCACTTGTACTCGCCCGTAAATTACATTTTCTTTTCCACTTCTCTGAATGCTCCTTGATGTCGCTAGTAATGGTAGTCGTTGCTTATTTCGTTGCATAAATACCACGCCACGTTCTGTTGACTCAGTTGAGGACACGTCGAGTTCGTGAAACCTCACGCACGTGTGTTTTTGTAAGCGTCTAAGACAGCTGTTCCGATTTTATTTTTTGGCATGCATAGTAATCAACATGCACTGCAATAATATTCAGCTAAAATGCTCCTCTAATGTTGTGCTGCTGTGGCATCAGCTTAAGAACTAGGAACCTGCAGTGTTCAAAGAACCGTACCAAGTCCGCATTGTTTGTTCGCAAAGCAGCTGTTAATTGTTGTTTCGTTACCAATGCCCCATCTTGTTTTTCCCGTTGTCGCTGGAAGAGGGGACAAGTTGCATTTCCTTGCGTCTACGAATCTCTCCCTAACGAAAAGGATTTTCTAGAGGCCATTAAGGTAAACGGCAAACAGAAGAGAGGAGAAAGTGACACTTCAGAGCCTTCCATTTTATGCTGCATCAAATAAATGATTTGGTAAGCCAGCAATGTTTTCGTTTATTCGAAATACTTGTTTCATTTAGTGAAATAGCGCGGACATGGCACTGTTGTTATCGTGAGCCTTCATGGAGGGACACATCAATTTTTCTTTTGTGAGATTAAACTCCAATATAGTCTGTTTTGAGTAGTTTTTTGTTTTTTCCATCACGCAGTTAAACGTGATGTGACCACAGAATGTATCCTCATAATCAATTGCTGTTCACTTTTAGTCCTTCTTAGAGCTTCTCCGCATTACATTACTGCGTCTTCGCATTAGGCGCGTTGTCTCGTGAATTTTGGCTGTCATATTTCATGAACTGCGACCGTCATAAAAATTCTGTAAGCTGTAAATAACGCGTTGCCCTTTCCATAGTTTCGTAGACTGTGCTTTCGCTGACGTCGATAGGAAAAACGCAAAGCCTAACATGCCATTGCTAAAAAAAACTTTGAGATCAGCGATGTCATTCGTTGATGTTGAAACAATTCGGAAGGCGAATGGCTTGAACTTTAAGTACACAGTTAATCGCATTTATAGTAATGAGCACTCGCATACAGAAGGTAGCCCTACATGAAGCTCAAGCGTGAGGACTCACGCAGGATATAATAAGCCGCAACGCCAGATACCCAATAGCAACTCCGACAATGTAGACTGCATTCGCAGCTCGATTCATTTGTTTTTTCTTTTAAATATCGACTAGACCACCCCATTGCGCTTAAAGCACCTTTTCAATAGTCGCTCATACACAAAAAATTTTCAAACACAACATCCACAAAAATTGGAATAAAGTGAACAAAACTTAAGCACAACGTTTTTAGCGACCTTATTGCTTACCAGAGTGTCAGAAATGATGCTATTCCTCGTTTCATCTTCTGCCACCTCTAAAACAGAGAATCGATGGTGACGAGTCGTCTCGTGTTGGATGCTTTCCCACGCCACCCTCGAAAGGGATAACAGCAACAGCAAAACTGATTTGCATTCTTGTATTTGAAGTAGAGTGATCAGGGAATTTCATAAAATGTACGCAGAGCGCAAATGTACGCACACAGCTGATGAATCGAAGGAAATATATTCCGAGAGTGCTTAAATGTCCCAAAAATTTTCCAAAACAACCAGCTGATCTTCAATTACATTTTGAAGACGCTTATGATCTTGTTTGATTAGATGTAGTTTTGGAAAGGACTACTTCAAAATGAAGACGCTGGCTGCTCAAACGGCGATAGAAAAGCTTGCGAGCAGAAACTTAGCAACCGCAAAAACCAGGTGTGCAAACGAAAGAACAAATAGTACGAATAGGAAGAACGCAACAGCGTGTGAAAATGTGCTCAATCTGAGGAACACTGTGGCCACGATGTCCAAACCAAAAGCCATTATTTGCGATAACTGCATGAATATCGTTACGATGCGTCGATTATTTAAACATTACAAGCCGTTCTTTTAAAATTAGAGCCCACGGGCAGTGAGCTGAATGCATTCCTGTTTCCTTTGGATCATCTCGACATGTCAAGGATGTTCAAAAATATGAACAAAATATCGACAAATAGCTGCACTGACGCGTAAACGTACTCGTTAGGTGCAATTGGGCAGCTGCTTCCCCCCATCATTCTCTGAAAACAATATCTCATGTGCACTATAACGGGTACTTCATCCGATATGTAACAGGTGCATCTTCATCCGACATTGCATCTCTGCTGACTCTTGTTTTCCGAATACCTCAAGCAAAACTCTCAGTCCTGCATACAACTGGCGAAAAGAAACAGACTTGTCGTTGTAGAATCATTGTGGCCTCAACCAGCTTTATATGAAGTGAAGCGATCCCCGGAACACCGTATTCATTGTGGCATCTTTTTCATTTTCACAAACCAAACGAGAGCAAGCTGTCTCAATCAAGCAAAAATATGACAAAAATAGTGGGCGATGCCATCAAGCGTAAGCGATCAAACGACGAATTTAATATAAGAGATGACTCATTTTTTGTAGAAAATACGATAATTTCTTTGTCCAAAATTCAATGTTTTACTCTTGCTCCCCCTCCTTTATAAAGAATTTTTCTATCTTCCGTTATGTTTGGCTGCCTTATTTAGCAGCTGCATTTGAAATACGCTGTGCAAATGCTCATCTTTGCAAACTGTGTTGACTTCGACGACCATTTTTGAAAAGCCGCCCACTGAGAAGCTCTGTTTTCAAGCAGGCACATTCAGCGTCTCGAACCATTTCTCATTCGCAGTAACACAATTTATGTCACGGAAGATAAGATCGTGGTTTTACTCGGCACCTCTGCATACTGTGATCTGATCCGAACCTTACCTCTTAAACGAGAACGTTGAAGAGTTGCCGAACACAAAAAACTCTTCCTTCTTCAGTTTTTGAAGCTTTTCTTCAGCGCAGTGCAAAGCGCCTCACGGTATCTGCCAGCATGAGTGCTTTTCCTACGAACATATAGGAGATCTCATGAAATGACAGCTGTCAGGAAGTGTAATACTTTCATTGGACTTCCTAATAAATGTCATTAAAGAACAAAAAAATAAAGTCCGATATCTTCATATTCAGCAATTTTACTAACTGGTAGATTTCGACTAATTGTCACTCAAGAACCAGGCTGTCACTCAGCGTAAAAAGTCAAGGATGTGCGCATTTTCGGACTCGCTGATCCCAGAGTAACTTCACGTCTGTGTAGCGATAGAGTCTGGTAAATGCATAATAAAGCTGCAATCTACTGCCTTGAAATTCGATGTTTCGAAGACTTTTAGGGTGGACTCCGCATGGGTTAGAGATATTTTGGAAAGATGCCAGAGTTAAGGTTCCAGGAAGATGAAATATAGTTCAGAAATGGCGAACCCATGGATCGCTGACCTACGTATTTTCGAAGATTTCAGTTGGAGCAATCAAGCAACGGTCTGAATAATTTGCTGAAGAAGCCGGACAACTGCAGGACCCACCGGAAACTATATTCGTGAGTTGAGAAAAATGATGGCGGAAATGAGGCATATGGCAGGACATGCTTTCGTTGTATAAAATTAGTCTGCAAGCACATCGCGAAAACCAAAATTCCCAATTCCATCCTATGCCACTTCTACAGACTGCGACTGTCCACGAATGACACAGGAATATGATATTTCTCGACTGACTCTTGTTCAGAGCAAAGCGAAATGTGATCACACACCTGCGTGTCTACTGCGAGGTATATCACGAACACAATGACGAATAAACCGCTCACAACTGTCCATATAATCTGCAAGCGCAATTATTGAATATGCTATTAAATGAAACTCAACACCTTTTATTTAACATACACTTATTTCTCCGTTAGTGGAATTTGTGAGCTGAGAAGAACTGCAGAAGATTGAAAAAAACCAATATACATCATCCAAGTCACTTCCCACCTGTCCAAACCAATTCGTGCTGTGCAGGTACTTCGGAAGTTTGAGGAAATTTTTTCTTTCAGGCGTGTGGTTGATCCGAATCACCTTATGGGTTTAGTTTGCACAACCGTATATCAGCATTACTACTGCGCTGCGTTGCAGGGCGTCCGCGCGCAAGAAACGAACGGAGCCATTAAAAGAGGAATGGAGAGCTTATAAGACGACAACTCAACCAACGGATGACTCGAATTATGAAGACAGGTTTCATTTGCTCACACTGCTTGCCAAAGAAGTGGTATCCACCTCAACAACTATGGGGAGCAAAATTTTGCGATTATTAGATTTTTAATTTTTGCTCGTTTGCTCTAACTGTTTCATGCTCACATCAGTTCGGCACATTCCCTCACTGAGTGGACCATTTCTCTTCAAAATTCAGACCAGCATTGGAAGAATCCGGTGCTCGATCTAGTGGAGGTTGGCGCAAACGATCTCATAGTGGCTTTTTTTCATCGTAACTCAGTTGCACAAATGCTCGTCGGTCATAGTGCATATCGATAACCCAGCAGTGAACGAATACTCCTACTAAGTACCTCTAAAAAGAGCGTTCAGAGCCAACGTTGTACTTGTTCAGGTGAGGGATGAAACCACTCCTGATATGAAACATTCCAACGACAGATACTTACACCACTGTTATAACTACGGCAGTGAAGTGTGTCTTGTGTTCAAAACAAATACTTGACCATTCTTAGCCATCTGCAAATCTCGTAATGTAACTGACAATGATTATTTACATGGTCATATATTGGGTTCTTAATTACAACAATCCAAAAACACCTGCTCCTACTCACGGCTGCTGTAGGACGTTTGTAAAGACAATAATTGCAAAGATGTGTGCATGCCTAATGGGAGACGCCACACGCTTAGTTCGCCTTGCCTCGGTTTGCCGCAGAGAATGTTTCCTGCCTTACATGCATCCCATTACGGAGGTGTTCCAGTAAACGAGTAGTTTGCTGTAGTAATAGGTACGATGCTTGCGACCTCCAAATAGAAACTGTTGGGTTTTGGGAGGTTCGATGGAGCTCTTTTTGCACTGTTATTTACCTTATGGGACAGCAAAGAAACATCCAGGAGCAGCAGTACTATGGACAATCAGTTTCATCGGCTTTGGCTCCCTATTCAATGTTTTTCCGGATATTCAATCTACCGTTTTAAGTGCGCACTAGCACGCTTTAGAAAGCAACCCATCGTTCAGTTATCGTATAGGACGAGATTTTAAAATGAAAGCTCTGTTGCGTGCAACATCAAAACATCCAGCTTTTCTTCCTGATCTGATAGAGCTCAAACCTGTAGGTGAGAAAAACTTGAAAATATAATAGAGAAATCTGCAGTCTCGAAACCCTCCTGCAATCGATTCCTTCAGAGCTCATTTCGGCAGCCAATTCCTTGACGCGAAGGAAATGTGGTCAAAATATCAAAAACAGACTCCGCTTTTTTCCGTGAAGAAGATTACCAGATGTGAACTTCTTTCTCTGTGGAATTGGAGCTGACCATGAATTTTCGCTGTTTTTCTCATGTTTTGCTCCACTCTTCGATGTTTTTGATTCCTTGAGAATATATCCTTATGAAAGTGTGCTAGCGCCGTCTCACGGCCTCGAAAACCGGGATACTCTTCGATCTCATCACTTTTTTGACGCCGCTATATTGTGATATGCGCGCAGTGGATGAGCTAGTGACCTAGTCTCACACCAGAAGCCCCGATTAGTTGCCTGAGCAACCTACGATAGTGCTATTACTGGCATCGGTAATCAGTGGTAACAGTTGTGTTGCTGAGGGCATCAACATTGCTAGGAAACTACCTTGTGCTAGTAAGCAGGGCGCCGATGACAATTAATGCCACAACAACTACCTGCGGCGCAGTGCCAGTCGGAACCGTAGCATCTTTTCCAGTTTATTACTGCCGCTAATATATGACAAATTAGTTTTATTAATTGCTAGCACAGGGAAAATTCACAGAATGCCTCCTCCTTACTAGCAGCAGCGACACTGCTTAAAACAAATTAGACCACGCTTAGTGAGAATAACAGTGAAGGTGGCAGCAGCAATGGCAATAACGGTGATGGTGGTGATAGTGGTGATGGCGACAGTGCCAATGGCTACGTAGAGATGACAATGAGGACAGCGAATGCAGTAATGGCAGTGATAAAAGTGGTAAGAGTATTGGTGTCACTCCTTCACTTTACACATTAGACGCACGAGAATCGAGTTCTTACTGCTTCGTTCCCACGCATCAGTACACATTATCCATGTGCTGATTTTATTAAAGCAAAGTGACACTACGTGGATGTACTGACTGATCAAAAAAGATTCCATGAGACTCGTGTCACAAAAATCCCCCAGCAGCGCTTCGTATAGGAATCGAGTTTCCGTTGGTTTTTTACTGAATAAAAGTGGTCAGTTGGATAACCCAAACAATAAATTAGAACAGACTTGACTTCGACATAAGTAAGTACCAAGGAAGCAGATGTGATATGCACTTTGCAAAACTGCTGGTCATCAATGTCGGAACGGACGCAATAGACGTAGTGAAATGAGGCCACATAAATCCATCGTCTCCGATCAAATAACACCATGTGTTCAGGAAAAATCGCGCTCAAGCCAAGGCATTATAAACAGTGGCACATGATGCTTTCGGTCTTTCTATTCCGAGAGAAAAAGAGCTACTGATGGAATCTTCAATGATCGCGGGTGATAAATGATGAAAAAATGGAATTTCCAACGCAGGAGCGCGATATCATGGAAGGATTCCTTATCACTTTGCAAGGTTGTTCTTCCAAGTCATGATTACTAGCCGCCGAAAACTCACAGGTGATTGTGATTTATCCGCGGCAGCTAATGCGTTTTGTATTAAAGCTTGTTGCAAAAACTTTGTGAATGCAAATTATTCATGAAGGTAACCGATCGGAACAAACTGCGTATAGCCGCTCATTCCTCTGCACTCTTGCTGTGATGCAAAATGGTACAAGTCGTTCGTCCCACCAGAGAATAATCCATCTTAGAGCCAGTCCATAGGTAAATGGCACAACTCTCGTTTCACCTCTTCCTCCCAACCCATCCCTCCACAAACCTTGCACCCGAATATGTTCCTTTAAGCGTCTCAGAACTGTTTTCCTTCTCATCTAAAAACTAAAAACTAAAAACAGTTTAGATACTGAAAACTTTGATGAAATAAACGTCCTCACAAGGTATCGAGTACTTACACGAGATGATGTCCCATCAACGCACAGTGAAACAATAATGGCTGCAATCATGGTGCACACTGCTCCAATGAATATTATAAAAGCAATAAAATAGCAGCTGAAAGAGACTACGTCTTTGCGATGTTTCTCGATAAAAATGGACTTGAATTATTCCATGCATGAGCATGGCGCCAAAGCAAAAGAAATGGTGCTTCGTTTCCTGCCTTATCATATCAGAAAAGCTTAAAATCCACTTCCGCTCAGTCGCATCTCACATATGTTCCCGTCAGTAAGCTTAAAACGATCCAGTTCACTGAGAGTACTTCAAGATTTGATGCAAATTTCATAACTGATTATTTGATGCACGTCTCACTAATCGTTCACTGTTTTTGGCATGTGGTTAAAATAGCATAAATCCAGAATTAACAGTTTTTCACAGATTTCGGTCACAGTGGTTCGGCGATGTGCCATCATGGCAAAACTGAGCTCTAATGTGAGTTGGCAACTGCTTCAAAGTGGATAACGGAAGCGCGCACTGTTTTTATTTGAAACTTATAGTACACAAGTGGGCGCCCATGACGGATCACTTTTCGCACAATAAAAGTGTTCTAAGCAACCAGATGGCTAAGAATGAACTATTTTGGCGATCCTCAAATATCAGTGACTAGGTACCTTAAATGAAGCGCAGATTAATGGCCACAAATTATGGCTTTCGAATGGCTCTTTCTATGGACTTCTGAAACTGTCAATTCTTTCTCGTCCATCTTTGATATACATTAAGACAATATGAGGTTTCTGCCTCCTTAATTTAAACGAGACGATAGGAGAAATACATTAAGACATACGACTTGCAGGCTATAGATGACGGAAGTATTTCTCTTAAATATCATTTTTATATAGAATGGGCACTGACAGTTGTATGGATGAAGAGGTGATGAGCCTTGCTATTCTTGATGTGAAACTCGCCAAAGTGCACTGAATGAATGGCAACGTTATTTCTGACCACGTTACCTGTGATAACAGAACGTGAGATTAACAGAATAGAGTGGTGAGGAGCATTGTTCGCATGAAGAAATCGTCTGCACAGCATGCAGAATGCGGCTTGCATTATAGTGGAACTACAATTCACCAACTATATAAAATCAACGCATAGCAACTTAGCTTATACGACCTCAGGTACTGCAATCTTTAGGACTTTAGGCACGTTATTTGAAAGTTTTACCTTAGTAGATCACGCTTTGTGAAAGCGGCGAATAGCATTACAGCGAAGCAACAAATGACCGTAATTGTCAATGAAGAAACAACTTGTACAGCGCTGTGGTAGGAGCAAATAGACATCGACATCACTGACGCTGTTACAGTCTGCAAAAAAAGACCCGTTGATTATACTCTTCTTTGAAGAGTTCAACATCTTGATGGAGCGGTTATCGCTGAATGTAGCTATATGTCCCACGCATCACAAGAAGCGAAAGTCAGAAGTCTTGTATTGGAATGGATGCGGGAACGCTGAAACGGATATCTTTAGAGTTCGGGTCAATAAAAGTTACAGAGCCAACAGTGACTGAAAAGAAAATGTACCAGCAACATAATAGAAATAATGTTGAGAGGCTTCTGCGAGCGACAAGGTTTGACGCAAACGATCACGATATATACAACTGTGAAAGCAAGCCTGAAAACGACCTCACAATTCAAAACGACAGAGATTTTATGACAGCATCCAACATTAGATCCCACATACATATGGAGCACAGAATTCTTTACATCAGGTAGTGTACTAATTCTCTTTGGAGAAAATTTGACACAACGACATTGTCCGAAGTGAATCGATCTTTACACTGAACGTGACACGTTCTTAACTTATTATAAAGGAACTATTTTAAGCAACATTTAAGCATTCCCGTTCTACAATTCAGCTTGAAAGCTCAGTAATGTTTATACGAGAGAAAACACTGACGTCGGTCCAAACAAAGCACAGTATTTCCAGAGGGTCTACCCAAAAACCAAAGACACTGACGAAGGAGGATGAGTTACGAGCGGCACCCGCTGCATTGGGCGTGACCTGCTGCATTTGTGCACATGAGACGCAGAGAGGCAGCAACCTGCCACCATAAGTAAACGAATTTAAGTGACTGCAAATGGACAATTCGAGTGATCAGGTTGCAATTTCTGCTCACATTTTATAGACAACGAAGAGGGAACAAAGACTCAGTTTCAACTGAAAGGAAGGACCCAGCTCGACCCCGTCCCTCTTTTCTTTCCTTCAATAAACGCCCATAAATGACATGTCGGTCGATTTTCCGCTTATAACAGCAACTGAAACTGGCGTCCTCCAGCAACAAGGCCTTACTTACGCCGAAAATACAGACTTACCATGACAGTAAATAAACCCAAAAGTTTGTAATTATGAACAGACGCACTTCGAGAAATACCAGCGGCAATGCAGACGTTATCGTGCAAACGGCCAACTGAAAGATTGATATATGGGAGCTCATCAAGTCCTTGATAATATTCATTCAACAATTCTTGCTCGGAATCCCACCTATGCGCGCTCTGCGTTTTTCTTCGAAAACTTGCACAAACTTCGGATTTTTAAGAATCGCGAATTAATCATTGACCGTTTACGTAGATAATTGGAGGATAAAATTGATTCGATGCAAAATTCAGTACAGAAACGCAAGAAGTATACGGATGACGAAACCGCCGTGTCAGAAGCAAGTGAAAGTGTGACATGTTTTACAGGTCCAATCACCGGCATGTTTCAAATCCAATCCACGTTTCTATTTCATCTGTTATTGTATACTGTTTATTACCGCTGTTGTATCAGCGATGTTTGCAGTGGCTCTCATAGTGTTCCGAGTGTGATGTTGGTGCCACTATCACCAGTAGAGCATGTATGTCACTACTGTCGACACTATTATTCGTAGTGGTCTCCGAACTATCAGTGCTGTTATCGTCATTATCACTCATACCGATGCCACTAGTATTATCAGAGTTATTAGTAGTAATAATACTTATATTATGCACACTATCATTGCTATTGTGATCACATATATAGCGCCGTTATCTTTACTGTTGTATTCTACTTGTCCCATGCATGAACAAAATAGTTCTTTAAGAGGCCAATGCGTCCCTGCAATATCCCTCTGATATTATGAGCCAGTGGGACGTTTGCGCGTTCTAATCCACGAACCACTCATCTCTGTCTGTTGTGGGTAACAAGTGATTTGGCATTTTTCACTGATAAGTAGCAAGCTGAGTACAAAAAACGTAACATGAACTGATCAGCGTTCAATGACATGATGAACTGCAGTGAAGGAAAATAAGAAAACATTTCGGCAAATCAGTCGTGTGTGCACTTTTTTAACGAAGTTCTTTGCTTCGTTCATCACAATGCCAAGCTTATCCGCTTTTTCGTTAGACTGGATTTCCTAAATTTCGGCTAGGTGGGCCAACTGAACCATAACTCCATGGCTCCGTTTAGAGGGACGGTTTTCATGCGCAAAGATAAAGAACTCGAAAAAAGACATTTGATTTAAGGTGCAGAAAAGATATTCGATTTGGAATTACGAAACAGCAGCTACAAAAGCGGGGATTCCTCTTTCCATCAAAATCGGATCTGGGAACATAAGGGTGAATCAATCATCTTACTTCTTTCGGGTCTCGGGAGCTTCGTTCTTGACGACGACTTCTCAGATGCGCTGAGCACGTGAACTCGCATCATCAGGTAAGGTGGAAGGAAAAATATTTTGCTCTTCACTAGATTGTGCACGTGGCTAATTTGTTAAACTAATGCAGTCAAAAGTAATTTGTCAATGAAGCATGAGGGAAATGACTTTTTATTGAGCGCACCATGAAGTCAGCACTGATCGTGTATGAAAGGTGGCACGACAGCGACAGTACTCTCTCTCCTATGAAAAGTGTGCCTTATGCATGCAAACTGCTTAGCAATTTCAATCGGAATAAAGATGCTGGAGGTTGCAAACGAGAAATCGAAGAGACACAAGCTGTTTTCTGAATCCACATCCCAAAACTGTCATGAGTGCTCGTCCAGTGAAGTTCTTCTACCAGGAGCAGTGGGTGGTCCGTCAAATCTGTTGATATAAATAGTCTCGTGATATGCGTTTTTAGTGAGAGTGTGTTGAAGGTGGTGCGAAGTGTTTTCCAAATATTTCTATGTTTCAAATGTATTTTTGATGAAAGCATTCAAGAAATTTCTGATGAAATGATTTTAGGTGAACGTATGTGTTTCAAACATGACGAATAAAACAAAGAATGTCTAGAATCAAAACAAGTTACAGACTGCCAGGAGCGTTTCCTTGGACTACATCAATAATAATCTATAAGTTAGACGTATAGCTGCAACAAACAGAACGACACTGGATTTCAGCGAACAAGCAACAGTTATATAACAAAGTCAAGGCTTTTTTCAAGGTAGGTGTGCCTCTTTTCACACCTTGTCTTTGATGGTTGCAAACTACGGATGTAATCCGACCTTCTACACTCTATCAGACCATGAGACACGGTTCCATTGGAGTTATTAATAAACTTAGACCGTTTTGAGTAGCGCGCAAAGCGGAATGCAGAAAGCGGGCATTATCGACCACCAAAACAATAAAGTTGCTTTCTTTGATTCCTTTTTAAACATTCCACTTCTTCGGTTGATTATGACATCAGTCCTTCTCATTGATAGCATCGCGCTAAACTCGACGACGTGAACTCAAATCTCAAACATTGTAACGTCAAGATTACCGACTTGATTTTGCCACAATAATTCTGAAGACTTCATCTTTTCAAAGGTAAAGGCATTAGATGAAGTGGAACACATATGGGATATATGATAAAAGTCTTCGAAAGTACTGTGCCATTGCACGTCTAGAAAAAACTTTGGCAACTTTTAACGAATACGAGTACAGGCAGAAAGATGCGTAAATAACGTTTCAGCCGAGAATGTTGCCGCTAGTGCTGAGTTAAGCCTAACGTGGCCACCGTTACTGTAGTATAGATCTATGATCGTTATGCCGTGCAGTAGGACGAGCAACATCTCCGACGCTATTAGGTACACATCTGCAGCTATGATCTTGCTCATTCTTGCTAAACAGTGGGTCTTTAATGCCTGATGGAGGTATGCGACCCCATCTCATAAGTCCCCGGTAACAAAAAATATGGATGTTGTACATGTCAACCCAAGATACAACATTTCAATACCACAAATCGGAGATTTCAGAGGATAAGGTGCATAACATCAACCAACCATCACTCCGACAATCGAGAAAACGATTCGAACGAATCTAGCGCGAACTGCAGGATCCTCGAATTCAGTGACATGTAATGGACGAATGACTTCCACTGCGACAAACTTATCATTGTTCAAGTCGTGTTGTGGCGTCGTCGAAACTGCTCTCCCTTCCGACGCGGTACTTGCTGCGCCAAACCTCGCCAGACCAGGAGCTTCTGGGGTTTCTGTAGTTTTTAACTGCGCTTTCGAGAGCATTTGAAAAAAACATCGAAGCTCTCGTCCCTCTTCTTATCCGTCCTGCTTTTGATCAGCAACGAATCGTGAGACAATTTAACGATGGTTAAATTTCTGTTACACCTTGGGCGACGCTTTCAGCGAAATACTGTTCAGTAATTCAAATATAAAATTTGCGAGTTGCCAAACATTAGTGCTGATATACATAAACTGGGGACGAAAAATGAAAGTAGAAGGTGAGTAAAACTTGCAGATGATCAATGAGAAATTGATGGGGTGCCACATTCCGGCTGAAACCAGTGGAAAAATGGTGCAGGAGGTGTTGATAAAATATGAACGTTCACGTTCCTCTCACCTCATCGGCCAAGTTTGACCTGTCAGCAAATGGCAGCAGTGAGTAAAAACGAATACATTTTTCAATGAATTCACCGGCTCAGGTCATCTCCTCACAAGGAATTTTCCTACAATGCCAAATATAAGACAAAGAACCGCTTAGTGCAAACCACTCATTTCAGCTGCGAATGTCCAAATTCCTTTAAAGCTGCCTCGCTGAAGCAAAATATTACTAAATGGGTCACAAAAAACATCACCACATATGCAAATTTCTGTAAGTCTAGCCTTGGTGGCTCCCGAGATCGGTCCACCAGACAAAGAAACCATATTCCCGATAAGACACAAGCCTGTCCGCATGGACAACTTTTTTGCTGTAAAACATTGCAAACACGACTGTGCAAGACCGCGCAAAAGCAACCGAAGAATGAAGGTTTGAAAGGAAGTATACAGCAGGAAGGCTGACCCGAATGACTGCTACCGGAAAAAGTGCGCAAAAAAAATAAAAGATTCACAGCAGTACCCCTCGGGTTCTTTGTTCATAGTTGCAACCGTGGTCCCCATCGGCTCGAGCAGCAGCTTCAAGCATTCGAAAACTTGCATGCTTTTTTGCCCGTCCCACTGCCTCTTCAGGCGCAGTGGGATCTTTTAAATCGATACCCACAAATGTTTCAAAAGTGTCTGAAGTAATGTTTTCAATTTACCTATTCCCTTTGTGGGTCATAGAATAACCCTGTCTTATCACCAAGTAGCCGTTCCCCGTCCTTCATGGAAAAGCTGGAAAGAACTCCCCTCCTCTGATTCCTCTTGTCTTTTTGGGAAGGTTGCATCGACAGGTGTTAACAGACCGACTACAGTGATCGTTCACCAAATCTCTCCCCATTTTCTTGTAGCATCATTTATATTTCATGGGAACGCCGCGTAACACTGCCGTTCAAATACACTAGGACTACCGCCTTCATACCTTGCTCAGATTGACCGCCATCATTAGTCGCAGGCGAACCAGCCATTACCAACAAGAATGCTGGGGACAATGATGAGCGATGTTCTCGTTAAAGTGGCTCGAGTGAAACATGCAAATAGAGTTGCTACCCGGGAAATATTCGCATGCAGTTTTCTTGGACACATTCCTCTTCGTCGCTGAAGGATGCTGACCTTTGACATATGACGTCAAATTTGTTTTGAGGGCAGTCGCGCAGAGAGCGAGAATGCATTTCAAGTCAAGAGTTTATTCACCCACATAGTCTTGTGAGCGATCATCAGATATTTCGTTGCTTTTATTCGCTTCTGCGGATTTGCTCTTGCAAAGCACATTACTAGAACTCGCTGCATACATACATGAAGTAGCGTAGTGTTACAATGAAGTTCGAAAGAATGGAACTCTACAGGATCGAGAGATGCTATCTGTTAGGTACGTCAAAAATTTAGCGCCTAGAAAAGAGTAATCACGAGGCAGTTAAGTACACCAGTAAAAACTGTGTAGTGAACCATCGTTTTTACTCCGTTGGTTTACTACAAATAACGTGAATTTTTCTCAACACGCAGGAATCAGTATCTCATCGATATCGGCAATCAACGATATTTGATGTTCCTTCCCCTTCCTTGCAAGAAAACCATATATTTTAGTGGTTAGTGGTATTCACTGAACCCTTCCTCTAAATGCTGAAATCACTCAGCATATCTCTCCTGTAAACAGTTCATTCCAGTTCAAATCCAGCAGGAAGGCGAATAAACCAGCCGCTTAAAAAAGTGAAGCCTTTCCCGCGTAGACAATTCAACAGCTTTGGGATGAAAATTAAAAAGTCGATTCTATATGGCAGGCAAATATTTAGAGCCATGTGGGCAGACTTTTACAGCATCAAGTCTAAAATCACGTAAAGAGAGCAGAAATGTCGGGTAGGGTCAGTGGAGGTGAGATTTGTCGGAACAAAGTCACATAAGGTAGTCAGGCGGGATGGACCGGCTTGGAGAACCAGACGGAAATGCTGCGAAAAAATGGCGAAAATTGGCTTCCAATGAGGGCCTCTTACAGGTGAGACGAACACGCTTCGGAGATTTGGAAGGGACGGTCGAGATGATATTACAGTGTGTCCGCACTTCAGTACACTGAAATTACGACACCCTTTCACTCTGAGGGTTCCCACATGCTTTTCATTCAGTCTTCTGAGCAGAAATGTCAACAACTCCTTCTTACTCTCAGCTTCATCCCGCAACCACACTGCTGCATGTATAAGAAGGCTGAGACATAATTAAGACGCGGCGACTCGTACCCGACATCATACGCAGTAGTTATTTACCAGAAAAGTTTACAGGTCATAAGGTTATGTCAACGATAACACTGCAAAAACCCATGACAAAGCGACCACAGCTTTGAGGTCGGGCGTTCATGACCATTCAGCAATAATGGGAATGAACAGTCCGTTCCATCTCCTGGTTCTCAGCAGGTGGAGTGTATCAGTTCAGTTGCGATGTTCGATCTTACAAATAAATTCTTATGAATTAAAAGCGTCGTGCCACACGAGTTCACAAAAACGAAGTAACGAACAAAATTAAACCACAGATAGATTTTCGCGGAAAATGGGAATATTCACAAGGAACGAGACGTGTTAACGTTCTCATTGTGGGCCTCGTTACTGAATTTGCAAAATCGTCCTGATGAACATGATTACCGTTTTCACATGTTTGTGGACGCGTAGCGAAACCTCACAGTCGGGAGGGTGGTGGATTTTTCAGATACGAGGCTTCAATGCAATCCAGCAACCAAACATCGTCTCATGTCCCATGTCCCTTCTCTGAATGTAAAAGAATAACTGTCCGGTCTTTTCCGGTCTTTTATCTCTCCGACGTGTGTAGCGCAGAATATGGCAATATACCGTTGCGGAAGGACTCGCAAGTCATAGTAGTCGCCAGAATGGCCGGATGACATGGTTTTTGGGTTTCCGTTCTCATAATTATGTTTTCATAGTCCACTGAGATCATCGAAGGAGGGTGAGATCTGGAAAGGTTTTGTGTAGGGGATGGTGAAAGTAGGCGAGGTGACTAGGTGCCTCATTTGCTTCGAAGCTTCAACGCAGAATTGTTAATGCTTGTGTGGAGGAGTTAGAGTGATGAAGAGTTGAAACGAACTCGCCGCGTAAATTTTCTAATGCGGAATAAGAGAAATAAGTGGCTGACCACACACTTGTACTGTTTTTCAATAAGTGTTGCTGTTAATGTGGTATAAGGAGTGCGCTTATTGAAATAGCAACTTTGTGAACATTAAACAAGAAATGGCGCTCCGACATGGTTTTTTTTCCACGTTTCGTGAATATTCTCTCCACTCAGACTCTGTACTGAACAAAGTAAATTGGAACTATATCGAACAAATTTTACTTACGTTCAGCAAGTTGATGTGCCGATGCGGCCGTGCTCACGGCAAGTGAATATTGTACAGAGGGAATACGACGTTGACAGCAATTCAATATAATAGATAACTACCCGTAGTGGAGGATCACTTGAAGAGCGCTCAAAAGGGAGCTCTCCTGAGCTCCATACGAGGGGCCTGTCCTGGTCCCTACTGCGGTCCGACTGACGAGTCTTTGCTACGGGAGCTTTCGCTGATCTGCCTAGCTCCACCTTCCATTTCTGCTAATGCATGCAACGTGCCCTTTATCCCATTGACCATTTTCGGTGATGTATGTAACATGCCCTTTTTCCCATTGACCATTTTCGGTGATGTATGTAACATGCCCTTTTTCCCCATTGAAACGTTTAGTTTTTATCTCCCAGTTTTCGCTGGGTGTATCATCGTTTGCTCTATGTGTTTCATCGTTTCTGGTCGTCATAGGCACCTCTGAGGCGGTTAGTCTTTTTTTGCTACATGTTGGCTGCAATGAGCCGCGATGACGCATCTCGCGTTTCGCGACACACACGATGGACCCGCCACTGCCTTAAAAAGTCCCGAGATGTTGTTGATTCTCTAAATGACTTTTGATTTTGAGGTAGGTGAGGGAGTCAAAATGACAAGGACGGGAAAGGAAGCTACTACTGACCTCCTCCTCATCGATCTGTATCACAACACGCCTCTGCAGCTTGTTCGTTGCACCACCGATTACATCAGACAGCCTTATACTAATTCCAGTGAAGCTTGCCGCGCCCTTGGCTAATAAACTGTACACTGTGGTGTTCCGTTTCCTTTGCAGGTTAAAACAGCGTTCGACGAGGATATTTAGACCGAGGCGCCGATTTCACCTCCGGCGCCCACTGCAAGAAACTGTCTTCTTACGAGATGGTGAAAGAGTGCGTCGGCACAGGTGTGATGGGAGGATGTAGTTAGCAACGCAACCGAAACCTTTAATGGCGGTTAGAAGTCTGCAGATGGGCACATGTAACACATTGTACTCCGTAATATTTCCGTCGCCAACATGCACCTCAGATGTGGTCATGTCTGAAGAGACGGGGTCTTTGACACACTAGGTGCAGCAGCAGTTCTCTGAAGTCATTGCAGCAGTAGGTAGGAGGCTCAGAGTTATTTTAGCACGCAAACATACTGTGAGATACTCTCGAAAGATGCAGAAATGGTGGAGTTGAGCGCTCAGTTAAACGTTATCTAAACTGGTCGTTTGCATGCTGCTTTGCGATCACCAGGGACATTTTGTCAGCCTGCGCATGGCTCGAAAGGGGTTCCCGGAGTAAGTCCTCAGATCTCAGATGGGAACAAGCGAATACTCGAATTATTCGAGAGGTGTCTGGAATGTGAAAAGGTGGTCTGCAAAACAGTGGGCTTGTAACCTTAAGATGTCAGTACTTACCTGACTTACAACGAGTACAGCTTGATTACAAATACTCGATGGAAATTAGTGGCGAAGTACAACTAAGTATTACTGCTTTGTCGCAGGCTGTGACAAATCAATCGAGATGGAGTGGAGGTCATTTAGTAAGGAAAGTTGAAAGTCTTTATTATGCGGCAATAACTACACTTAGTCGAAAGGGCTAGAGGCAGTGAATGCTGGAAAAGCTGCTTCACATTCACATGTATAAGACAGCACAGCAGTAGCAGTGTTCTGTTCCGCGACCAATATCTTCTTTAGCGCTTAGCGTTCCCTACTAGACTCTTTTTAACTGAATAGGGGAAAAGAATTTTCAGTTATTACTACGGGACAAGTTTTCGTCTGCACTTGCTGCAAGCGCACATCCTGATGAGGATCCCTTATCCCATATAAGGAAACGTCACCAAATTTGCCAAACAGTGGCCCAATCTTCTCTTAGCTGAACTCAAGGATGATCAAGAAAAGGCCGCCGTTGAGGACATAGCTGCAAGCCGTCGATTGCTGGTCAGCGAATGGCCTAGAATGTGTGCTGAGCTGTTATGCCGTTCAGATGGAATTGCGTCGATCACAGTAATATTTGTTGTTATGTATTACGACAGAAAGACTTAATGGCCGCGAGGTTCCGTCTCCATGAGCACACGCTGTCATTTCCGAGTTATCCTATGAGCATAAGCGTGGCCCGGAGGGAGCAATGTATTGATTATGGAGATGTAACTCTTGTTAACAACACATTGTCATAGTGCTCAAACATTGCAACAAACACCGATCTGCAATACATCTTTATATATACGAAGAACATCACGTTTATATATGTATATAAATTCAAAAAGAATACATGTGTATATATGCGAAAAGATTTTTTTTTTCACACAACTGAATTGAACAAATGCTGACATCTTTTTCCTATCAAGCGTGCCACATCACTGAGTAAACATGAAAATTCGAACACCTAACGTCGAGCGAATAATTTTTCTCACAGTCGAAACAAAGAGGTCCGATGTTAAAGGCATTTCCGCCAATGTAGCCCTCAGTGTTATGCTCTTTTCTCCAAACGTTTACTTTCATATGGAAGTTTTCTGGAGAGGGAAAATCTGCGTCAAGTGAGCAGGCGAACTCACTTGTTACGCTCTTCGTTATTTCACAACATGCAGTGCTATTTGTTTGATCATCAGCTGGACGTCTCAATGAAGGAGGCGCCCAGAAATTGCGCAGTAGAGTGTCAAATTGCAATTACAAGATAGCAGATATTCAAACGTGAAATATAGCCATTCGAAGCATGGAGAATATCTTTCCGAATCATCTCTGGGAACAGGCATTCTTCACCGACGAATGCAGTTTGTGCTCACCTGCTCACCCATATTGGCGGCGTTCCGCTGCCCTCCACCAAATGACGCACTCTAGAAGCAGAGATTACTTTGTTCAGCTGAGTGGGATTTTAGCAGCCTCCACCATAAACAAATAGTGAAGTGTTTCGCGATAGCAGTCTGGACAGTTCAAAGGCGCTCTGCTCGGCAACGGTTTGTCCTGTTCTTCTTTTGCGGATATGCACAGCGAGAAACCACGGACCGCATGACATAATACAACGAGAGAGTGGAAGATTGCTGCAGTCTGTGATCTTTGCAACTACTATTGCCTATCTCCTTGCCACTACAAAAAGAAAATGTCACTTGCACACGAGCAATCCACTCATTTGTTACCTAGTGTTATACGAAAGCGTTTCATTCCTAGTCTTTGCTCTCCTTACCTTTGAGTTATCATTGTCTTTTATCTGGCCACTCTCACCACGCGTTTTTGACCAAAACACGAAAAACAATAGGGCAGTACAACATAGGCTGGCAGATCCGGAATACTCCTGAAAACTTATGGTTCATAGGCGAAAGGTTAACCTCCACAATAGTGAAGGTAAGAAACAGTGAACTGGATAGTTTGTCAAAGCAGAACTTCTTGCTGGCTTGACTTTTTGCACGTCCCTTGATAGTACTCTATACAGTCATTGAATGCGTCCGTTGCTGGTAATAGTCGACATTGAAAATTTGCATTCGTGGCGTTCGGCATGACAGCATTACGCCTACATGCACATTCGTTTATCTGCATACCGATAATTTCAACTAGGAAGTACTGACACGTATCCGAATAGTCCCTTTTCCGTCTTTCACCACAAGAATCATTAAAAGTGGAGTCTTAATAAGATGAAACTCCTGCTCTCGTAATAGTTGCCTTTGTGAACATATTAAACTTGCTGATCTGCTGAGCGAAATGCAAGAACAAGTATCATATAGGTTGGCTGGCGAGCAGTTTCAGTCTTTTTTTTATTGGCAGTGAAGCACCACCTGCTGGAGTGCACACTTTGGCTGCTTGCACATGTTCTGAAAGCGGATATCAACTACCCACCACAGGCGAATTAGTCCTTCCTGTGCAAATCTTTGCTACTTGAATCGTCGTTTTGACTAACGCGCTTACCCCAGCAGTAACGAGCACGGTAGGATAAGAAGAATTACTAAAATCTGTCGGTTTTTCCAGCTCCACCAGTGAAGCACCAATGAGCACTGTTGTCGTCAGAGTGCAGAGGAAGATGAAACCAACAAATATGCTTAACTGAAAGCAAGAAAACTCATGGAGAACAGTCATCGGTTGAATACCACTCGATTCTCGATGATCTTGAAGAGCGTAGAGCTAAAGGCAACAAAGTTAAGTCCGTCACACTAGTGGTGAGGGCATGTCTATAAATCAAACCTTTCTAATTCTGCAGATCGAAAAACCTCGTGTAAGATACAGAGGTTATTTTTCTGTCCTTTTTTCGACACAAGTGAGCCACTACTAGCGCCCTCTTGCTTGAAGGTAACCGAATTTTTGGTGAATCGGTTTTGTTTGATTGACGGACTCCCTTTGGGTACCGAGGCAGCGTTTCATCACATTCTCGTCGAGTGCCAATATTTGAGTATTAATTTCTGATTGGTTCACATCAAAAATCGTGAGGGCGTCTTTCAAACCCATACCAAAATAGTGCTGATCCATCACAGTTCGATGTGTAGCAACACCCATTACTAAACAGATGGAGAGCCGCAAGGTATGTTTATGCGAGCGATGATTCAAAAACTATATATTCCAACAGACTGTTCAAGTTTCAACTTCGGTTTTAGAATTACCCTCCATTTGTGCTGTCACAGCACCCAATCCTAAAAAAGCATCATTAACTCAATAATTGAACTTACAGTGAAACGTCCTATTTTTTCATGAAGAGCTGCATAGAGCCCTATTAGAATGCACACTGCATGGACCACAAGGGTTATACATGAGAATACCAAGGCATTCAATGTTTTTACGTTGTCGACCCAGCCTTTGTGAAACATAACAAGGGATGCCGACACAAATGTTAGAATCTGCAATACGAGTGGTCTTAATTTCTTCGCTGACTTTTTCATTTTTTGTTGATACGTGAATTTTTTTGCTGAATTTTTGCTGATACTGCAACGGAAATTTGTCTAGCTGCGAATACACCTGAGACTGGACGAAATAGGAGGGATGCTTCAAACTTTTAAATGCATTGTTGCGTACTTTGTTCATCATGAAACAAAGATATGCTATTGCTGTAACTGGTTTCCAGCAGGTCTCTCACACCTGCAGCCTTTTATGAGACGCACAAAAATCTATTTTGAAATAACAAATTTCCAACAACCATAGTGAAGTTCAGTTGTGTTACACGTCCCTCATTAAGCGTATTCATTTGCCGCGAACACTATGACTCTTAAATCCTGATCAAAAACACACTCGTGCGCGACGATATTGCGTTACTACATTCCATTCTGGTGTTAACGGTGGTCGCTAAAGCGAAGGTGCTAAAGAATCCATAGGTAAATTGCTAAAGAATTAGCGCCATCTCAATTTTCCTCTCTTTTCAGCTGTTGCCGATTTGCAGTAGAAGGTCATATCTTTTCAGGAAAAATATATGTGATGCCCAGTTCCATATTGGCCTAATAATAGAATTCACTGCCATATTTGTAGCGACCCAAACTATTTCACAGATATTTTTGGGTTCTGAATTAAATTCATTATTTAAAAACTCTCACGACATAAAATTTCAAAAGTGACATCTTTCCAGTAAACATCTTCCAAAAGTACAAAAAAAAGGAAATATCTCACTTTGGCTCACGTCTTAACACGCTGAAGTGCCTCATGAGCCAAACTGAAGAGTTGCGGTTGCTCGCGGATGCATTCTTCCAGTAAAAAGTTACGTAGCCATGAATAATTTGGAAGTTCGCAGTGAATGAAGTCGTCACAAATTTTTTCGTAAAAGCGGAAACGTTTATTTTCACAGCTGTCGACTTTTCAGGTTCAGTTAATGCAGGCAGAGTTGCAGAAAAAATTTCTTCATGAGTGTGTTGCTGAAGCTTTAGCAAAAATCGAACGCCTTCCCTTTGAATGATAGGCAAGAGTTTTGAACTTCGAATGTTTTCCTTGTTTGATTTCTGCCATTTCCGATGCAACATGGAGTCTATTTGTTCTTACAGTTATTTCCGTGAAAATCTCCCTTGAAGTTTTAGTCGCGAAACCGTCGATGCTCACAGGATTCTTGGTGACACTCTTCATTCAAAAATTTTCATTTATGGATTAAAATGTTTCTCCTCTACGTTAAAGGCGTCAGGTTCGAAAGCTCATGGCCACCATATCACAGCAGCCAGTAAAGACTCAAGCTTCATTCAGTAGCTCTCGGTTGCAGGAAATAATAGCAAAACGTTATTTCAAAGCTATAGACTCAGAATTTTTTTGATATTCTTCGATATTCTTGTCAAAACGATTTGCGCTGAAAATATTTCTGTGCCTCCTCAACGATTCAGGTATTCCTGTTTAAGCATAAATGTGTGCATACTGAATTTTCTAATTTCCACAACACAGCGACGATTGGTATTGTGATTTTTCATTGGCCTGATATTATGATTCTTCATGAAGCAAAAAATTTCGGAAGTATCCCTGTGCACACTGCCTGGAGATGACACAGCCTTCCCCACGAACTGCTTCAGAAATATTGCTGACCAGCGAACTTGAAATATACATGGCAAAATCCACCGGCGAGAAAGAAAGCATAACAGGTGTCGAGCACAAGAATTATTCGTTATGTCGGAATGGTTGCAAGGTTCGAATACATTCACTGGGACAAATGCTGTCAGTGCAAACGTCGAGGTGAAAACCACGCAACGATAGCATACCAACATGTGCGGGGAACTGTCGCAACATAGTCACGGGTTTTGCAAGGTGAATCTGAGCGTACAAGCCTCACATCGTTTGTGCAAAAAACAGTCGTCGAAGCTGATAATTATGAATAAATTTCGTATTTGAGCTCTCATAGTTTCATGTAACAAAAACGTTCTCCATCCTTTATTCTCGAGGTTACCGTATGAAAGCGCATTGGTGGGAACGTGGAGTGAAAAAAAACAGTGTACGGCAATCCGCTTTGATTTACTTTTAGTTAGATGAAAACGGTACCGCTGTCACAAGCTGCAAAGACAGCACAACGTTGTATCCGACCATCCGCTTCTTGTGTTTGCAGTAATGAATACATCTTTACAGCAACTGCTTTTGCAGTAATGAATACATTTAATAGATTTAAGTAACTTCCGGTGGTCGTGCTAACAAGAAGCGAGAATAGAAGCATGCAAATTCGTCGAATTTTTTGAATTCTGTTTTAAATCATGGTCGATCATGGTCTAAATCAATTTTTGAAATCGTGGAATGTTCCCTTCTCTCTCATTCAGGTGGCTTCTTCTTTATGTGACTGGCATATGGTACTGAATATGAAACTTCATTTGGCTACTCATCACACTCATAATGCTGGGGTCGCAGCGTCTTTTGAAATTTAGTGTTACTTTTGAAGTTGGGAAGCAAAGAGTTTACAGCAATTTTTGAAACTGAAGTCAGTCGGGAGACTTCAGTGCCTTTGTAGACTCCATGTAATAATTGGATGCAGCCGTTTCCCTCCACATCCGATTTCCCTCCGCACCTCGATAAATGCCAGATGGCACGGAACTACACCACGTTATTTCGCAGCCGACGTCTTTTCACGCTCTCGCATTTCAAGCGATTCCTTTCTGATTCCGCGTCCTAAAGATCTTTGAATTCCAGAAAGGGACCGGTTTTACCAAGTGCTCATGCGAGAATGCATTTTGATACCAGAACTTTATTACGGATATATGAGGAATTCGCCGAAATTGGCACATTCCGCCGAGCAATGTTGTACGCCGCCACGAGACACCAAAATAATCAGGACTGCTTTCAGCATTTTGGAAGAAAGGAGGATGAAGCTCACAGCGAACGACTGCGGTCTAGGAATTCAGAAGAAAAAAATCGCTATTCTAGAATATTACTGTCTTCACTTAAAATTTTTAAATATCTCGCAGAAAGATTCAAAATTCGCAAAATCACGTGAGTATATATATACAAATATATATGTCGGTTGCTTGCTCGCGCAGAACTGTAATTTTTCTAGGTTAGCTGCAATACTGGATAAATGAAATAAGGATCCTATAACGGTTGAATGGATTCCCAATCTGCGATGGATGTGCTCTGATTAGTTTATCAACTCTTGAAGTAGCAATTTCTCCAAGGAAATATGTTGATATAAGTAGTTCAGCTGCAACAGCAATATACTTGGTCAGCACTGTACCTGCATTGGTGGGCAAGGCTTTCTGCCACGAGCCCAAGCTTTACATAACTTTGTAACGATTGCTTTTGACAGTCTTCACCGATTACGGATTTTCGTGCATGATTTTGCTCCATTTTTTTGTTAAAATTTGCGAACATTTGTTCGTGTAGAATATAAAATCATTAACTGGCGATGTCACTCTTTAGCTGATCGGTTTTTTTGTGTGGTCCCTCCAACTGATTCTTCTCGAGATGAGTGGGTTGTTGCGTGTCTTACTCAATGAAAAGTCGTGCAGGAGCTCATATGATAGGGCATAGTCAAGTTGATGGTGTGTTTGGAACAAGCGGAATTGAGAACTAAGGAGAATAAACGTGACTTCTGACATTTTCTACAAAGAAGGAAGAAATGGCCGCTCGAATCATTAAGGAATTTTTCCCTTCTTCCCTACTGCCTTGTTGCAATATTTTTATGCAAACCTGACAGTACCGCTGATGCCCAATAGAGGGTGGCAGTCGGGATCAAAATTGATCTTATGGATTCACCTAGAGATGCCATACTTCTGAATAATTCCTCCTTTGCGAGTCTTCCATCTCTTGAGATACATGAAAACACACTGGTACAACTTGGCTTTGCTTCGATTCACTCAAACCACAGTGTTCTCTTTATTTCACTCAAAGATATATCAGAACAGAAAGCATTGCAGTACTAAAATGTGGACCGGGGCTGCCAACCGGTCACTTTCGCTTTTGAAATCCTTTCCCAAAGGGTTTAAAATGCCCGCGTAGTCATTCCAAAGCGACAATTTTCGCTGTAGTGTTGTGAGTAATGCACTTAGCTCGACAATATGACGTTTTCACATTCACTTCTCATACATTCATTCCTCGGAAAAATGAGACATACTTTCTTGACCTCCTCTGCAGTGGCCTACTTGCTGTCGCATCCACTACTTGTAGACCTTTTTTCTCCACCATGCAGTGTGAACTGTTTATGGAGCCAAGTATCACTATGCTGCGTCAAAAATTTACTTCAGAAATCCTGCTCGTTTTCTTTATCGTGGCAACCGGCGCTTGCATACAGCGAGTGCCCAATAAGGTTTGTATACAGCTGCTTCCTTTGGCATTAGTATTCTCGAGCTTTATGTCCACAGAAAGTTGTTGGCGTAATGACCGAAAGAAGTTGCCATCAGTTTGTGCCGGAAATATAAAAATCTTTGCTGAATTCTGTAAAATAGTTCGTTCATAGCATCCTTACTGAAGGAAATCTCTGAAGTTCTTATCAATAATTACACTTTACTGACTCTTGGAATTTAATAACTCCTCTTCAAATTCCCTGCCTCGGTAGCTGATGATTTGAACGATGTTGGAACAAAGAAGAAATTGCATCCACGAAGAGCTCATATGAGAACCACAACATTTGAGGCTAAGAAGCTTTTCACGTATGAGCTTTTTAAAGTGCGCGATGTGAACGGCTCTCTTTTCCAACGGATCGACGGTCTTTTCAGGTTTAAGGAATTCGAGACTCAAAAATGGTATGTAATTGAATAAGGGATTAGGAATATCAACAGCAAATCAATATATTGCGAGATTCGACTGGAAATAGCATACGTAATGTATGACCTAACTGTGTTTAAAGTAGGCATTTGCGCGCAACCTAACAACTTCTGCAAATTCATTCGGTTCACTTCCTCGAACTGGAATTTGGACGAGATGAGAATTACCTTCTCTCAGTGGAGATTATTAGCAGGTTTGGTTTCTCACTTTCAACGAAGGGACAGCAGTCGTCTCCTGCAGTACACAATCGGTGATGCTGATTTTATTGAACTTTGTTCTGAAATCAAAGATCGTGAGCGGTATGAGAAACGCATTTTTGGCCATGGGCGATTTAAACGAAAGTTTTAAGAGTCCTAATTGCCACCTTTCAAGGAATTATATCTACCGTGAGTTGTTTTGCGGCGCTTACTATATGAAGTTGAACCTCGGCGTATCCAGCGAGAATGGAAAAGTGGCGCAGCGTAGCATATTTTTGCTGGATCGCTCGCGGCTGTCTGTTTTTGGTATCAAATGGAACCATACGAATTTTCCGCAGGGCAGGAACTAAAACAGAGTTCGAGCATTTTTACAGAAGAATAGAAAGCAATGCTTTGACTAACAGCCATTCGGGGACAGCCAGTGACTTATCCTGCGTAACAAGCAATCATAAGGTTAGAAGCATTGTGAGTGTTTACTCTGAGGATCTTTGATGGAAGAAAAATTCTATAAAATCGGCTCACTCTCTTTTTTCCCTCTCGCTCTCTCTCAAAACGCATTTTGTATATATATATATATATATATATATATATACAAAGCGCATCTTGACAATTCTTTTTTCTCGAAAGCTTTCAGCTATCTGCAACGCCGAAATTCTTCGGCACAGCAAGAAACGAATCGTTTAAAGGTAACTCTCATGCTTTCGTATACTGATGCTGTACCATCTTACCTTGATAATTGTATTTCTACAACTCATTTGTGGAAATACATGCTCAGACGACTAAAAGGACCAAATCTCCGGGAGAAGAGCTTAACAAGAAGACAGGGAATACTTCAGAGTGAGAAAGAGGGGTAGGAGTATACTCTTTCGCGGTTGGCATCAACGACAACGCCGTGGAAATGGCCTTCAGCATGCTGATGTATACACCCATTTCTTAACAGCACACCTTTTTTTAGTCGAAAAGTTCTTTCAGCTAGCTCACAAGGCATAGGAAATAGCTGCCAGAATTCCGCAGAATAAAGACAGATATTAGCGCTTTGCTGAAGAGGGAAGTCAGTCATGAGAATGTGGTAGTTAAGGAGCGGTAATTTGCATAACTGCATGTTGTGGGCGAATAAAAATGCTTAACTGGTGGAAAGGTTTATTGGCGGATAGCTGGCAGCATTAATATGCATAAACTGGACCGTAATATATGCATTCAATAGATGTGAAATGAATGTGAACTTTTAGCAACTCTGTTCATAACTTCGTCTAAAGTTCAATTTTCAGCGTAGTAGAGAAAGTCAGTAGGTAAAACAGAATACACTCACCAAATTCCGGTGTCATTTGCCTCATTAGTTCGTGATTTGGTAGAGGGGTAGCCACGCGCAAAACGCACACCCACCTGCGCCGAAGTACAGAAGGTGGTAGAAACGCCCTTTTGTGGATGAAGGAAATTTTTAGGAGCGCACGTCCTTCCACCTACTCATCCGGGCCGCCTCCAATGACCTTTTGACTTTTACATTGGTCTGACCTATCCTGACCGATCACCGTCTTTCGGAAACGAGAGTCCATTTTTAATCACCTATGTAGAAAAAGAAATAAATAAGGTGAACTCTACTGCTTACTTAGGCAACACTCTAGTGCGCATTTTGCCATATTTTGTTCATTGGTGAGGAAAAAACACAAATTTTTTGCACATTCACACATGCGATGACCGCTCCCATCAAGTCGGAAGTTGCGGATTTCAGGTTTTTTATGGTCTCTATTGTTTATGCCTACCAATACGCATAGCCAGTTGTTCTGCACTAAACTGACGTATTTCTTTCAAATGAGACGTTTTTCGTCATCCAAACTCTAACTGAAGATACTCACTTCCCACAAACCTATTCAGTGGATTTATGTCTATGCTAATGGTGCAAACTTTGAGGAAATGTTTCAAATTCGTAGCAAATAGTCGCATCACAGAAGTTGCTGAGTCACTGAAACGCAAGGCAGAATGCCGTATGGAATATAAGTAAAGAAAAAGGCAGAAGCAGTAATAGAAGACATGGCCAAATACTCCAAAATTATTATCGCACAGCACTTAACAAGGTTACTGCCTGCTTCTAATGGCTAAGCAGCATCAGACTGCTGAGATTTTCACCTACTTTGACACGCAACGGTGTTTTCCTATGACAGAGAATTGCAGGGTCATCGCAGTTTGCTCAGCAGCCGCAGTGCAAACGATCAATCGTTGCCCGAATCCAAAGCTTTGCTACAAAAGCGCATCTTCGTTTGTACGGTACGCATTCGTTGAACATCTCACTTCAGACCTTGCACTGTTGGGAATGAGTGGATCTTCGCAATGTCATCTAAACATACTGTGGGTTAGTCTCACATTCAGCGACCTGTAGCATTGCCTTCGTCTATAATTCCTTATCGCTGTTATAAGCCTTACTTTTATTGTTTCCACCATTTTCAGTTGGCAGGTCAATAAAAAACTGCAAATTATTTTAGTTATTTGCCTAGTCAGTTGTTATCCCAATGCTTTCAGCAGTCAGGCTAAACAGCGCAGTCACTGCATTTTTTTAACTGATTTCTTTTCCTTCCTCGCGCTAAACTTGCGCTTGTTCGGGTCTCCTGTTCCGCTCACCAGCGGAGTTGCTCCACTTTGATTCTTTTGCCATTTTTGAATTATAAGTTCATATTGCCTTTTCGGAAGAAATCGGTAGTAAAGGGTTCTAATCTTTGATTAACGGTCGCTCATTAGCTCTTCATCTGGTGCAGGATGGGCAGGAAGGGAGAGGACAAGGGAGGGGAGTGGAGGCTTATTGCGATGGAGTCGTATCGAGGTTTGCCAATATCCTGTATATGCAGATGCAAACATAGTACGGGCAAAATGAGTGTGCGAAAGTGCCACGGTGTTAATTTTCATGCAGTGGCACTTGCTTCGTGAGTATTACTAAACCTGAGATGGGGAAATGGGCCAGGAAAAAATGCATCTTACAGCTAACGGGCCCACATGAAACCTCCTATTTGACACTCTTGAGGTTAGGCGTCAGTGCTTTACCAACCAAGCATCTGAGCTGAGACACCGGCAAGTCTTCGAGTGTGATTTCAAGCGCGCAATAAATTTAGGATGTGCGTGGAAAGGTTGGTATGATTGTTTATCAAAAAGGCGGCTTCATAGCTTCAAACGACTTTATGGTCAGGAAAAGCTCCAAGACCCTGCAATCCACAGATGGAAAGCCGGAGTCAACGAACTCCTGACCGTGAGTACGCACCTAGGAGGAAGCAATCCGGCATGGGCTTGAACGCTTCGAGCATTTCCAAACACTCTTAGAGGTGATGCCGCTTGGAGAATAAGCAGGAAGAAAATCGCTGAGTTTGAAGTAAAGCATTTATTCGCCATACTTTCACTTCTGCGCAAATTAAAAATGCAATTTGTAGCTGCACATAACACGTCGCTCTAATCTCTCCATGTTCTATTTTTTCGCATCCGGTCGCTGCTGCTGTTGCTGGAACCCTGGAAAGGTAGACATTAGTCACAATATTATAGGATGCACTTCCAACCACATTTCAAGTTCAGAGAGCGGTAGAGAAGGTTACGGACTATGCTGTCTACCTAGTCCGGCAAAGGCCGAGAATATCGGATTGACAATGAGGTTGTGAACGGCGGCGGCAGAGTCCTTGCTTAACCTTATAGGGGTAGTGAGTGATTCGTTTCAGATTGGGAGGTTCGTTGCTTGGTGTTCTGTTGATTCTGTGCCAGGCTTCCGGCCTAGTTTTTTGCTTGAGAGTCGGACAACATGAAAGTCGTGACCACCGCACGCGCTTCTCAGCCCAGCTAAAGAGCACAGTTCTTACGTAGACTGCCGGATGCTTACGATGATCGCGCATGTAAAGCTGTTCACAGTCTAATGAGAAACAGTCGCTGCCTAGAAGGACCCAGCACGCGTGTAATGCTGTATAACAGTTCTACCAGTGAATGCCTCGTTGAAGCATCCCTCACCTCGTTGTGCGACTCGCGACCTCAATAAACCTTCAAGTGCTTCCCTCATCCCCTCTTCCAACCTCCTCCTCTTTCTACACCTGAGCAAAGCGCTCTCCTCCCTCGGTACTCTATTGTGCTTCCCTTCGATCATGAACACTACGTTTCCCTCGTTCGGTGACCAGATTTCTTGCTCCAAAAGTTGATAAAAATATGACCCGTGGGTTTAGATCCATTAAAAACTGCCACTGAAATACCATGGCGGGACCATGGAGGGAAATGTTTCGTTCTCTCTTCCAGTTACCTCTTTCCCTCGGTGAACTCACGGGAGCCGTTGCGAAATAGTGTATTGCATGAATTCCCTTCAGGATACTGAAGAATCCACGCGTTTCTTTTGAGCACATTTAACAAGAACCAAAAACTCTTCGATGGTGCTGGTTGCTTGGATAGACCCATTGAAAGCCTGGATGAAGCAAAAATGGGGGAAAGCATTCACAAGGGTTTTCAAGAAATTACGACCTAGAAGTCTACAAAGAAGTGCTGCAAGAGATCGATAATTTCGTCAGGGTGTTCCGGAAGTGTGTGGAAACTTCTGCGACTTCGCATTCAAACTTCGTGCCTCTATAAAATATCACGGGGAAACCATTAAGTCCTTCCGCCCATATTCGGTGATGACTGCAAAGTGGTTTCGAATTTAAGAGTTAAAAATGAAGTCTGTAGTTTGCTAGTTTTGGTTTATGGTTTTTGGCATTTCCGTAACAACGTGATGGGCAGCAAAGCGATTGTTAGTAACTATTTCACTGAGCTCTGCCAGGTGTCATCCCTAGTGTGCCTATCAGATATTACAGGCGGATAGAACGCACTTACAAGGAGGTTTGGGGGGATGGGCAGGCACTTTGACAAGCAAATTCGGGTTATCCTCACATGCCACTGGCACGTCTTCGGTCGATTCGTTTATTTTAATTCGTGATGACGCCGTCCGTTCTTTTCTGTCGCTGAAATGGGTTCAAGTCATATGCTATTGCAGAGATTAAATTCTCCCAAACCAGAAATTGCGATATTCAGCAGGGATGAATGAATAAAACTCGTTGTAATTTCGGATTGTAGTCGATGCAACAGCGCAAAAAGTGCGATATATAAGGGCATCAGGAATCATCTTAAACGAGCAATCCCGATTTCCAAGCAAGTAGACGTCAACTGCAATTCTTATTCGAGACAACTTGCTCTATCTTCAGCGAGGTCCCATCAAGTGCAATAATTATGCCTATGAAATACGCATCTGATTAAGACCGACGTTGTTTTGAGTATTGAGCATTTGTAGCTGAGGTTTGGATCGGCACAAAACCGACGCAATTCTTTTCTGCAGATATCGACAACATCAGGCGCCAAAGGCAGATCAATTTCCATTGTCTTCTCGGTCAGAAGTGCCATCCGCACGTATTGCGCAGCAGTGGGGTCATCTGCTCGCTCAATTGTCATTGTTACCTGCAGCGATGCTTAATCACTCATTCATTGGTTGGAAATATGAGATTTGGTTTAAAAGGAACAAGCAACTCGCAATATGCGGTTGTAACAGCCCTCCATCATACACCCCAAATACGTTTTCGCACTCCTTCTCAGGCTTGGAAGCCGAAATTTGAATCTGCTTCACTGCGGGTCGATCACGTGCTAGCTCTGCGATTTTCTTCTGGACATGAAGTAGAAAAAGCCCCGCATATTTGGATCTCACTTGAATAATGTCAGTTGCCAATGTTTTCCTCAAAGAAGACAAAGTTTTTAGTGTTAACTACATACAGAAGCTCACTTCCGTGAAGTGCAGTGGATATACGACGTTTCCGAAAAAGATCAGTGTAAAATGGCTGAGATGTGCGATGATATATGTGTTTTGCAACGCATATAACAAGAATACTTAATTGCTGGGCTATCGTTACTCTCTTTCCTCCGCTAAATGGAGGCGTTCCATGCACACTATCATTTTTGAATAAAAGTACCATCGAGAACAGGATTTGTAAACAGACATATCCGTTCGCCTTGAGTCGACTGCATATAATCTTGGTAGCGTCGTTCACGGACGTCACTGGTACAGAATCAACGTCGAGGACTGCGTCGCCGATTGAGAGTGACATCGATGACAAAGTGTTTTCGGCAACTCGCGTGATGTATACCTATACTGATGTATGCTTATGGGCAAATCACCCATCTCGAGTTCCGTTTAAAACATACATTCATTTAGGCTACCAGAATGATTTATTTAAGATGCGCCAACAACACATAGAAGAGCATAGCATGCCGCAGATTTTCGGAAAGGCCTTTTGTACCATGGACGTTTCGACGAATTTCTGTACTTTATAATGCGCGGGATTTACGTTCACAGCAAGCGAGAAATTTTGTGCGAAGGTGGAGAACGCTGAACAACAGATGATGGCAAGAAGAACAAGGAACAACGGCAGCAGGAGAAGAGAACGGATACTAGTTCCCCTTCTTGCTTCCAAGTATTTCAGAAATTGGTTTTTTTTGACGTCAAACGTGATAACATTCGTCCCTCCTCCGTCATCCCTCGAAGAGGAATGAATTCACGTCGACATTCTTCCTAGTCCTTCCTGCACTCCAATTTACCATAATTATCTCGATGACGCATAGAAGTGGAGTGAGCCTATGTGGAAAGTAGAGAGACATGCCAGCTCGGCTAATACCACATTTATCACTGCAGTCCACACATTGCGACCAATCGGTTTCACAGGTCATTCAATGTAATGATACCGACACACAGATGACACCAGAATTTAAATCATCCGACAGCAGCACATTCATTGCTTAGTTTTGCTCAGTGCGCGGTCGATTTTAAGAGGGCTGTGAGCGAACTCTTTGGCCTTGTCCTAACAAGTCATTCCGACGAGTGTATCATGGGGACGCGGGTGGTAAAGTAAGTCGCATGTAACAACGATGAATCGACTCTTTAGTATTCGATGGCCACGACAGAAGCCTAAAGCCCCACCTCTATGCTACCTTAAAGCTGCAGCTGAGGAGAAGTAATAGTGAGATGGAGAGATATTTACGCGTAATGAACGATTTGTCGGTTCAAGTAAGTAAATTCATCGCTAGCTTGCACATTCTTATGCTGTAAAATTTTGCAGCCTATGCAACGTGAGTCTCTACTGCTGTGAAAGTTTAATGGTGCGTGCTGACACCTGCGACTTTCCTCACCTCTCAAGCTAATTTATGGCAGGTAAGTCGTCGTATCGCGCGGATTGCGTGAACTTTTTGGCAATTCCGGCTTAAGTGAGATTGCACCATTAGAAAAAGAGAGATAAAGAGATTTATATGTATATGAGTTGACAAGCTGTGGCCGTACCGCCCCCCAACAAATTAACTGTGGAGGGTTGTGTAAGAACGTATTCAATAAATTTGTGGATGAAATTTCTCCACCATTCATTCGTTCATTTGCACTCCTCCACGGCAGCGTCTCCCATGGATTCGTCACTGCTCATACAACCAGGACGAATATTTGAAAGGAGAGCCGAGTAACGACGAGAGTCAAAGAGAACATTGAGGAGTACAACTGCGCCAAGAAAAGGAGACGTTTCTGGAAACCGATTCGACCCTTTCAAACCAGTATTTTTTTTGTCCCTGCTTCCCTCTCATTCTCACAGGTACCGGAGGGTCGTTTCGAAGAACCATCATTATTATCCTTCATTATTATCCTTCACTGTCCTTTTCCATTCATGAGATGTTATCAAAGACCCCAGAATGCAATGCAAGGATTAGCAAACCTTGTTATTGAAGGATTTAACGGCGAGCGCCAGTTTGCATCCCATGATCAAGTATACCACAGCTACGTGATATTTGTATCCAGCCACTTGTTCGAACCCTCGAGGGAGGCGTTCCGCTTTGAGCGGCAACGACACGACCAAGCGGACAATTTTTAGTTCAACCTTAGGAAAATTGTTCAGAAAGCTATGATCTTAATCATTTCCTAAGCGACGTTTAATGTTTATTCAGAAAACCTCTGTCAGGAAGTGGCCCACAAGATTGTATGGCAGCATGAAGAAAAAATAGCTGTGATATGTAGTGATCAAATTCGTCTCATCCGACGCCACACAATCATTCTCGCATGACTCATGTGCGTTGAAACTTGCATGAGCCGACATTAGTCCAATACGGCTACTGCCGAATTCACTAGACTCCCATAACGGTTAAAACTTCTTGACCTCGACGAGTTGACTAGGATGCCCTCAAATGTGCTCATTCCGGGATCTCTAAAGGACGAGAACCACTGACGAAACGGGAATGGCTGGGTCTCGCATTCCAAGCAAAATTTATACAAAGAAGTCGAAATCACCGAACAAATAGGTCAGGCTGCTCAAAATTCTAAAGGTGGTATGTGGGAACTAGACATGATGAAAGCTAGGACAATCTGAGATGAATTCAGTTGATGTTAGGATACAATATCCAGTAATTTCTCGAAGAAATTATGATCGGAGTTCGAGACCCAGTCTGTCAGGACTTTCCAGCTGTATTTGGGCATCTTGAGGCTTTGGATCAAATCTACTTGATGTTATACGACTCTCAACCCGACCTGGAAGTAGAGGTTTCGTTTGGTGAGTGGAATGTGAGGAATGCCTTCCGGCATGGAGGAAGCGGTGAGTAGTTTATGTAAAAGGCAGATGTTGCCTGCAAATAAGAAATCCGATGCAACGTGCGACAGTTTTAAGCACATCTCGGTCGCCGCTACACGTTTACAAAGCGAAATAATTCGTGTCGAGTAACGTTCGCTATGCTTTCCAATGTGTAACTACATGTTCTCGGTGCTGTATTTGTTGCACCTAATAGCTCATTTGCACCTAAACCCTTACTTCATTACTTAAAACTTGTTCTTTAATCCATTTATAGTTCCGACTTCCTTCCTTGCCTTTTCATGGCTTTCCTCTTCGCCTTATTTCTTCGAGCTTTCTGAGATAGCTGCTGCAACTTTGCCACTGTGAGTAGCACTGTTGTGCGTATCCACGCTACAACGATGAATGACTCGTTGTAGGAGGGGTTGAAAGAAGTGAATAAACACGTAGCTATAACGCAATGTTGTCAAATATGGTAAGGCATATGCGTACCGTCGAAATGTGTGCAAACTTACAGCACAAGAACGTTACGCCTGCAATGTGATCCTTATTGGATGATTGATGCAACTGCATTTACCTTTTTTCAGGAACAAAGAACTGCGGTCGCTCGTTGTCATTCTGTTTATCTTTAATGTTTCCTTAACGATTGCAATTCGATGAAGCTTTTTCTCAGAAAACCTGCAGGAATAGGATGCCGAAATAACAAATCAATCAGAACTATAGTTTAGCAAACTCCGGTATTAAGGCATCAGAATAATCGCTGCTAAACACTTCAAATAAAAATTCTAAATAGAATTAACCTCGTAAACATCGTCTTTGGAGATGTCATTGAAGACGCTTTCCAAATGGCGTCGATTAGACAATCTTGTTGAGTTCATGTGAGTAATAAGGTCACCATACTGCAGCACGCGTTCCGCATCGCATCCACGATCAACCTTTGAAATAGCCAACAAGTGCGTTAATTTGATACCCACCTGCAAGTACCGTTGTGGGCACGCGTACGGTTATAGCAGCGGAGCCCCATTCACTGGTCTGTCGTCACCTATGGTGCTTTCAGCACCTTCCGAACATTATTCGTATATTGTTTGACCGTTGAAGGGAACACTTGAAATTTTTGAACCTCTTTCAAGAGAAATTTGTTGTTCATCAACCTGCGGCAAGTCTGGCTGCAGTTTATTTGCCTTGAAGAGGTAGCAGTTCACAGATGGGTGTAAAAAAGCTGAGATTTTCCCTCTAGGTTTAAAAGTAAGGATCTTCATTTGATGATGGGTAGCTAAAGGCTGGCGATCGCATGGCCGAAGAATCAGACTCGGCGTCGCCGTGAGGTGCTTTGGTCGAATTCGTGCCCATAACGGTTCTTAAAACTTTATTGCGAGAAGGGAGAAGTGGTAAAGACTACGGTAGGGTAAAGACTCTAGGACACGGAGCTGCTTACATGGTGACGTCAACGAAGTAATAAATACATCTTTCTCGGAAGTGTCTCTGATGCACATCACATTTATATTTATGTCGGAAGTCGGTCCCAACCGCAGAAAGAGTGGGAATAGTTTTCACGAATGAAAAGATGTTGGAAGAACTTTAAAGCCTTCGACGACGACATTTTAGTGCGGCAGGAGATAGGCTTACTTGTGAAGCAGAACGGTTATTTTCAGTGGTAGAACTAGGTGGTCGGGATCTGCGCCACCTCGGTTGATTGCCGTGAAAGTTAGATGCTGTGAAGTTGCAGTAGCGGCTTTACAGAAAGGGGATCTCGAGGCACACTTTCTTGGGTCGTTGTGCACAACCTTGCCCCATTAAGTGCGCTTTTTGGGAAACTTAGCAGCTTCGCAGCTTCCGACACGAAGAAATTGCTATCTCTACTACTTGAAGGATAACGTTTTAAACACAGAACACCTGCAGAGATCATATGGAAATAAACTGAACAGCAAAAAAAGCATTTCAGATTCGACGTCGATACCAAACGTTCGCGATGGGGAAATCGTAAAGGGTAAAAAAAAGAGAAAATCGCTAGAGTTTTGATTTCCTCCAGATGAAATTCTGCCCGACCACTGACTGCACTTATGACAATACCCTCTAACCCAGATTCCGTGGCGTAGAATTAGTAAGGTATAGTTTTGTGTGGTGTCTGAAACCATGGAGGTCATCAGTTCTATGACACTGAACGTACTTTAGCTGATATCACTAAGCAGTTCTCATCCAACCGTCAGTGGGATGGCGGTCTTTCATTTGCTACATTATGATCCAATTACCACTCGAAAACAGAATGTAAGACAACTTAACAACTATCAGAAACAAAATATAAGAAACATTTGGAATTATTCATCAGCCTGCGCAGTAGGCAGTGACCGAGACGAGTCTCAAACCAATCAACAAGCAGCTGATAAGTTTTTGCTAAGAAATGGGAACGAGGATAGCTCAAAAGCGAAACACAGAGAGATTTATTCCGCTGATGCATCCTCGTTGAAAACGTTCCTTTTTCTAGCTTTCAAGTACTGGCACTTCAACTGCATTGTGAGCAATTTGACAGCATGCATTTATTTCTAAGTTTTATTACGTCCTTACAATATGTGAATTTATATGAAATAACCCACTGACAGCTGTATCCTCTCGTAAATTGCCCTTATTTCTCGCTGTTTGTAACACCAAGCATCCGATCACTGGGATGACCGACAACTGCCTGTTTTGGATTGCTAATGAGTCACAACTTACACCTTCGCCTTTCTTCCCTTTTACCTTACATGAGATCGGTTGGTGTAAATATGATGGAATCTTCTTGCCAATCGCTAGCAGAAATACGAAGTCACCACCCTGAAGCTGAACGTTTTCCCTTCACTAAAAATTGCTGTAATGAAAAGATGTTATTTCTCAAATGCTCCATAATTATGACAATATCTTTTGGTCACCCGCTTTTCTCCAATATGCTCCGTTCCAGGTCCTTGACAGCTATAGTCCACTGCTACTATCTGCGGTGAAATGCTCTTACAACAAATGTTTTTGCTCGCGTGTTATGGCAACCGAAGATCAGCCACTTGTATTTTGGGTGGGTATTTAGTCGGCTGGACTGCCGAATCTGCTAAACATCTCCAACTTAAATATGTGAGACTTCGCAGCAGCAGCCGCTCTGTTTATTGCATGGGTGAGTACAGTCATCGCCATCTGCACATCTGGGACGGCTGTTCGCCTTACACGAACTTCCGTGCAGATTCGCTTCCCTTTTCAATTGCTGATGAGTTCATCGGTCTTTCATTCCTTCAAATGTTCATCTAGTCAGCATGTAATTTTAACTTTAAAAAATGCCATGCAAATGAGGTCATCCACATCAAATGTTCATTTCTGTCCATCATTTTTCAAGGGGCTTCCAGTGGTGAATGAGGAGAGCCATCATATGCCCCTTACAGATTATTCCGATGACCCCCTCCCCCTTCCTAAAAGGACCTCGTATTGCCCTTATATGGCAACCCATTGCACACATCCCCTCCCCTCCCCCTCCCCCTCATAAAGGAGTCGTTTGGAAATGAAACTCCTCCCTCGGCAAAATCAGCTCAGCCTTTTCTTTCCTTCTAATTGTAAGTGAGGCGCGCAAGAATTCGAAACTTAATGGAGACTAGTTATCGCGAATCAATTTCCATTATCGCCCCGTTTGTTTTAAACACGCGCCTTCTTGCGACGACACACCTCAACTGCTGTCCCTCACCGGAAAGCTTTGAAAAAGCTATCTTCTTATGATCGACTCGTTCTATTCAATGACTTCCGTTCCAGTTCAGCGCCTCAAAAACACGTTAAAGTTCTGCACAGTGGAGACAATTATTAATTTCTTCCAATTGAGAAGCCCGCGCTTCAGTACCTATTTACTCTCCATAGAAACAAAGTGACAAATAAAGCCATGAGAAACAAAAGATTGCATTGGGCAATGGGCCTCATTCAAAAGGCTGCTTATGTGAGCCCGGATACAGGTTCCGTGGTCTGATCAAAATCAACTTAACACCTAGGGGAATATTTCTCAGGTCGCCTTCCATAACACGGCATCCTCTTTGCCAGCCAAAGTGCTCCACTGGCTTGAAGATTGTTGGAAAGCCACGCAACTTCGCGAAAACAACAAACATGACAACGAACTGATGAAAAGCTCCTATGGTTCAGATAACTGCATATTCCAAATAACCGCTGCAAAGCACATTCAACATAGCACATTCGACAGTGGAATGAGGTATGCACGAACTTCGCATGCATCCGATGATGGCGTACATTGCGAGTCGGAAGACGTCATGAAGATGCCTCTTGCCTTAAAAAAGATGAGAATAGTTGATAACACCGCAGTAATGCGAATTTAAAATTCGCTGATTGTGGTGCTCCTATAGCATGCTATAATTACGGATACAGCTGATCGCAGTTCGAGTGGGAAAGGAGGACTTCGCACTCTCATCTCTAGCAAATTTGTTAAATGAAGGGTAGCGAGATAACCTATGAGAAAATCTCATATTTTCGGAGGCGACGTGCAGAAAGGAGAGATGACCCACAATAATGGAAATACTCTTCTGTGAGTTTGATCATATCACCTCTGTGGTGACGGTCCTCGTCTCGTAGTACGCAGGAAGGCTTAAAGGTCTCACTTTGCTGATAAACGAAGCAAAAATGTTCTTTTCATGCGAAATAACATCGCACTGTTCGTTGATTTTGCTGTCCGTAGCATCCACTCTTATTCTCGAAGAGACTAATTATTGGCAGCTGTATCGAAATACAAAATTATTCGGCCTTGGACAATGCCATGTGATTAGATTACACAGATATTTTTTGCAGCTTAATTGTTCTTGTTCCCCGCTTAAATAGAGTGAAAAATATGTCTTCGTTGACATGCCTGTGAACAAGAAGGCACGCCGATTTCCTCTAAATGCAACACGGTAAAAATCACAGAGCTATTCTTGAACAAACAATATCATTTTTTAGGATTCGCGTAAGAAGCGCAGATGTGAAAAATGTGAAAGAATAAATAAACTTCGTCAGAAATGTGAAAGGGCACACGTCACCGTCGGAGTTGCAGTCACTCGTAAACGATGACATACGCTATATATGCGAGGTCGCCAGCGCCACCACAGCGGATAACGCAACCGTGCTACGGCGTCGATATGAAACAAATGGCTGGAGAAGGCAGCCGACATGACGCGCCTTCGCGATTTTTGTACTTTTCGTGTGATCGTTGTATGCAGCACGTGGTTTGTCCGCTGCTGCAGCTGCACGTCTGCGAGCTTGTAGAAGCATAAATAACCCAATGAGCAGAAAAAGCCGCGCCGTGGGATGTTTAAGCTAGGTAGGTGATATTGAGTGTGTTGAGTACGACATTCCAGTAGATATGTGTGTGATTAAGATGATGGCCATGACCCCCGCAGTGTATAGCGACATGATGTCACCACTACGTGTTTCGTGGGTGAAAATTTCCAATTTTTAAAACCGCTGAATCGACAAACAAATAAATGAACAAGTTTTTTAATGAAAACTACGAGCGGATTACCATTAGGTCATTTGTTCGTCCAGTAGAGTCCGAATGTGGGTTGTTCTCTTAGCATTGCGATAACGTTTTGTGCACTAAACTGTTGGTCATTTCTGTGAAACCCAAGTGAACTCACGGTTGTTAGTGGTAACTGCACGTTACTAAGGGCGGCGCAACGTTTACGTTCGACTAATGCTGCCAAATGCTGCCAAATGTTGGATAAGGTGAACATTTTGCGGGATTATGAAGACATGCTGCCGAAAGCAGGAAGAATTGTGTCATGAGACCTTCAAGCTGAGTGGATGTGACTGGGAATACCGAGTGGATTTGTGTATGATCGTGATGGTGTAAATGGACATTACATCTGCAGCTTTTCATGTGATTAATCAGATGGCAGAACCGACCTATATGATTTCCAAGTTTCATTCAGACGAGCACAGTCAGCTTCCAGATATACAGGCGATGTTGTGGTGGCTGTTGCTATTTACACAATCTACATGTGTTGCGCTCTGCTGTGCCCATTAAGTGACAATAGCAGAGCATTGTAAGCGCTTCGGCTCGCATTTAATTCGCTTTTTCGCACGATCTTTCCTTGAATTCGAGGGCTCTTGCGAAGTTCACGTTAATAGCATTTGATATGCGGCAAAGCGATTCGACGGGTTATTTCGGTATCTAAGTCGCTGCTGCCAAAACTAGGTGGTAGGGGGACATGCTTAGAAACATGGGTCCCTCCGTAGAGCATGGGCATAATGTATCTTTGTTGGATGGACAAAAAACCATTGAAAACATTAAGTACGTCAATGGGATCATACACTTCCGAGTATGGAGCATGAAGCGCAGTTGAGGAAGCAGCTGAAAAAGAAATCTCCTCCAGCTCAAATTGCCTATATCTAAGGGCAGCACCGCATCGGTTGACTTTTCATTGAACTGTTGAATGACGTGGAACGCAGAGAACTCGTCGGCATCGCAGCCTTTGTCTCATGAAAAACATACTTGCAGTAAGTAGAATCTGAAGCAATCTGATTTATTTGCAGAGCAAATGCCCCCCCCCCCCCCCCAAACTCTCAGATACGCCGCTGCAAAATCTGCGAGTCGAACATGCGACGCCTAAAATGATACTCTTGAAAATCCAGAAATTTCTTCACCTCTATGGGAGTGAGCTGTTAGCCTTTCTGGGATTCTTCTCACTGCCGACAAATTTCGCGAGTTGAAGTTTCCATACGATTTCGGACATACGACATGCGGAATCAACAACTTCTGAATTCTTCGAAATCATATCCCAAATGAAATAATATCGTTGTTAAAATTTGGTAGCGGCTGGATTCTTCTACAATTGGACACTCTTGTGAGACTACGCCACGTTCTGTTAGTGCTGGTGATATGCAGAAACCGCAGAGTTGACTTCACGCGGTCTGGGTGTGAGTATAGAGCCAAAGGTTCAAAATGTATTCGATGCAGTTTCGGATCACAGGTTATACCATCTGCGTACTACCCCGATATAAGAATGCTGTGATGCGTTGAGCTTTGAGAAAGAAGGAAAAGGAAATGGCAAGCGGGTCAGAGTTTGGTCACCGTTTTTGATGCATCAGAACTTCCTCAAACACAATTCGCGCAACTTGTGCAAAATTTCTTACCTTACTGTATGACTCCAGGGCATAGACCCCTTCTTACCTTTTTCAACTCCAGCTCCATATTTAAAGCAGTAGGATAATTCTGTTCTATCACATCCACGTAGCTCGCAGCGGAGACTTCATTGAAGCGGTAGTAAGGACAACACAGACGACTACAAGGCCATCTGCCATATTTTGATCTACTTGTGCAAAGGTGTCTTCCTCATTCGTGTACTGAACGTAAGTCAGCACCTTCTAAACAGTTTTCACTTGCCTTCGTTCAGTACACCGGCGGAAGTGAGACCACTTTGCAGCACTGATGCTCGGATGTGAAATATATAAGAGCTAATTCCACGAAGAAAGCTGAATGTTCTTCCTCTTCCATATCTCATACTTGTGAAGGCGGTTACGACGCCTGCCTTTGAAAATTATACCTGCTGCTGGAGGGTTCAGACCCCCATTTTCGATCTTCTCCAAACGTTGGCGTCGTTGGAGGCCTCTTCGCTCCTCTCTCCTCTAAAATCCGCATCATAGCTCCTCGAATTCTTGACAGCGTTAGTCACCTTTCTTAATGATGCCACAAACACCTGAGACATACTGCACCGTTCGACGTCAGTGAGCTTGTTGCGAGCAACTGGATGCTTGCGTGAGCAAAAGTTTAGTGTCGTTGCCATGGTCTGCTCTTAAATGAAAATGCTGTGTACAGCGAACAATGGAATGGAGAACACTTCGCCACCAGCCAGTCAACAAATGAAGATTTCATTGTCAGATTTACACAGTCAGTCAGGACTGTTGAGGATATCGACGCATGCACTAAAAGCATTGGAGCTTTGAGCTAAATTTGTCATCCAGTGACTTTACAGAATTCATTCCACTGCGTAGGAGATGAAATGTTAGCTCCCAGTAGAGTTCCAGGCTTGTGAAACGAGAATTTAAACTCAGTAGAGGGCACCTGTTCCGCTCGAAATGAACCCCATCTATCGTTTTCTGCTTGCTTTAAGCTCGTCTTTAACGCAGTTATCACATATAACTCGGCTTTTTCATACCCTCTCCCCTAACCTTCTTGCAAGGCAATCATGACATTTTTCATAACTGTGGTAGCAAAAGTGTTGCGCCATGGCTTTTGCCAAATGATGGATAGTTAACTCTCCAGAGAGCCTAGGCTGTCATACTTTGCTGGCTGTATGTCGTACTAGTATGCTGACTCTGTGCGCTTCGTTAGGATGCTGAATTGCCGGTTTAAACCTGCGCACAGTGTGCTCCTGCAAACAAATCAGAAACTCGAAAGTTTCTGATGCGAGTGAAACTTTTCGGAGATCAGAGTGTCCCAATCTCGACGAACCCAATAAACACTGATCGAAAAAGCTCACGCCACAAAGACTGAACTCCTGATCAAAGTGCCCAGCATTTTTGGTTAGGAAATGTGAGAATCACTAAGGGCAGAGTCCTTAACATTTCGAGACGACTAGATGCATATCACGACTCGGGAAAGTGAATGAAGCCATGCATGTCGGGAGGTACAACATTCATGGTGAGCTTCGATCATGTGCTTTAGAAGGCAATCTTGAAGAGAAACGTTAGTTGTGACACTGCGTCAAAAATGCGTTTGTATGTTAAGTGAACGGCTTGCGGCTCGTTTTCAGCTAACTACATGAAGGAATTCGCCAAATCACGTCGATTTTTCGGGCATGGCCACACTTTGAATTTATCAGTAGCACTAAATCGAGGAATTCGGTCGTTCTTACATCGATGACAAATGCACCTCTAATATGCATATTCGGCTCGTAAGTGTCTTCTTATTGAACCACAAATGCTTTCATTACGACGATCGTTCCCTTCTTCCCAGTCTGTTGCGTATCCAATGAATATGAGTCGTATGCATCGAAGAAACCTGTACGCGTCTAGTAAAGGGACGAAACGATCTTCGATCGAGAGATTGGTGACGGCCGCAAAATGACAATAGTATAACTAAGTTGCGAACGTTCCCACAGTACCCTCTGATAATCACTGATTAGTAATATCCCCACCAAGAGAAGCAATGGGTGCGGATGAGAACAATGGATGAAAAAAATCTATGAAGGTCGCGCCAACTTTGAGTTGCGTACTAAGAAAGCAATCACCGTTGCTTCCTTCTACACTTCCCCGCCTTTACGCTTCGACACAAGGATCTCCTCAACCTGGTCACAGTTGTGAGCTCCCTGCGCAAGGAATAGTTGTTTTATCATGTTAACACTACTCATGATCAGCAGCACCATTATAATGTCACTATTGTTCTATAGCCACTGCCTCTTCATCGACTCGTTCCGTAATTGCTCATTTCATGAAAAGTCTGCTAAGCAGATTTAATTATGCCGGTATGGAATTCAGGGGCATTGTGTATTTAACGAGTTCTTAGAGAAATTCTCCACTTCCTCAAGGACAATAATCCTTTCACCTCTTGGCGCTCATAGACTATACCAGGGAAACCCCGACGTCTACCACCCGATGTATGTTGTCCTACGAGTCACCTTCCCAAACTTCAGTATCGCGGTCAAAGCTCTACGCCGCTATGGGACTTCGGAATCTGGAAGTATTTTGAAAGCAGTGTAACTTTAATGCAAAACTTCGTGAGCTCGCACTGCATCGCACTCCATCCTCGAATAGCGCTTCCATAATTTGTGATGATAGCAGTCTTGCCAAGGTGCTTTCTTTCATGAAAGAAGTCCTGCACCTGCAGCACTGAAGCAATATTATAGCAATGATGGGTCACGAAATATGCAATAAACTCTAACGGTGCAAGAAAAATCTGAAAGCATTTTTAACACGAAGACTGTTTACAAATTTCCGTTTTCCTTCTCAACTTAGCAGCACCTTCCGGATGGCAATATCTCCAGTCTGATTCTTTTATGAGTCAGCAGTTCTGTCTGCAAATTAATGTAGGCCAATGTTACGAGACGGTAAGTCATGAAAGGGCTCCCACTAATGTTGACATCCCACGGGTTGGCAGCAGGACTGAAAGTGAAGAGCAGAACCACTTTTGCCGTGTTTTAAAGGATTGGTGACGCAATAACCCCTCTCCCTTACAAAAGTTTTTGGAGAAGACTCTATGCCTCTTACCGCTCATTCTCGTTTAGAACTTCAAAACAGTTACGGGGCGTTTGATCCTCATATAAGTTTTGGCTAGAGTCCTGTGGATATCCTCACTATATTGCGCAGACTTTTTTCGAGCCCTGACTGATTACTGAGATAGGCATATCCTAACAGAATAGTGGGATAGAAATACAGCCTCCTTATGAGCTTGTGACGTTCAAGAAAAATGCATTAAAATACATCAATTGAAACACAGTTCCTAGCTGCACATAACTTCTGCTTATCCACTTCTGATTCAAGGGGACGCCGTAGCCGTGTTGTCGCATTTTCTTCACTAAAAGCTGCGTTCCTACACACACCAAGAAGTGTTAGTAAGTATGAATATCCACATAATTATGCTAAAGAATATGAAGCCAAACACTTAACCACTTGTTGATGTGCCAAAGCCGATTTTGATGCTATGCAATTGTAGCCAGTGTCTGCTCAACATTGTTTCTTTTATAAATGGAAGAAGCATGATCCGGTTTTGCAGAGTTACTTTCCCAAGCTGAATCGCTCTCAGTGATGACATAAAACAGCTGATATTCGCCATACTGCATCCAGCCCCTTCAAAAAGGATACCACATCATGAAATATTGCAATCAACATGGCTCGCTTGTACACCCTATCGGCTTTACACCTCGCGAAATGCCGATCAAAAACCTCCAGAAGAGCAAATAACATCCGCAGTAAGAAGACGATACCAGCCATTCAGCAGCGGAACTCTACTTGTATTGTACTCGAAAATAAATTCAAGGCTTTTTTGTCGATGGGATAGGGTGCACGGTAATAGACAGATATGGGGAAAGGAGAGGCTCACTCAGTGGCGTTTTTCAGAGCGAACAGGCGAAACCACACCCTTCAGTGGGCGCAAAAATAGCTCCGGCTGAGGAATGGATCTCCGGTGAGATAACATGCGCCTTTGTGCTCGGGCCATCAAATCAGCCGGTTGTCCAGTCATCCGGAAATAACCGTCAGTCCCCAGTAGTGTCCGAACTGTTGAGCTCTGCAAATTTCCGACAGTTATATTCAACATCCAGCTGCAGTCTGCCCATCCTAAGGGCCGAAATCAATTACGTGACCGTCTGTGTGTATGTACAGAATGACAGCAGATGAGTTCGACGCCTCGTTCCGGTTGAACCCCTCCATCTCCCTCGGGAAAATCGTGCGAATCAAACAGCGGTTTTTGTTGAAGACACTTTTAGGTATTTAAGGATCACGACGTTGTGAAATGAATGAAGGGTACGGGTGACTTAAAGTGACCTTTGTCCTTTTAACAACGACCACATCCCCGGGAAGCACTAGATCATTCAAGAAAAATGGATTTCTGTGGAAATTAAACCTTTCTAGTTCATGACTACTTAAAACACTCATTTCTTTAGCTCGCACGATTTGCAGGAAAGCCATTCGTGAACGGCATTATTCCCGCGAAGTGAAGTGTACGCAGCACAGCAGCACACCTAAAGTGGTTGAATGATCTAATCTTCCAGGCAAATTCGTTTTCCTCACATAGATCATTTACGGTCTCGAAGGACATTTAAGCAGTCTGCGATGAGTTGTTTAGAAAAATGAAATTCGTACCATACCTGATGGATATCATGTTAAAATATAAAGGGCTGAGTAAGCTATTTGCTAGTACTTGCTTGCGTACAGTATACACATGGTCCATGCGATGCTCATGCGGCAAAAGAAAATGCAAAAAATTTATTGACTGCCATCAAGAAAAAAGCAAAACGGAACACCGCCAAGGACAATGCGAAAGAAAATGGACATCAATAAGAGCAACTTCCCTCCAAACAGAGCAGGCACTGGTAACGATATATTGCAACAAATCAGAAATTCAAAGCACCCAATCTGCAGGTCCAAGTTTCATCGTTCATCGCAAGACCGGAATGTACTGCAGAAAACTGAAAATGTCAAAGCACCGGATAAACTGTCACCTTTTCCAAAAAAATTCGGAGAGGTAACGAATGCAGAAGTGAATCAAACGAGCGGAAAAATAAACCTGTAGCGCCTCCAAAACTGGGAAACGCAGACGTTTGGCGTACAGGAATTCTCTGTGTACGAAAAAGAAACTACTTTCTGGAGGCCATACAATGCCTGTAATCAACACATTTAGCACCTCCCTCTGACCTGGGAAAGAAAAAGTTGTGAGCATAAAGCGGTGCGGAACCTTGATCAGAACGAATGCGCAGCAATAGCGCAAACTTGAGAGAGCCAAAATGCAGCTCGACGAGACTCGCGTTCTACGGCAACCAGAAAAGTGCCCGAAACCAGGAATCCGTACTTCTTCTCAGCTTGAGAAGGCACCTCGTAAGGATGAACGAAGTACTGCAAAGTTTTCGAACTACGGAACTCCTCCTTGCTTCCCTCGGTTTTTCCTCTGCCTAACTAGTTCAAAATTTTTTTGGAAAATTAACGCAGCCCAGACGGAGCAAACCATCAGAAGGTGCTAAATGTGTTGATTACATCTGCAGGAGGATGAATACACGGGAAAGAGTAGGTTCTTAGGCCATCTAGACTTCGACCTTTTCGAATATCCCTATGCAAAGGAACGAATTCATTCGCGTTATGAATGCATTGTGAGCAGGAGGACAATGAAAAAACTTTCGCGATCTCTAAAGATTAGCAAAAGACGTTACGATACCCAGAAAGTCTTAAAGTCGACACCGAAAAGCTCAAGCAAGCGTGCCATGAGAGTCTTTTTGAGGTTAATGCGGTTGATTTTGGTCTTCAGGTCGCGAAGTCGCACCGATGCATGAAGCAAAACCAGAAGCAGTGGCACGGCCAACGTAAAGAGTACAACGATCACCGAACTAAGTGTGTAGATGAAGTAGTAAGAAGCGATCACGAATGCACCCAGCGTAGCCAGTGGATGCTCACGGCGCATCTGCAAGAAACTATTTTCCTTCCAATAAGTGCATCCGTCATGTTTTCAAGAAAAGTAGTGATGGAAATGCACGCAGAGATAGAGGAAGAGACATATATGAGAGGAATGAACCTCAACAGCAAGGACCTCTAAGTAGAAGTCATTGCTTCAGAAAGCTATCAACTGTCCGACAGTTCCGTGGAGCATGAAAAACCTTAGCAGTGGCGTAAAATTTCTGAAAATCTCAAGCAAAATAGGCCAAAGGCTCCCACTGTGGATTAATGCAACACGCTCACTTATATTTCGTCGAGATTTAAGAATGCCCAAATGCAGAATTGTGCACTGACCTTCACTGAAAAACCAACGTTTCGACGGATATAACAAACCCATCCCCCAGCGACCCAAATCCGCCGAGAACTTGGAATGATCCTGTGCTAGGTTTCAAGTTTGCTCATAAGCCATACAGCACTGGCGGACAATCGCTTTCCTCCAACGTTTCATTCCTCCCCTGGCTGCTCTACAGGACGATACTGAATCACCATGCAGCCTTCGACGGGACGAAACTGCCAAAAGAATTCTAGTTGTCTATCTCCTGCAACCTTTCCTCCAAGAGCAGAATGGAAAACCCCTAAGTGCAAAACTGGTGAGAAAGGTTGCAGCACCTAGGAAAAGAATAACATTAGAACTGCGCAATCAAAAATGCAGTTTCGATCAGCAATCGTGAGAGGAGAGGTGGGAAGGAGGGAGGGATGGGGGTGTGTGGAGGAGGATAAAGGTTCTCCCATACACTATTGCCGAGATTTTATGGAAGCGGAACTTCAATCACTACTTTACAAGCGCCTTTAGAAACTTGGGACGACTCCGCGTTTTGCATCATATAAGAACATCGTCCCCTCTATTTTCCATCAGCTACCCTGAAAACTATTCTTCCGTTCATTCATAGAAGGTGCCTTTTCTAATCTGGCTTTTTTCGACGTCTGCCTAGATGAAACGCTCAAATCTTTATATGAGAACTGCATTTCTGACACGATTCCTACAATGAATTTCCTACTGATTATCAGTTCCCCGCCTCACCTCCTAACTGTGAAAAAACTTCGGGAACCACAAACTGACAGTGAATAAGGTAGGCGATAAGGAGGGGAAGGGAGGGAAAAGACATTCCTTTCAACACAGTGGTGGTGAGGCTATTGGGTGGAGAGGAAAATGGCTGGAAGTATGAAGGAAGGATCCTCCGCTGTAACAACGCATACGACTGTATACGGGCAGTTCCTATCCACAGCTTGGCTTGCATGCGCAGCCAGCTAATATGGAGGCTATGAACACTCAGACTCACCTTTCAATGTTTGAACCACAAATTTAGACGAGTTTATAGTTTTCTCTTCTTTCTCCTCGCCCATCATTTCTCAGAAACCATTTCGACGGTTACGATTACGACAGACTACTAACTGCCTAATACAACATTCGCGCATAATTATAGAACAGGTCAGACGCTGCAGAAAATGAAAATGAAATTATGACCTCAGCTAAAGCTGGATGTCTGGAAAGCGAGAGACTGACGACAGCGCCCAACACCACAACTGCACTCAACCCGATAACTGTGTCGGTTGCATGGAGCGACGACCAGACGGCAGCAAACAAGAAGACCACTACGAAATAGTTGCTTTGAAAATATAACAGATTGCTCAGGATGCGAGCATTCCACTTCGGCAGATCACGGAACGGCGGCATCTCAAAAGAAAACTTCATCCCTATTTCAGAACACCTGTCTCTGCAACAAATCCTCCTGCTACACACCATTTCGGTCACGCTCCAATTCCCACTAGTTCCTTTATCGGTTTTACCTTCAAGCTCAAGCTCATACTGCAAATTGTTAGGCTTCCTTCTTAGCCATACTGCCTTCAAATTATCACTTATTATTTCCAAACCAAGTGAAACCTTGCTGCGAAGTGTCGTACCACACCTCACCAATTCAGAAAAGGTTCCTCCCTAAAACCCAACGAGGACTTACATCCGAAGGAACGCGCAACAGGATGTTTGGCAGACGCGGATGCGCTGCTTAAAGTTCACAAAGTCATGTCATACCATCTACGGTGGAAACCGCTAGCATTTACAAAAGATGCAATCTGTGCGAAATTCAGATGACTTATCCCGCCGCATCTATCTATCCCCCTTCCCCCAGCAAGGATGTTCCCTTTTTTCCAAAAGATCAGCAACCCTGCCTCTTGCTCTGCTAAAAAAAGACCAGTCAACGCAAATGACAAATAACAAGAGCCTCTTTATGGTTTTTTGTTGTTTTCCTTCGTTTTTTCAAAGATTATTTATCGCAGAGGTGCACTCTTTTGTACGGGATTTGTTTTTTGAGGAAGGAACATAAGTTGCAAGACTTATATCTAGAGCGATCAGAAAATGCTTAGCGCGGAAGGAAAATTCTGCTGGGTGAAAGATGTACAAGTGAACCCTCACCAATCGACTGGGGAACTTTGACTGATTTGCGCTTTACCAGCATATCTTTTCAGTTCCAAGGTATGCTAACATGGAGGAAAAACGAGGAAGCTGCTCTCAAATTCATTGGTTGATCAAACGAGCACTGGATTCAGGCACACTGCCACAGGTACTGTTTGCACAAACAATATGAACTTCCGAAAACTGAACATTCCCCAATGTTATTTCACGAATAAGGTTGTTTTTCTCTCCTCGTGTTTTTCTCGCTCTCTTTCTGCTTTTTAGCTCTCTTCCACTTTTACGACGTCTGTGATAACTTACTATAACGCAGAAATAGGAACATTCTCTTTTGGTGGAACTATATTGTGCGCAGTGCTTTACTGCGGCAGAACTTATGGTCACTTCCCAAAATCTAAGATACAAACGAAGACATTCACACAGACCGTTACCTCGAGGTGTGATCTGTCCAAAACGAACTCGCTGAATCCTCTCACTGGCGGCACCTCAACGTCATAACACAATTTCCAGTTCACATCCATCGCACTCCGATGCTTTAATGAAAAAACCCTTAACAATGTTGGCTGAGAACTCCGTATTCCACGATCACACAAAGTGCGTGGCATTGAAATGAAAAAAAAAACCCACTACGGTGGTCATCGGTCACAAGTTCCCTTTTATGGACCCGCGAAGATAGAGAACGGACTTTACTGTCCATGTTCTCTCTATTATACTACTCCAAGGTTACCTGCGCAACTCCTTCCTTTCCTTTTCTTATTGAGACTGTTGGAGGTGCGGAAAATTAAGATGACTATAGCAGTGGAACATTTCGTTACAAGAACAAACCGGTCGAATTCTATGGAAGATACCAACTGGCACGATTCTATGCACACTCTGTGGAAAATTATGTGAAACAGGTAAGGAAATCAGGTGAACTGAAACTTGCCATCACTGACAACAGTGACCACACAGGTGCAAACCCCTCTAAAAACTGAAGAAACAGTTCAAATTTAAAGCGCTACAATGCGAAATGCAAATGACGGCGAACGAAGTCAAAAACATTTTGAATTGTGCCAAACCTGGCCTAGTATTTAGCAGTGGAAAACAACGTCCTTATTGAAAGGGTTGAATGGACCAATCTGCATAGATCGAAGACCGTTACTAACCCAAGCTCGTTAGAGAAGCTGACTTGCCTTGCCCTGCCATGGATCGCTCGAACGCAACTGCAAAAAATTTGGGCGCACTCGTTGGTATGCAGCGAACCGAGCTCCGATCATGACAGCGTGGCACCACCATAGGAGGCGTTGCAAGACATCGGAGGAGTTGTCTTAAAAACATTCGAACTCCCAACGGGAATTTGATTCTAATTTTTTTCAGCTAGTGGGGCCTGAGAATGCCGGAACATGGCAACACGCAAAATTTCGTCTCAGTTGATGCAGGGGAAGCATTTTTCCCGATGTCCCCAGCTTCTCTTCAGTTATGCCATTCCGAACAATACGTTCAGGCATAAAAGTCAGCTTCCCTTGGCCCTTTTAACCGTCAGGTTTCCTTGAGAGTCTGCCCCCTCTGTCGAGCTTCCCTCGAATAACTGTCTCGCAACAGCTTGGACCGATGATGCTCAACCATCCTTCCGCTGTCCGATTTTGTTGTATACCGCGTTATCTTTTCTGTTCAGGATGTTCTTCAAAAACTTCCTCACCGATGCTTTTATTGACCACCAGATGATCAAATTGTTTCCGAACATTCTCGCTTTCCCACTTTTCCTAAATTATTTGAAGGAAAGAAGCTTGTTTTCCGCTAGTTTTCCTATAAAATTACGATGTTGTTAGACTCCTTCGTTTTAGGTGATATGATTCCGATGAAATTCGGTGGTTAGACAGCGCGAGTGAATCTAAAGAGAAAAAGATAGTTCTGTGCTGTTGGAGTGGCGTTTCCTCTCATTCAAAGATCGATCCCTGAGGCCCAGTTTCTATGAAAATATTGTCTGAAGAAGATATCTCTCGCTTATGAATAAATAATTTCACGAGAAGTTACGAAACTTCAAAAAACGGTGGACAAGAGGAACTATCCCAACCATGTGAGTAAGTAGGAACTTGGGAAATCAACAGTCAAGGAAACCTTGGAGATGACGCTTCAACCGTACCTCAAGCTGCGGCGTGAAAAGTCCGACGAAGTTTGGTGCGAGTTGGCAGTTAATTGTTTATTTTTCAAAAGTGAAAGCAAACTTTGTAACGTGATAACACACGTAAGACAGAAGAAAATGGCTATAAGGTAGTCCATCGGGCATTATGTATATTGAATAGTGCTTATCAGAATCAATGTGGTGCTTGAAGTGTTCGAGCCACTCCTTCGAAAAACAGTCGACAGATTTTACTGAAAAGCATTTCGGTTAATTTAAGAACGATTAGGACACGATCAGCGATGTGAGACATCACTGTCCAGTGAACTGGTGCAGTATGATCACCTCTGTTAACAAGTGCCAAAATACCCCTCACAACACGCTTCAAGAAGTAATTCACAACGCGATTGCATGCAGCACGGTCTACCAGCTCACGCCTCATCATAACGGAATGAAACCCTTGCCACAGGCGCTGGACGTTGATCGAGAGAAACAAGTAGCACAGAGTTGAAACAACACAAACGCTCGAGAAAGCCATATTTCACATCAGTGTCTGTTACGAGCGTTATTAGGCCGACTAGCATGCATTCATTAAGGCCATCTTTGAGTTTACGCGTGGCTCAACTAAGTTATAGCTCTTTTTTTGCACGAAAATTCCGCAATCGTTGTCACCAACGAAATGTTCCCTGGCGTATTTTCCGGCACATTCCCATATCCATGCATGACCCGATGATATCCGTTCTCATCATCCATTTTTTTTCTCTTCTGCACTGAAAACATCGCTGATAATATTGATAATCAATTCCACTCTCTTCCCCTATCATAACTGCATCCTTCCTGGCTCCTCTCAGAGTTCCCTCGAGATATGAGCAGCAGAAGCCATTTCAGTATTATTCTGAAAGTTATTGCGCGGATAACTATCAATTCTGAGAACCCTTCTGTACTTACTCAACTGCTCAACTGTGGGGTAGGGTGATCATCCGGCCTGTCCATAAAAATAGGTCCAACTTAAAGCCGCAGAACTATCGACCCAAATCATTCTCGCTTATGCGGTGTTCAGGATGAAAAAGAAGGTAACTGCTTCTCGACTTAACCATTCCCCGAACATGTAAATGTTTGTGATTTGCTACGGCGGCGAAGGGGACCGTTGCGTTCAAAGGGCAAGAGGGGACAACCTTCTACATTCTTATACGCCGGTACAAGAGTAATGAAAATCAGTACCAGTCGAATCAAAGCTAAGCTCTACATGTACTCCGGAACACTATTTTGCTCGTCGAAGACTTGAAGAACGAGCTGTACAAAAGACGATGTGGTAAATGTTCACTGTTTTTCCACTTTACGGCACAGCAATCTGCGTTATTCCATAGCATTTCGGTTTGAATATTCGATGAGCGCACTCTGGTATGTTTCTGTTGGAAATGAAATCCCTGATGAAATTACGCATACTACAAAAATACACCACATTTGCGTTTAACTGCAATGGCTGAATAAATCACTCACTTTGTCCATGTATTGTGCCGCCAAATTAATAAGATCGATGGCTTTCGAATTCTCCAGCTGGTTTATTCCGTACATAAATCAACTGTCAGAATTCATTTGTCAGTGTGCATGCCGTCCTGCCTGCTCATAAAACGAATTAACACTCATCAGCTGAATTATTTTTTCCTTGCCTGCAGAATTTTGCATATTTCATAGGATTATTTAACGCAACGAATATCGACTCAGTTATCGAATCAGCAGAAAACAAATAAGTAAATAAATAATTGATTGCATTCTTTCTAAAACTCTGATCGAATGGTTTGTTTTTGAGATAGTTACTGGACAATGTGAGGTCGATCGGGTGATGTGCATGCCTGCTAACCCCTTTGTCTCAGAATTCGGTAGGGATAACGAAACAGGTCTCAGGCTGAACCACATCAACCTAGTTACCTTGCAATTTCATTCTCACATATCACATCGAAGTTGAAAAAATCATGGAGCGAAGCTGAGGAAACCTCGAGGTGAATCACGGACTCCTTTCTAGTTGACAGGGAAGTTTATTTCTATCAATTCACCTCGTTTCAAATACTTCGCGATGTTGTGCACTTCATTTCACGTCATCTTCTTGTTGTACTTGAAACACTAAATGTCCTTATGCCAGACACCCCAGTTCGGTTCTCTGTATGCGAACACATTGAAATTTACCTGAAACCCGTTCATTGCCTTCTTCACAACAACTGCCGTCATAGGTGAACCTTATGACGCTTTACGATGTTCGCAGAGAAATTTTGAAATGTGGTGGCTTCTTGATTGATTGTTAGTTTCGCAGGCAACCGAGCGCACGAAGCGTCTTCATGTAAATGTGATAAAACGATTTACCAGAAGAAAAATTTTTAGAGGCTGTCAAGGGTTTCCACCTTAGTGTTGAAAACCAGCGTTTTCGCAACAAATTGAAACTACCCTGTAACAGCCTTGACGAGGTCTACCACAACTAACCTGTACACTGGAGTCTTTCTCCTGAATTATGAGTTTGGGTTTGCTTTGCTAAAAAGATATCAGTTCTCGAGGCATTTACAAAGAGGTTAGAAAAATTTTCTTTTCCACTTTCATGAAGAGCCGTCATGCAATTTTTTTGCATTGCGCTGCCCAAAATCACTTACTAAAAGGAAACCGTAGTGGCGAATCACACGGAATAACTGCTTCTGTGAAGTGTTTTTCATCCATATTTTTTCCAACGGACGTGGAATACCCACATTCCAGAGATGCCATGAACAACTGCTAGATAATCAGCGCCTTCCGAAGCCTGCAAAGACGGTAGCATATCGCCAAATTGCACACATCTACGAACACCTAGTTAAAGAAGTCGTTGCAAATTTATGGCTTTGTCCTGCATTCAACGCTAGTCCTCAGAACGTTCTTCAGTGAAAAGTTCGGAAAATTAAACGAAATGGAACAAATTAGTTCGGAATTGAAAATGAATGTCGGGGACCGATCACGAGAATTTATACGCCAAACATGGTGAGGCCATGTACTGAACGAAGAAAAGTGAAAATATTTTTAAAGGAAGGTTACTTATGTTCAGGAATTTGATGTGCCGATGCAGCCCAGTTTGCAGCAGACTAGCGTCGATCAGAAAGAATACAAGCGTTGACAGGAATTCAAATATTACGAATAATAGATGATTATACGTAGGGGAGGACCACTTGAAGGGGGACGCTTAATAAGGAGCTCTCCTGAGCTCCACACCAGGGGCCTGTCCCTGGTTGCTACCGCTATCCGAATGATGAGCTTTTGCTAGGGCAGAGTTCGCTGATCTGCCTAGCTCCACCTTCCATTTCCGGTGATGCATGCAACGTGCCCTTTTTCCCATTGAAATGTTTAGTTTTTGTCTCCCGGTTTCCATCGGGTGCATCATCGTTTGCGCTGTGTGTTTCATCGTTTCCGGTCGTCATAAATGCCGCTGAGGCGGTTAGCTCTTTTTTGCTACACGCTGGCTGCAATGAGCCGCGATGACGCATCTTGCGTTTCGCGACAGGCTATAAGGTGATATAGTTAAATTGATAAGCAGATAAACCCGTATTCTCAGCAAGTACGACAGGCGTATAGATGATAAAATTTTCCTTCCAAGTGATCATTTCCCTATGGAAAGCTGTAATGCAGTGACGGGTGATAAAATTCCCCTTCCAAAGAAATCAGTGATTACCTATACCAATCACCCGAATAAGCTGAGGTAGCTTGGACTGGTTGCCACTGCAGCAGCAGCACCAGCGATTTTAAGAGTTGATGCTGGAAACACATACAAAGTGATTCAGCCGAAGCAGATATTTTTTTTTTCATTTGTTCATTCGAGCAGAGTGGCAACCACTGAAGTGCCGAATACGGCCCCAGCAACCATGCATTTTACTGAAGCACGCTCTTGCCAAAAGTGATGGGAATATAAAGCTTTCCCACCTCGAGTGCGAGTAGTGATATCGGAGGTAGAAAGACCTGCATACAAACAACTTTGAAAAAAAAGCAAATTTCTTCAATGTCACAGAGAAAATACGAACCTTCGTGAGATTTTGAAGTCCTCAGGGAGTATGACCACTGTGACGAAATCTGCAGGATGAGGTGGGGATCCTCTCCAGGTTAAGTGCTGTCCACGCTCTTCCGCATTTGTATATGTGTCCTGAGCGAAATGGGGACCAAGGGAAGCTGGGTAAGTCGAACGGAGGTTCAGGAAAATGTTCATTTGGAGGCGTAAGATCCCCTCTCTCAACTTGCACAACGTTTTCTGTCATGTCTTCGTCCAAAGGATGAAGGCCTTGACGCTGGAAAGGTATAAAGTGCTTGATCAATTCAGGAGATATCAGATGTTGATAAAGGCGCTGTGTGCCTCACACGGCTGAGTTTAATGAGTTGCGTGCTGTTCCAAACGTGGGAAAGGTAATTTCAGTAACTGCATGAATCAGAGACTGCAGCCGTTCAAAACCGAATTTTCGTCAACTACCTGCTCTAACGGTGCTCCGTGAACGAAACAGAAATGTAATCGGCGCCGTGACATTTGTGTGGTGGCTACTGCGCACTTCTGCTGTTGCCGGTCTTGCCTCAAACTGTGATAGATTATTCTAAAAGAATGCATAAAAATGTGCTGTTTTAGATGCTCTCATTTATGTAGCATCTTAAAATTTTGTAACCATGAGAGTTTGTGGTCTGCGTTTTGTGCGTAACGAGATATTCTACGAGCGAGTTGTTTCAAAGGAACGAGGCAGTATAGAGATACGTTTAGCGAGGTGCAGAGGTTATGAGGGACAGGGGATGGAAGCCAAATAGCAATGAATGTTCAGCGTGCTGCGGACAAGGAGATCACAAAAGATGGTGCGCCGCATGCGGACAGATTCCTCCTGTTGTTTATAGCGTTGGTTTTTTTCCATAGGAAACATGCTATCAAACGCTTCTTGCGTTCGTTCTTTTTGCCAATCTGCTCGCATGGGTACGGCCGTAAATCCGTCTCGGTAGATCGAGCAAAATTTACGTAAATGGTACGAAGACGCATTCTTGGCTGTGGGTTTCAAAAATCGCTTTGTTAATTTCCGCAGCTGCCCTGTGAACCTTCAAATCACACCATACATTGATGCTGCCACCTTTCAGTCCAATTGGCAGGAAGGCTGTTGTCTATGATGCATGAATTTTCAAAAAAGATGTTGTCCTCAACCGGTCTAGTCTGCCACGTTCGGCTAATTCGTTCTTATGGGTCATGGAACATGATGGCAGACGGTGAGTCAAGGTGTACTGTCGTTAACCATGTCAAGAGCACATATCGGTTTCTGGATAAATGCAGAAGCTCTGCAGTTACTTATGTTGCATTACCAGGAACTAGTAGCCACAAAATCTTGCCTCATGAGAATAATTTGGATACGTTGAGAACGCTACACAGCGCCGCATTCGTGCGACACTGCCTTGGAGGTGGCTGTAGAACACATACCCGAAACCTTTTACCATGGTATACCATATCAAAACTGCCATTGCCCCAGCTACAAGGAAGAGGTGGCATTAATGGTTTTTGGTATCTCCATGATTTTATGTACGTAATGATGAAGGTTTCGCTTTTCTTCGTTCTCCACCTTCAACGCATACAAAAACCATAATTCGCAAGAAACTTTTCTGTCAGCGGTGATGATTTATGGTGACGACTTGAGAATGCTTAGAAACGAAGATCGATTAATAAACTATAAAAAACAGCAAGGAACACCCGCTCCCCACTCCGACACTGAAGGACATAATCTAATAGGTAACGTCTTTACCATCGTTATTTGAGTTGGCGAGGAAGAAAGGTAGGGGATCCAACGTAGCGAGGTGTCGCGAATCATCACGAGGCAAAGGAGATTTAAGGCGACGCAGAGGATGAACGAACGCGCCACTGAGGCGGGAACTATCGGAAGCCCCATTCATGATGCCTCCACTGACCCCATCGCTGGTCATGATGGCGTCACCGACTATAACTCTCACAACTCTGAAATGACACGCTGCCTCACCTCTTGACAAAGAATGTGCACTCAGATGAATGGACTGAACAACCGACAAAGGGGGAGCAATCGACGATATAGCACATCAAAAGAAGTTTCGGGCTCACTTCCCTTCAGTCTTGATGAGCCGTCCGTAACGGTCGCTCATTCGACCTACTCAATAGCTGACAGTGAAGACAAGACTCCAGCCTTTCATGCCTCTTCGGTTCAATGTTTTACGCGATGCTTATTTTGTGCGTTCGTTAAATTATTCGTTTTCTTGAGACGTTCATGCGATGTGTGTTACGAAATGTCACTCAATTTACGTCTCTGCTTAAGACATTAGCCTACTAGTCTTGCCTAAGGACCCCATGACTCACATTTATATAATATGTTGTACGTTGCCTTACTGTTTCTTCGAATGTCAAAGGTTTAATTACTCAAGTTTGAAGTACAGCGGATGGCGAACCCGCATTACTAGGCTATCAGACTTCGGGCGCGGACTGCAGTGGATCTGGAAAAAGACGGCACAAATGGACGAGCTAACGATCATGCCCGTCTAAGTTTCATTTGTACGAAGTTTCTTCATCGAGTTCGAACGATTCAGCGTTTATTCACCAGAAGGAGAGAACGAAATTCTGGCCCATATTTCGAGGCTCAAGCTATAAACGAAGTAACGACAATCTTTTCTGTGACAAAGCTAAATCAATGAATTCTGATTCCCACATCTTTCCATTTGACCAACGATAATGCACAGCGTGTTGTAAATCTTATCCCTGCCTGCGCCTATTTGTATTTCAAACTAACACAATCACAACCCCGCCTATTGTTGGAACCCTCTCAATCAGTCAATCTTTCCTCTCACCTCCCTTTGTTCGCCATAGGGGGATGAAGGCAGAGATGTGCGCAGTTGAAGTCAGGGCTTTATCGCGCTGATCAGTAGTCCAGTTGAGGCATACGAACTATCAGTTTTCATATTCACATATTGAAATACTAGAGGGGATTCTTAGATAACGCAGGCATTCATTTGGTTCTTTTCGATTATTGATTTCCTGAATCACTCAACAGGTTGGACGTGGTGGCGTCGCTTAAAGTCACGTATGTGTGTGCGGATAAGTATATCAACACAACCAGGCAAAAAGAACAACAGAGTGGAGCAGCAACTGAATACGCCTGGATACACGATCAGTGTAATTCAATGGAGGGAACTGGAAAAGCCGCGCACAAAAAAGGGCAAACTTCGTCTATGCGGAGAAATAAAGTTTTTCCTGAATGAACACATACACTTATTCTGTTTCCTTAGTTGACGCAAAAAGACGAACACTCAGTCGGAAAAGAAAACCAACGAATTCTTCAGACACGAAGTACATCGCAGATACACGGCGGGGAGCGGGATTTCCACTGTTCCGCACAAATAAGAAAATTTTGGAAATTAGATGTACATCAGATGGAGTGACGTTACGAAAGTTTCCCCTGTTAAATGTTTACAAAATTTAGGAAGACAGAGTGAAAAATTTTCGATTCAAGTTCCACCTCTTAGAAGTGTAATCGGGGAAATTTTCCAGTTTGTGCGGACAATAGAAATTTAGCACGTTCTGTTCCGTTCTCTTTCGACTAAAGAATCGCCACTTCAAACATTAAACGTGAGGCTTTTCTAGATTTGTCGTTTCTATCTCTTGCGAAATTCGGAAGGACTGGAGCAGGCAATGCGTTTTGACGTGCCGTATGATCGTCTTGCACAGTACCTGGTGGCTGACGCGTTGAACGGGGTTGTTGCAGTTGCATGATCGTGAGTTGTGATTAGGTCATGGGGTCCAGCTGAAGGCACTACCGTCAGTGGCGACATTCTGCTAGTATCAACATAGATGCTGTTATTGAGAGAAGCTTCTTAAAGCGATTTTCGAGGAACCCTGGCTCGAGAATTCCCCGCCTTCTTACATTTCAACATTTCCGTCAGGATCCCCCTCTCAAAAAATTCGACCCCTATCGAGCAACTACCAAATTTTTTCGTCTGCGGTTCCTCTTACTATAAACTGCTTCTCAACGGTATCGCTACTCCACCGGAAATCTCCCTACTGCAAGCTGGGTGCCAGTTGTGGATTTTGGTTATTAACGGAAGTACGCAATTCACCTTCACAGAGTCTCCAAATAACGTTTCGTTGATCTGAATAATGTAGTTTTCTCCTCCTACAACTGTCAGAATCGCTTCTATATCGCTGAGTTCCACAAGCGTAAACCTAATCTCACTGCCGCATTATCCAATTAACGGCTTCTCCTTCTTTTTGGTGCGTTTTTCTGCAGTCGTGGCTATCGTCATTGTTGTCATTAAGCATATGATCAAATTTTCGTCACATTCCAACATCTAAAACATCTATTTTTTCGCTCATCTTTGGGGCCTCTGCTCTTCCATCGCACGAAGTCTCAGTTCATATGCCATTTCTCCTGTAATGCACCGTTGTTACTTTTTCCCTCGCCACATATTTATAACTCTGATCTTTGCGTTCTCATTTCAGCTCTTTTCGAATTCACCTTACCTTCATCTTTCCTCACAGATTTGGTGTTTTTCAGTTGTCCACTTTAACCTGATAATTGCATTAGAAGACATATTATGTGCGACTGCATTGAGAAACAGCGACTACACAACTTGATCGTTAAAGTGCAAAAACGAGCGTAGTTGTACGTATGAGTCAGGTGAAATCATGGGTTACCAGTAGATGAATATATTTTAACTCTCTTCGGTTACTTGCTGCATCAAGCCGCCTTATACGAAACCAACTATGTTATTCCAAATAGCGCAGCTCTCCGGTATATTTGCCAGTCAGCTGTCCATTGAGTCTAAAAGACTTCAGTGATGCATGTGAATGCTACAAGAACCTTTCAGTGAATACTGTAGAGATAAGGGTTTTCATTTGTACGTTTTGCAATATTGTCTTGTTATGTGGCAGTCACAAATGTCATCATCTATACCTCACAGGAAGAAACTCAGCACAGTTTTAGTAATTTCATCGTAACTTCGAGTGAGGTGTATGAGCGCTTTTTTGACTTACGGAGTTTTTTGGAAACAATCTCACTAAGCTCCTCGCTAACAGATCGTCGCCATTTGCTGGGCGATGACAACCTAGTGCGCCTTTGTGCCATATCTGCATCGAGAACGACATCAAAGAATATTGCTTTCTGCAGCAGACCGACGTGTGAAGAATCTCATCGAAGTATAGATCTCATTTATTAAATGAGTGGCTGCAACCACCAGAAAGAGAAAGCACACAGTGAATTACAGGCAGGACCGCAGCCTTTTTTATGTTATTGACCACTAAAGAAAATCAAACTCTGCATGGGACGGTCGACATCGAGGTCGGCGCAAATGTGAGCAAAACAACTTCATAACGGAAATGAAGATGATCGAGATCACAAGAATTCGTTCTGCAAGATCAGATCACTCCTTGGTACCTTCTAGTAACTGCAGCGTCATGGAGTGTGCCAACATGACGTTGAGCACTTGCTAGGCGCACTGAGTGCTGACGGAGACACTGGGTGAGGATGAAGAGGGCACTACGTGAATATTTCACGTCCAGTACATTTCAAGAAACGTCAAATTTGTGGAAGAACTGCTCCGTTAAATGGAGCAAACATATGCGTTGAGCGTGGAATGTGTAAATGAAGCCTAAAAGGTAGGCATCGAGAATCTTATGAAGAAATGGTCTTGCATTGTATCCATAATTCATGAGGCTCTAAGAGTGCTTCTGTGAATTTGCGAACGAGTAATCCTTTGCCGTTTTTCGTTGACGCTACTCGTTGAAAGGCACATGGGTACCGGTAGTTGTGAAGGCTCACATGTACGCGAGATCGCACCAGAGACACTCAAGCACATCCGTCCTTTATGCGCTTTTGCAGACGAAATGAAGCCATTATGTACTATGTGTCTGTTTATGCATGTGTACTTTCCGAACCATCATAACGTTCGGTCATGAAAAGGCACACTGCAGAACACTGACGTACTCTCACAGCATAGCAACAACTAATCAGTCAACATCGCGAGAGGTCACATCAAGGTCAGGAGAAACGAGTACGTATTTCGCCGCAGTCGGTTTTCCGTTTTACAGTAAGTGCGAGAGGAATGAACAACTCATTTGCTAAAGATTCCTGTGTAAGTCTACAGTGGATAATTGGAACGCGATACTCTGCACGTTTTATTTCATTTGTTGACCTGTGCAAATGATTGATCAGTTAAACGCAACGTGAGGGCGCTTAATGCTTTGCCAACTACTTTCAAGCGTTTCACAACGACAATAAAAACGCTGCGAAGTATTTCAGAATCGGGAAGGTTTATTGCTGCTGCTTCACTCTTCGTCACACTGAAATGCGAAGATGCACTTTGCAAAAGAGAGTTGGACTCGTCACTACATAAGGAAGTCTACAAAATAGCTCACGACTGCAAGGAATACCGATTTCAAAGCTATAACGAACAAGAGCGAAGAACAAAAACCAACAGCAACAAGGAAACGTCTAAGCTTTTTACGAAAAAAAGATGCTTGGAAGCGTTCTTCGTCGAAATCACAGGAACGAACGAAACGCCCACTACCGTCAACGCTTACGCAGGAAATGCCTTAGTGAACTCCAAACCTTGACAACAGCAAGAAATATCAATCATCTTCGCCAAAACTTTAGGAAGACTGAGAGAAAATATTTTCCATCATCAAATGTCGCAGCTGATTCACTGCATAACAGAAAATTTGGCATGAAAAATAGTAGTCATCTCGGAAAATTTTTTGTCATTAACGAAACTCCATTAAAAAATCCGGAATTCGCAAACTGCAGACTATATCCGATGATATATGGCAAAATACGATGGGAATGCGGTGGCATATTTTCTCTTACTTCGAGGTGTTTTATCTAAACACTGTTAGTCTCCGGAAAGGCAACTCCGCAGATGCGACGATGAAAAACACCAACCCTGCAAATAAATCACTCAACATAACATGGATATAAAAGCACAAACGCCTTTGTTTTTGACTACTTAGTAGGCATTTATAAGAATGTGCGGTTGGTTATTTGCAAAAGGGCTAGAGGAACGTTGATGCAGCTCAACAGATCGTTGATTCCTTTGCCGCAGTGTTACCATCGCCCGCTGCTGTCATTCGAGAACAACACGACTCACCGGCGTCGCTCCTCATCGAAGAATCACCTGAACGTAGGCATTTCTCGCAGTCTGTCGTCGGATTTGACAAGACGAACGCTTTCAAATTTCCCAGTAAGGGAGCTGATAGCAAAAAATTTTAGAAACAGGTTGCATTAGGGCGTTCAGCAACAGAACTGTTAGACGAATGCTGAAAGCAGCGCAGCAAGTATTCTTATATCGAAATAAACAGAACCGTCTTTCTGGACCTCATGAACGCTATATCAATGATGGCCACTCAGCTCAGATCTTTACAGCCATCCTATGCCGTCGCTACAGTAATGACTGAGCTATCTACATGTGAAATAACTAACTTCGGAAGACTTGAAAACAAGCATCCGAGAGGAGAAACGATAGAACGGTTTGGGAATCTCGAAGAGCCTGATATGACATCATTTTCGATTTGTATTCTTGGAACAGAAAAAATCCACAGAAAGCCGCAACCGTTCCTGAACGTTGATGAAAGCAAGTGCACCAGTGGCGGAAACATAAGTCCCATCTCAGTATCGTCAAATACACGGGAAGCCTGCTTGAGCATTCACTTGTAGATCACTTCCTCGTTCTTTGGCATATCCCACAATTGTTGTACCTCAAGCGTGTAAGATAACTCGTTCAAGCGAAATCTCCTAAACCTCCAGAGACACCGCCATTTTGACTTCTTTAACGACGACCTCTGATATTTTTTTCAACATCCACTTTTCCTACTTCCAAAAACACGCGAATCGTCCATTTATGGCTGCCTGTTTAGCTCCCTGGAAGTTATGGTAGTAGGCTACAGAAGCGCGGGTGCGAACCACACATGAAGGACCGATCTGTCTTGTTGGCGTCAGCCTATCGATGCCGATATCAGCTGCGTCTTTAATAAGCGAAGAAGCGGTATGTTTTGGAGCTCGTTCCACCGACTGCTGACAAATTTTTTTGCTCAGTGGCAACGCTCTCGTGACAGTTGTCATTTACCCCATTCATTTATAAACTGATCTCCGCTGTCTTATTCACATCCATGAAGAAATAACGAAACGTATGTTACTAGTATTATACCTTCACGGTTCAAAATAGTACGGTACAGTAGGGTACGAAATGCGTCACCGGCATTCTGCATTGGGTGCCGCGAAAGACGGCAGAAGTAAAGTGATACATATTTTTAAGAGAAGAGTGGAGCTATTGTATTCTTTCCAGGACTTTTGTACAATGACACCCCTTTTCCTATTACGAAATGTGGCGTACCCCCTAATTCGTATTGTTTTGAGCGGCCCTACGCGCTTATCCAATCCAGCCTATGCCAGTGGGCGACTTTCACTTGGTTTGTTCTTGGTCATGCCGGCATGCGAAAAACACTGATTGTGTGCATAAACATGACGTATCTGTGAAAGTCGACAGAGATATGCTCATGCCACTGCCGTGAGAGGAATTTTTGAACGCCAGCTTCACCGCGAAGAAAAATCTTTCTAAATGAAATACTTGAAGGGAGGAGTGCTAACTGTGACTCCAACGGTGAAACAATTTGAACGTGAAAACCCTCTTTCAATCCCAGAATTAATGATGAAACTGTGCATGGCATGAGTTTGCACCGATTAGCAGCCTCTATAATTTTGTGCCTTTCGAAACAAAAAGAACGCACACAATCCCATGGCTAAGGACCGCAGCCCGTACAGGGGAGAGAGGTGTGAGTAGGAGGAGAGAGGGTTTTCGATGCTATATTTGTTAGTGATTCTGTGTGTCTCTTCATCGAATAATCATAACTGCCGTTCTGCTCTTCAGGCGAGCCAGTACATGAATATTCTCACCGATTTAGCTTCAGCAGTTCAGTTAACAGACACAAACTACTGTCGTAGATATACATTCCATCGTACTTTTCCATTGCTTCCGGAAAATGCAGCAGCAGAGAGCATGTTCACAAATTATCCAACCTGCAAGGGCAGGTAGGCACACGTGTGGAAGTGTATCACTTCCCACTGACAAGATCCCGCTCGTGGCATATACATGGCTTCGGAACGTACCTCCGCACGCCATAACTCCTGTACCGAACAAGGGAGTGTTACTGAAGGGAAAACTGGATCATAAAGGGCAAAATGCCGGGGCCGTGCTGCCTCTCCAGGTCATTAATGAGGACAGCGTCAAGTGGTTTCATCTTTTCATATCCACTTCACGTGCACCTCACCAACAAACACCTTTTTCAGAGAAAAAAATGAAGAATAAAAGGAAGTACTGTGCCAAGGAGACTGATGCAGAATTATCCAATCAATTCGACAAAACTCGAATTAAGCTGAACGAAGCAACCAACAAGATTTGGCGCGGAACAATATCTAGAACAAAAAGCTTAGGTGTATCACGCTCGACGGTTGGAGTGAACCTGTCTGCTGGGTCGACTGCCTGACCAGAACACACCGGAGTTCAATATCTGATTCCCTGTGTTAAGGCAGACACTATTGTGGATCATTCGAAAGGAGAACTGAAGCAACAGACGATCGAGCATGGGAACAGCCCGTCCCAGGCATCCTCTCGTACTTTGTCGGCAACTTCGGCTCATTAAGGAACTCATCAAACCAAGGAACGATTCAGTGCCATAAGAAAAGCACATAATGTTTCATAATAACCTTACTGAGGTAAGGCATTTCTCAAATATTTTGCTGTATAAGAAATGTGAGTGGAACGACTACAATAACGAGACAAATCAGTTTACCTCCGTCATTACGACCTTCCCGCAACGTTCGTCCAAAGGCTTACAAAACAACTTCTTTTGAAAGCTTAATGTTCTCAAAGCCCTTGGAAGCCACTTTTTTATTTGAAAACCTGATATCATAGTCCCCAAAATTTAGTTTTTTTGAATCCCTCAAGTAGAGTGCAGCCTTCAACGCAGTCATAGACCTTGTGAAAAAGCAACATCATCCAACACGAAAAAGGAGGCACTCACCTGAGGCTGTCTGAGCGACGTGCTGCATACTGCTCTGCTCAGCAAGCGGAAAAAAGTATGTGTGGTTCATTGCCTCTTTGGCGGTCAATCTCTCCTGATGGTCATATCGCAGCAGCTTGTCCAAAAGATCTAATGCATCAGGTGTTGCCAGGTGTCGATTCTCCCTATTAGTAAAGCGATGCCAAGACTTCCTCGAATGACTACAAAAATTTAAACATTAAACCCCCACGATGAACATGCAGCGCAATGACTTATCTGGCTTCCTGCTGTCTTCCTTTCTTTTTGCTCAATACTTGCACTTTATGATGATTTCAGCTGATAACCGAGCGAACAAAGGAACGGACGTTTGCGTCAGATAAGATTTCAGAAGCCCATACATGGCGATGCGGATGCTACGTAACGGAGTTTGACACTTTCGAATTCTTCCCCAGCTTCAGAATATTTCACCAACACATGATAAAACGTTCCAAAATCCGCCTCGGCAATGCCGTTTCTCCACCGCATGCCAAGTGCACATCCTATGTTTAAGAAGAATCGCTCCCAGCCGCACTTTCTACACAACTTTCATCCTCTTCTTTCTTCTACTGTTTTTTCGAAATCACTTTGAAGGCGGCTGTGGGTAAACTCCGAAATCCTATTGTTGACTGCGAATGCCGCAGGCTCCCTCTCCATAGAAAAAGGGGTAAATAAAGCCAATGAATGAATCAATACGACAAATAAAACATAACAGAAAACCCCTGCAATGTGAACGCAGGCTTTAAGCTCGGGATCAGTCACTTCGTAGTCCCCTTGAAACCATTTAGAAGCACCGAGGCACACACGGGAATAAACTTGGCTTGACGCCTGCTCATGAATAAAGCAGAAATCACGACTCCTTGTTATGAATGCGCTAAAACGAGAGAAGAGACCGTGCACTCTTCAATGTGGATTGGGACGGATTCCAGCTGTCTTATTTATCCTCAAACATACAATATATGGATGATCAGTCAGTGTAAAAAAAGGACCAATGTTAAGTGCTGTTAAGTGGTCACCGTGGGAATTTCGTACTGCCAAAAAGCTTGTTTTTCTTTGAGACGTAAAAAGAAAATGAAGAAATTTTCCACTCTTGCCCAGTTGGGACGTAATCGTCAGATCGGATGCAAGACTTAAACTTGTCAAAGAATGTAAACCTGCTTGCTACAGAGCTTCCTGCCCCTTCACTTTCTTCCACTACTACTTCGTGAAGTGTGAGTGCCAGGATGAAAATTGGAGGTGCACAATTTCTGCACACTATCGATGAGTTTATATCGCACTTTCACATTGCTCCATACACAGGCAGTCTTTTGCAATGCGCATTCCGACAGGGGCAAGGATCACCTTGTTCGTTCTACTTGCACCATCGACAAATCAACGCAGAGCAAAAACAACAATAATTTAAATTACCATCCAAGAATGTCATCGAATGAAGCATCCAACTCGATTTCGTATTTTCGGAGGTAATCATAAAGGTCCTTCGTGCCCAAGACCTTCGCGATGCGTAACAACTGAAACTCGACATTGTTTCACTGGCAAATAATCAGAAGAAATGGACAACAGCAAACAAGCTACACGTCTGCTTCCCAACAATACTGTCGTTCACAGCAACCGATCCCTGACGGAGGGAACCAGTTTCCGAGAGCGAATGTTCAGAGAGAACGCAACTTAATTCTATTCCAGTAATACGTAATGGTTTTCACATTGCGCATTCACGCACGTGTTATGCTCGTGCAGAGTAACTGCATCAAAACTGCGAAGATAACTGCGACAGTGAAGTTAAGACTCGATGCTGAAGGCAAGCATCCCTCGATTGCTCATAGTTCAACAGCAGGAAAGCACCCTTTTACTGACTTATGTGTTTGCTTCTTAACTTGATTCCTTTGCAACATTTAAAAAGTTGACTCGAAGCATGATCCGACGGCTGAGCACTGCACTGCCTATATTTGGACAAGACAGCCGATTCTCCGAGCAACCACCACTGGCGTAAAATTTAGTGACGCAGTGAAAAAACGTGAAGCATATAGGGGTTTTACACATACCTGATCGGAATTGTCATTTCCATGGAAAAAAGGATCTTTCTTGAAGATGATGCCTGCTAGCACGCATCCAACGCTCCACATGTCTAGCGAGTAATCATAGAACTGAAATGCTTCAATGTTAATGCAACGACAACTGACTGGCCGCTAACGTCAATAGAACAACATGAAGGAGGCGTCAAACCGACGATCCTATAATAATACTCCCGTCAGCTGTGGCTAAAGCAAATCACCTTTCGTAACGACGTTTCATGAAAAATGTTTAGTTTCGTAATAAGCAAATGCGCGCCTCTCGTGTACTCTGTACATTCCCTATGCATAAAGTCCCACTCATGCAGGGTGTTCAGTGCGAAATCCGATGACAAAAAATTCCACAGGAAATGAGAGGGGAGAGAGGATGAGAAATGGGGAAGTGATTCTCCGCAAAGTGACTACGGCTGACAAAAAATGCCAGCATGTTAAGCCTTCTGATCAAACCAGTAGTTCTTGTGAGGCGCTGAAAAGAGATCATCGTTAAAACCCTATGAACTGCATCGATGGAGCACTGTCTAACTTCTTAAGATGGTGAGTGAGCTCAGCTCCACGGGAGATGAATGACAATCGGAGATGTGAGCAAAATCAACATCGGTGCAACAGCTAAAGTTTCGGGGTGAACACCGATGGTATTTAAGTCAGAGAGTAGATTGCAGCAAACATCCCAAATCAAATATAACAAAAACGTTAAAAGCGTTACCAAGACCACCTAAGGTTGATTACTTTGCCGCAGCGAGTAACGAAAATGAAGCGCATTTCTTAGAAGATGGAAGAACCACGCTCAGGCTAATAACGACGCATGCTGCTTAGGTTTTACAGATGCTATTTAGAACAAACGAATGACAATTTCAAAGCGATTAGAACCACATAAACTTGCTTCAATCACCACAACCACCCAAAGAATGGATATTTCTCAAATTGAATTTTTTATTACAGTGCGTAAAGATCTTGTTCTGAAGAGGCCGTTGTTCGGCTCGCAACGGCACATTGGGCCTTGGCGGAGGGATCACGGTTGCCAGTGACTGTTCCATTCAAAGCAAAAAGATGAACATCACCTCCTTCACTTTTACGAATACGCCCTTTCCTTTAAAATTCCCTCTCTTTCCTGCGATGACAACGACATCATAAACTCAATTAAAAGTATTTAGCGCACAAACTTAAGCAAGTGTATGATCTCGGTGATACGGAGAAAGCAATGGGTCCGCAAGGATATTCAATTAGGATGACAGTGTCAGGTTCCTTCAAATGTGAGCAAAATAGAACTGCATTTCTTCAGCGAAAGTAAAAAGAAGTAGAAGAGTTTCTCCTCGCATCTCAAATGCATACTTGTGTCCGGCAACACACCACACCGAATCTTCGAATTACGCGAGCATATTCTCCAGCTGAAACTTGAAGCTTGCGACCACCAGCCACTTCCACCATCGGAACTGTACAGAGCAAAAACATCCTCCATGTATACAAACACAGCATCCATCAGTGTTTCGGCTTCTCTAAAGTTCTTGAAACTGCCCAACAGAATGGAGCGTCCCCATCCATGGAGGGGAATTTTATCGCGCCATCGTCGCTTCGCGGAAAGAACTGAGAATTGCAAAACACTTCAGAGAAGCTGGCACTCCCTCAAGAACACCATTTTCTGAGCCGAGCCGCTAAATAAACAATCCAACAAAACTGCACTTTTATTCGCGTTCAGTCAGGTTGATATATGCGGAAATCGATCGACGGAAACCTATCTTTCAAATGTTTAAATAACGGTAATAAGTCACTAAGAATTTAATGAGATGGATGACGGAAAGTTCAAACTGATTTGCCAAATGAACGCCAGGTTCACTGGATGACGCTTCGCTGAAGTATTCAATTCCGATCGTTATTAGACCGAAAACACCTACGGTTAGATGGCACATAACTCCGTAGGGGACGACACTGCTCACGCTGACGGCTTTTGGCTACTGCGTCGCAACGCTGTTTCCCGAAGATACACAGGATAGCGATGGTCTTACGTGGAACGCTCTGCTTGAGAGCGAAAACGAACACACTGCTGTGAAAAAACCTAACATAGGATGCGAAATGAAGCGCACCTGATAGTTGATGAGGAGTTCAGGAGCCTTGAAAGAGCGTGATGCCACGCGAATGTTGTATTGCTGCTTTGGGTGGTAAAACTCAGCGAGACCCCAATCGAGTAAACGTAACTGAAATTCACATAATGAGACGAAAGCAAATATCTTAGCAGGAAATGCGCGAAATTCCGAACATAACAACCGGGAACAAACAATGAAGTAATTCAAAACAGCTAGCACGATATGCGCCTTCGCCAATTCAAATTCTGTAAGCCACAACTCATGAAACGTTTTGTGTACATGTGATGGACCTGCCGCTCCGGCGGTTTCATGTGTCGAACCACTGAAAGAAGTCATATGAGACTTCAAGCCTACAGTTCATACACCTGCTGATTTCTCGGGTCAAGTTCTTCACTTACTGTCTTTCTCCTCACAAAGAAGAATAATCACTGCTCAAAAATATGAATAGGTGAAAAAACATGTGGGATTTGCGCCTCTGCAATTTCACTGTTCAGGTCGACTATCTCGTGAACCCACATCAGTTACTACAGTAAATGATTCCGTTATCTTTCGATCGGACCCACCATGTGGAAATTCTCTTAAAAAGAATTGTGCGGCAAAACACGCCTGCTCACAACATGCGAACAGGATGGTGTAAAATTTGACGTGGTCGATTGCTAGATGCAAACTAAGTACAGACATAAAGTGTTTGTTCACTCAGAATCGAATGAATCACTGAGGATCACATGTGAAATTGTAGCTTCTCGAATGTCTTGTGCATCTTTGCTGTTCAAGCCCACATATGCTTATACATCCTCTCAGTTCGGCGGTCAGATTAAGCAACGAAAAAACTTCAACATACAGAGTGACCACACCGTATATGTACACTGGTCAAATCTCACCGCTGCAACTTGAGGCGCTCGTTGAACGAATTTATTGAAAATTGATGCAAACACACACCAGCGACACAAATGACAGACATGAACACATATACGTGTGGATACACATGCCATGACGGCACAACGCGTCCTGTGAATGCAAATCTGCAGCAGTAGATTAAACAGGAAACCTCCTAACAGCAGTTTCTTTATCGAAGCAACAGAGTGCGGAACTTTTCGCTGAAAACTTTGTTTGCTACCGCATCTGAATGGACTGTGGACCGTATCGCTGCAGTTATCAGCAACTATTGAAGTAAACGATCAATCACAAAAGAAATCATGTTATATGCATTCTGTCAACATAACTTCCTGGCTCTTCTCGCATCTCACCCGGTCCAAATCAGCTAAACATAGAGAAGCGAAGCACTACGGAATTTCAGTTAGAAAGCTAGGCTTATCACTTCACAGCAACGCGTTTCAGCACAGAAACAAAGGCAACAACTCCAAATATTCTTGAAAGATTGAGAAAAAGGATGTTACCATTCTTCGATGGTGGTCAATAGCAATGTTTTGAGGCTTCACATCGCGGTGCATGATACCCCGTGAATGACAATAATCCAACGCCTTCAGCAGCTCGTTCAGATAATAACGAACATCGAAATCCGTTAACGCCTGACATACACCAGGAAACTGCATAAGCATAAACAGTAAGCTCAGTCATACTATGGGCTCATATAGAACGACCTGGAGGAAAAGAAGCAATTAAGTGTCAGTTTATGCGAACGTACCAATCTCTGAGGAGCTAAACGAAACAGATACGTAAATGACTTCGAGCAGCTAAGATTGTCTGCACAAGCATATGGCAATATTGGTTAGCTGACACATAACGTCAGTAGTGAATTCGCCTTTTTCTACTCCACTTTGGTCGAAGGTTGTCCCAGAACTTTAGAGGCAACTTAATTTGCCTCAAGATGGGAAAATACACATTTTCCATTGGAACGAAATTAACTCATAACGTAGGGGAGAAAATGCGCTGTTCTGGGCGCTTAGAAATACGTTCCATTTTGCAAACGAAATGGAGCACAAGCGATATCTAAGCATGTCGGAGTCAATATAGCCGACAGAAACTCAAGAAACATTTCATCTGAAGTGGAAAGTTAAAAAGGAACAACAGCATACCAAAGAGCGACAGTTATTGACGTATTCAAAGACGAGAGCAGGAGTGCGAGACACAGGATCCTTCACGACGTCCAAAAGCGTTATGATGTTCACACCCTGTCTCAGATTCTCTAGCACCTTGATTTCACGCTTTATTTTCATCTTCCTCACCGGCTACAAACTCAGTACAATCAGTTGCGACAGCGAAAGCTGCGATCAACTCTTCCCTTCCAACAATGGGGTCTACAACGTAAATAATACAAAAGAAGAAAAATGATGACGGAGAGGAAATGCGAGTGGGCATTTACATGCCATCTTGCCTCCTCACCTTTCCTCTTTTAAATCAGTGTGTGACACAAAGTGAGCTTCTGCCCTCCAAAGAGATTCTAGGTCTCCTTCAAAAAACATCGAAGGACGGTGTGAGAACAGCACTGGAAGTACCAGAGAGATAGGGTGCATTTCGAAACGTCCTTCCACCTAACAGAAAAGCGAAGCCCTGATGAGCAGCAGTTGAAGCAAGTGCTGTGCAAAGCGATGAAGACTTTTTTGGCACTAGTGACCTGCAGAAGTTAGCGTAAAAATAGTCTCTGACCTTCCGTGCTGCTTGGAGAGTGGAAAAGTGTGCAAAAAAAGCAGCGCGCTGATAACGGCTGTTGCGTTCGCCGGCAAACGGCTGGGAGCGAAATCGTAAGTTCGTACGCTAGCGCGTGTATTGCTCTGCTTAGAATCTTGACGGTTAAGCACTGAAGACGTGATATGCAACAAGAGAGCACCGCTCGTGCCCAAGGACAGAGGGTTTACTGAGGAGAGAATAAGGTAACAAGGAAGCAGAAGAGATAGCCTCTCCTTCTCGCCGAAACCACAGTCTCCTTTGGCTAGGCTGTCATTAGCACTGCTCATCCACACGAAAATATTATGATCGAAAATAACATGGAAAATAGAAGGGCGGACATCAGTGGAACGACGATTGTAAATGTCGATTTATTTGAAAAAGAACCTTTGTGAGAGCGATCTTTATTCCAGAAAGAATGCTGAAATATTTCGGCATACCAAAAAACACATTCCTTGATGCGGCCTATGCATAAAAATAATGCCACATTCTTCGATAGCCTCCTGCAGGAAATTTCAATGATGCGTTTTATATGCGTCGGCTGACCTTACCTTGTATCATATCTACCCATCATGAGAATCGACGTTTATGTGATGAACAAATCGAAAAACATACGATAAAGATTCAATCTTAGAGTTCCTAGATGGCTTTTTCCCAACGAAGTGTATATCATTTTTCTGAATTTCGCCATCCTAATATTTAGCTGAGGTACTTTCATGAAGATGAGGAATGCGATGTCACTCCCCTGATTTTTGGGGTCATCGGAACCTGTCGCCATTCAACTCTTAATTTTTTTTAGCTGGGCTCGGACAATATGTGATGCATGATACGGTCTGTCTAGAATGCTTTTTAGAAAGCGATACTTTGAACGTCTTCAATAACTGTAGTTTTAAGTTGTAGTTAAGGAGCCCTAAAACTGCAGAAGAATGAATGAGCTAAATGAGCTCTTCGAATATAACAGTTTTTGACGCTTTCTTCTTCTGAAATACTTCTCTTCATATATGGTAAATGCGCAGAACGATCGTTGCAGTTGATAAGTATGCTGCAGTAAAGAAGATTCTCGTTGAACAACGACCTTCCCCAATTATATAAAAGTAAAATGCTTCATTCGCGGGCGACCATTCCACGAAGACTGTGATTTTTGAATGCTTCTGAATTTGACAGGAGGGAGAAAAGGAAAACGACATTTTAATGAAAGGAATTTGGATAAAGAAATCCGTAGCGGGAAGCGATGCATATATAATTCTAACAGGGATCTTTTGAAACCGTTAAACTTCCTGCGGGATGAAAAGAGAAGAAAGAATGAGCGACCAGGATTGGTGAAACATCTGCAATGTGAATTTGAAGTAATAGGAGGAAATGAAGAACGTGAGGGATCGTTAACTCATCTAATGGATCTCGACTCCCGGCTGGACAAAAATAATTTCCCATAGCAAGCTTCCAGCGGATGATGCGGAGTGATATTAGCGCCACCCAAATGGTTACGGTAGAGAAATGTTAAGGACAATTCAACGCTGGAGGTTGCTGAATAGAGGTCTTCAGGATCGCGGATGCTATACGGATGCATTCAGTGGCAAAATCTCAAATAAGTCGAATGCCGGAGGTTCTCGCGAAAACCTGCAGAAAGCTCAGCACACTTGGTATAAATGCCTTTTTTGGTTCACCCACTAATGCTAACGGTTAGGCCGCAGGGGAAATATCTGTTGAAAAGAAAAAAACAATGAAATTACTACAATCACATTCTTTTACAGTGACATGACCAGATGAAATAATTGTTTGCGTGCATCCTACAGCACACTTTTTCATTGGACAAATGAAGACAGCATCTCACCGATAATGCAGATTAAGAGGTGAAAATTCTGCCTTGGAATCCACTGGTCATACATAACGCTCCCTCAAAAAGAGGAAACTCCCCTCCCAATTCGCATCAGCCTCAGAATACTTCCATTTCGCCGTTTTTCGAATCAAGGAATATGTAGGTGGCAGGCGAAAAAGTGACACATGCGATAATACTGCAATCTTAGGCACTGGAAGCATGAAAACAATCATTTAGTAGCAAGTGAAACCAATCCTATCAAGATAACTGAGAAATGTTCTTTACAGGGGAGATTACAGAGGAGAATGATGCACCAATATTTTCTGAGAACAACATACGATCCTCAATGCTGCTTGCGGTGAAATGCTGAAATGATCGCTTTTGAATGCTTCTTTATTGCAATGCGTGCTTCGCAAATAACATGGTTCTGGAATTTCAACCGCTTGCAAGCAACAATGAAGATAAGACGGAGGAAAATCGGTGAAGGTTGAGGCCATCATGAGAGGTTTTCAGGAGCTTTAGTAACTCATAAACAACAAAGCAACGTGGAGTCGTAGACAATCTGTGGAATACGACAAGTAAACCGCGCAAATATCACAGAGGCAACAGACATATGGCCACAGCGATTTGCGACAAAATTTTTTTATTGTACTTTCAATGGAATTTTGTAAATCTGGTGTTGCAAAGTGCATAAGGCATCCGCACGCGTCCACATATGGTCGGTAGGATTGAAATAACACAGAGCAATAAGATTTGATTAATAGTGCCCACTTCACGGAGGTTTCTAATTTAAGCCAAAGTTCACTCATGAAGCTGGGGAGAAGCAGCGCACATCTCGAAGTACTCAAAAATTTGAGCACAATTTACGATTCCTTATGTAGCAGTTCACGAGAGGGGAGGAGAAGGTCGAAACAGCGAATACTTCCAGGCTGCTATAAGAAGACATTTCGACTAGGAAACGAATGTGCCGCTATGCAAGGTGTATTATTTGCAGACCACACATGAGGATCTCCATTTGAAAAGTGAACCTTCAGTTGTGCGTATCATTCGAGCTCCTGGGAGCACAGATGTGCGCTTAAATATTCCTGAGCAGCTGCACCAAAAACCACTTTGCGTATTGACGGTATCTCAACGGTTATATGTCTCTTGTAGGGAGCGAATCGAACATGGTAAACTGAATAGTGACCGGAGCATGTGTGACCACTAATTTTCCGGAAATGATTCCAACAGCTCACGAGCAGCAACTCCTAAACACACCGGCAGACCGGCAAACATGTGGAGTAGTACACAGAGAGCACAGCATGCACTTACATCGAGATGTCGCGTGAAGCGCTTCTGGAAAATTCGGAGAGTACGTCTGAAGGCAAAAATAAGAGAGCCAAACGAAGGGAACATAAAATTCAAGCGACGAGAAACTAAAAGGATGCTGTGACGTCAATAGTTCGCCGGAGCTGACAAAATTGCAGAATAAGGAAAGGTTGAAAAGAGGAGATTTGTCCACCAAGAGTTACCATGGTACTGCAACCTCAACAATACTGAAACTACGGTAACCTTGCCTTGAGAACTTTGACGACACATTTCTGGTTGGCGGACATTCTGACTGCCTCAAACACTTCGCTGTACTTGCCGCGACCAAGCCTTTGTACCAACTGGTAATCGTCCATATCATTCCACACAACGCTGTGATTCTCATAATCCCAATAGTTTATCGGCATACTTTCATTCACCCAAAATAACACAAAGCGGCATAAAAATGAGAATTGTATGGGACGAACAAAATGTCAAACTTTGTTCCGTTTGGACGAAGCAATGGTATAAGCAAAAATAGCTCATCGCCAAAACTTCCAAAGAAACGAACGCTTCTCAGCGACATGAAACTTGGAAATAAGCATCGTTAAATAAATTCCTCAATCGATTCTCTTCGAGACCTCAGATTAACTAGTCGCAGGCTACTAAAAAGCCGTCCGCAACCTCCTACAAAGCACTTCAACAAACTGCACAGCCACGCAACCTCCCACAAGAACGGTTCCACATTCTAGATCTGAAAATTATAATAAACAGCCAACGTCCCTCTTCTTAATCCCAAGCTGGAAGTGCCGGCCACACATATACTGCTTGCAAATGAACAGAATATTTCATCTTACGATGCCCTCATAAAGGATTGTGTCAATCGCGACTTACTTCTGCATAGATCCTGGAAACGCTTTCAGCAGGCATCCTATTCAGAAGTAGTTAGCAACTGTTGACTGTGCAGTCCACACTGAAAAAAGATAAAACCATTATCAACGAGACATCAGGAAGCTGCAATGCATTAGCTTAAAAAGGATAACAGGAAATCTTCTGCAGCCTGCAAAGAACGGTCAAAGCTTAGCACAGATAACAAGTGCCGAAAAATAATCCGCAAAAAGTACCCTTAACGAAGAGTACCCATTCACCTAACCATTCATTAGCACCGCGAAAACGCCAACCGCCTACTGCTCGCCCACACGAACCGCTAAATGCTTCATGCATGTATCCCATCACCTAGTAAATACCCTTCATTAGCATTTAACAATTTTGCCACGTCAAACATTTAAAGAAAAGCAACCGCTCGAAGGCCTGAAGCAACATCTATTGTGAATCCTAAACGATTAATCTGCATCCTGCCCTGTTAAATCACACAGACATGGTAACCAATATGCCCATTCCTAAGAGTGCCACCTTTATACGACGGGTGATGTACGAAAAATCTAGAATAACTCAAGGTCCAACGATCCGTCCCAGCAGACAGAAGTTAAGAGACAAAGACGTATACAGGTGAGTATTGCGGGTAATAGGTTCGTTGCGCTTGAGAAAGGATGAAAGTTAACATAAAAAACGTGAAAGTTGCAAGTGTTATGAATAACGAGGATGGTGAGAATATCAACTGTGGCTTATACATGCAAATAACATATGAATAAAAAATGTGCAAGTTTACGTATGCAAGAAAGTGAAGGATATCTCGATGACGGCGAGTTTAGCGAAGTTGAAGTATTCGCCATGAATACATGTGAACATTACCAACCAGTGACTGAATGAATCGACTCAATAAAAGAATAGAGAGAATATAAGAGCGAAAGGTCAACGATGTATGTGGTACCGCAATAAGCATAAACATAGGAGAGATTCTAACAAGTGGCTCAAGGATCCGAAGTTTTCAAATTCTGCCAGGACTCGGCGACAACATATTAAGGCGATATATATACAATGCAACAAGCCTATGAGGCTTTCAAGCAAGTGCTCTCACCAGGTAAACCAATAAAACAAGTTCCGCGCGCAGTATTAAACATGCCCAAATAATGATGTTTCATTCCAGGCGTCATATGCAACGTGGAAGTCCGTGCTCGACTCACCATCAATGATGATTTCATCCATAAAAGTCCTCGATGCCTCAACAAATATACTGTGTAATTTTGAGTCTTCCAGTTTTCTGCTGATGTAGCGGAAAGGGACCTCATCACTACTTCGACGAATCAAATACTGTTCACGACTTGCGGTCGATTTCTTGTCCAATAAAATGTAGACAGACACTGCTGTATCACCGCTACTCTTATTCAATACTCCTTTATTTGCAGTGAAATTGCGCCTTTGGCTGTGCATTATCACATTAAAGGTGGTTCAATAAACGAACACGAGGAAAACAAAATCCGGACTTGTCGACAACGAGTAGAACCGGTCTCCCAGAATAGCTTTACCTTGGATAGCTCTTCTCCTCAGCACAGTTCGGCAAAATAATCCTATAATAAGGACCCTCTCCGGCATCGTGCTATATTCGACGTTCGCAGTTCACCGCGATCCTCCTCCCGTGAAGGCAGCCACACTAAGATGAATCAACAGCCAGCATTCGCCTGCAAATACTGCGTCCGACTCATTTTTTGTCTTTCTTGTCCTTTACCACGAGGAATCCCATATCGCGTTTCTTCCGGTTTTCTCCCTTGTTTTCAATCCGGATTCCTCCGAACCACTGACTGCGGGTGCCAGCTTCATGGACGTCGAGGGAGGAAGAGCGATGGAAGGATTGACGATGGTGCCTCTTTACCTCCTTACTTGAGCAATACACCTTGCTGTAGCATGGCCTAATTAGTCACGAAATTCATATTCAGAGCAGTAATGAAAATGTTTCGTCCTACATAGAATGCGAAATTTGGCTATTGATCAGAGACACTAGTATTGCAGGAAACATGAACAGCGCAAAGAACTGCGACGGAACGTGATTGCGTTCTTCGAGAGCTCTTTATTCCGCCCCTGTATTTGGTTTCTTTACTAACCTTAACATTTCACAACGGAGATCGGAAAACTAGCCTGTATAGAGGCCGCCGCGGTTAATGGCACCTGTCCACTTGCCAAGCACGTCATCGGCGGAAAATCCGCAGGTCAGATATGCAATCACTAAGAAAGAATACTAAAACAAGAGGGAATGACCTGCTTCAAACTAAAAAAAGACAGTAACCCTAACAACTTCACTCTGTGACACGCATATATCGAAGACGCATTTTGCTCCTCATCTCATTTCTTTGCACTCCGCAGGAAAAAGTTGGCAGTTATTAAACTTCTTCATTCCAACAAAACATAAGATTATCACAGTTCCCTCGCTAGTCGGTGAAATGACACTGTCTATAAGCGGATTCTAAAATTTGCTACCATCAGCTTCTAATAAGTCGTGCAAGTGCACTCGCCAAAAACATGCATCTTGGGCTGCAACGCGCATCTCCAATAAAAGCACGGCACATTTCTCTATCAAACGATTTGCCAAGACATCCCAAGGCCGCAACTTTTTGAAAATTATTCCCAGTACGGCTACCCATGGAAACAATGCAGCAAGATAGCACAAATGATGCGGAAATTCTCATAACAGAACGGATGCCTTCCAATCTCCCCTCACTCCGACGAGGGACTTACTCTCTGGATTCCGGCCCCGTTGTCTTCCTCAGAACTGAACTATGTACGCGGTACTCTCGCAGGGGCGAAAGGCTTCATCACAGAGCAGGGACATCATTCATCATTTCAGCCAAATCCTCAGCGTCTACAACATTTTCGAGAGGCTATCCAAACACCTACCTATATACTGGCGCTGTGTAGAGCACTGTTTAATGAATATGCCTTGCGTGCCAAGTGAAAACTATGAACAGGTGACCGAGATAAGTGGAGACAGCAGAGCGGCTATCGAACGATTTATCAGAAAATCCACTGATAATCTTATGGCATAATACTAAATCAAGCATTATCATTAAATAGCATAAACCCTCAGCAACAAAACTCCTGAGGCCCGCATTGTGGTCTACCTTATAGGGATCAGGAAACGCCCTGGAAGTCTCTATAAATGAAACACATTTGGACGTTTTCAATGCATTTGATATAGGAGGTGCTGTCACGAAGGCTTTGCGGTAATGCTCAATGCATTAGTGCTGGGACGACTGCAGAATGTAATTTCAGTGGCAGAGATACTTCAGACGACTGAAAATTGCAGTGGAGGTCGCTGCATATGAAATGCCAGAAAAGTGATCAATAAAGCATATCATCATATGTGGAATATAGCTCACTTCGAGAGACCGCAAGTCTAACCCTGCGAAGAAACCCCCTTCTGAATGGATGTATAGCCACAATTTGACAGGTAGGCATGCCGAATTCTGCCGCCTTTCATATCTAGATCACAAGCCCAACTGCGATTTGGTTCCGATGGATCCTTTCGAGTGAAAAAAAACGACCGGTAAATGCGCGCTAAGTATCCGATTCTTAGCAATTTTTAACCCCCCCCCCCCCCCCACTTCCTTAACTTATATACCCATAATACATGCAGCTTTCCCTTCGGTAACACTGGCCTCGCGACAACGCTTTTTTTGTTGTACATCGCTCTGATCTCTCATAATCTTTCACGACAACGATGCTTTAGGGTAGCTCAAACATGGCTCGCTGATATATTGTTGTCAGTTATTTTGCCCCCTCTGTTAAGTAATTTGCAAAATAAAACCGCAGTCAGTGACCATGAAAGACACAAAATCTGCTGGCTACTTTGGTGGCAGAATGTTAATAAAGCGTTAAGGCGCTATGTTTATATTGTTCACCATCGGTGGCGCATACGACATTGTTAGCACTTTTTGTGCCTATGTAAGAAACATTTTATTAAAACGAGAGACGAAGTAAGCGGCAAACGATATTAAACCTTTCGTAGCTTTCGAGGTCTACGACGGAAAACGCGATCACACCGACCAGTGCAACAACACCAACGCCTGCACAGATGACGATCGCCCACACGGGTGCGTTTCGATTGCTGCGCTTTTTGGTTTAGACTGCAATCTAACTACTGACCTCAAATCCAGCATCTGACGCCCGTCAGAGCGGTTGAATTGAATGATAACTATTCAGAAGCATCATAAGCAGTTTGCAAAGAACACTGAATAGAGGATGGCTACGCATAACAAAAAGACTCCTGAGGGTCGAGAATTCTTGAAACGCGATATTCCAATGCTTCAAAAGCAGGGCCTCAGCGCAAACAAAGTATTTGTCTTGATTGCATTCCACATACGCCATCCCATGAACCAGGCTAGACAACATTTACTTCGCGTTTATATTATAAGTAAATTCTATAGAAGATTGCTGTTTGTGCCTCAAAAGCGGCGAATTACTTCCACAGGTCATCTGGTATTTCAATTTTCATGGAATGAGAGTACAAAGGCATAAAGAAACTATCAACACTACTCTAGATTAACAAAGCAAGCATAGTTTGATTTTTCGAAAGAAGCTGCACCGAACACAATTATTGCCATGCAAGCTTACGTTTCACACAAGTTTTCCATCGAGCAATTCCTTTGTTCAAAGCACGCATCACTTGTTTTAGAGAGGCAATTGGGAAGGTACGATTATAGGTCAGGAAAAGAACAAGAAAACTTGCAAATAAGAAATATAATCGAAATTCTCACACTCAAAGGAAGTCAAAACTCACCTCTTTGAACCTAATCCGTTTAAACACGGTCGCTGACCCCCTAAACAGCTAAAGTTTCATATCTATCGTGATAAGCAGCGAAATTTTTAAAGAGTGCAGAAAGCAGTTGAATGTTATCCTCACCGAATACACCTTCTATGCTCAGATGCGACCTCCATTTCTATTCCCGGCGAATTAAACGATGCAAAACATAAACTACCAACGATGCGAATTCTTATGCATTTCAAAATGCGCACAGACAATACTTTAGCACGAGCACTGATAGGAACTGTGGAAAGCAAAAGCCAACAAGGGCATCAAGCTCACGAATAGAAAATTCCATAGATAAAAGCATGGATTACTAGCTCTAATCATAGAGACACGCATACAGCTTGGTTGGTTTGGTGCTGAATGGAACACATAGGTGAGACAGAAATGGGCTGGAAGTACCAGCAGCCAGGCGAACAGTAAACAGAAAAGCACTAGGCGACAGGTGGAAAGATTGGCGAACGCTTGTTCTTCCACCCGTTATGCATTACCATGCACATATTAGCGTAGCGATGAAGCTTTCGATGTCACAAGCACAAATTCACAGAACAGCAATGTCCGGGTAATGTGACGCTGTTTGGTTTGTTCTGACCAGCGAACTCATTTACCTACATTAGTGCAAAAAACAGTATATGAGTCGAAAAACTGTCTATACCATGCAAAGTTACATCTCCTTATTATACGCACCAAGCGCAGAGGTTGCTCACGGATGTGTTCCGCTCGACTCCATCGAAATCGCAGCTAACGCACGATCTTCCAAGAGGCAGCGGAATAATGCATTCTCCCACACAGTAATTCTATGCTCACGGATGTGGAATTAACAGGATATAATTACACGTGAAATGTCAAATTAAATTTGAGAGAGCGGATGGCTCATTGTATGTCAAAATGAGTCTACAATCACATTTTTATGGGCATTAAGAAGCCACAATGCTTCAGAAGCATGGGGGCATTTACATCTGAAAGTAAAATACGTGAATTCGGAGTGAGATGATCTTACTGCATATCCTCTCGGAAGCCGTATGAAGCCTTGTTTTTTGTAGTGCAGTATTGCAGCTTTAACTATATCAAGAATCTTGAAGACATCCTCCTTGCTCACGTTGCTACGAAGCCCAAAATAACTGACGCAAAAACTCAAAGCGAACTTAGCTGCCAGTAAGCCTGAATCAGATTGCGAACGCTTAAGGATAATACACCACATTTTACCCGTTCGAGGGCCATGTAATACCGGGAAAGAGTATTTTTAGGAAGAGAATTCTTGTGGACTGGATAAAAATTATGTGACAAGCAAAAATATTTCGATCAAAATGTACGAAATCCATATTTGGGGGAAGGTGAGGCATTTTGCCTGTGGATCTGCAGTGCCATCCGTGGGTCCCTCTATTAGATAAATAAAAACCGTCGACCAGGAGGTGAACAGAGTTTCCTTGACAGAAATTAGTGTTAAGCAGTTCTAAAGTAACGGGGGGACATATTTATTTGACAATTCTTTGATGCATCGCTCGCTGCAAGTGATCCTTTCATAGCTACAATAAAGGTAGTAACGTCAGGATCATGTGGAATTTCCAAAATATTTAACGCCGCGGCAAGTCACTCTCCAGAATAGAACTATTCTCGAGAAAGGAAAACAAAATGCATCTTTTAGAGGAATATCCTCATTGTTTCAACGAATATTCAATAGCGATTTCCACTTTTCACGTACTTCCTTCAACATGACCTCACCTAGCTCCCATTCTAATCACAATTTGAAAGGGTCATGTTTCTTATAATGTTCGAAAAACTTTGTCTTCAAATAAAACAATAACCGTCATGTTCTCGATATTAAAAATAACTTATTATATAAATACGAATGGCTATCGGCATAAGCGAAACAGTATTTTGCTTCAACGAGAGAAACATCGTTCAACGTAATCAAGAACTATACGCGATCTCAACTGCATCTCTAACACCAGTGACGAAACTCGAGGTAACCGCATTTCCCTCATCTACGAGCTGAACAACGAAGCGGCTGTCTGCTCAATTTTGCATGGTTGTTCTAGTCGGCTGCAAGAAACCGTGTCATCTCCTCTAGTTTTCGATCTGTATATAATTTGCGGTACTTTATATTCCACACTGTCAAAATTACAGCCTCAAGAAGTCACGCGTACTGTTGAAGGAATTATGTTCGTGGTCACGAAGCTGCTCGACATGTCCTTCCTTCTTTCCTTTCTCAAATTTCAGTAGTTGATGGTTACTAAATTCATACCCTCATGCAGAGAGGACCACAATCGAATCAAAGAGCATCAACAGTAATAACGGTTGATCAAAACAGCATCGCTCCTCATACCACTTTTGTTTGTGTCACACATGAGGAAGATCCGCTTAAAAAAGAAACACAATTTCGAGGCTAGAAGTGTGTCGACATCATATTTTGCTTTTCTTGCTTCCCTTAACCTGACGACGCAGTCGAGGAACTCGTCCTCTCGCAGTTGAAGAAAAGCAACCAAAACACCAAGACGCAATCGCCGACAGCGCCGAGACCGCCAACCGGAAGGGGATTCCGTCTGCAGAATTCTAACCAAGGCTCTCCCTTGTGTGTCAGGGGAAAAGCATATGAACGGAGTAATTCCCATGAATGAAGCTCTACCTGAAATTTTTGAAGAAAAGGTTATTAGCCCTGCAACAACCAAACTTATCCTTGATGCACTGCTAGAGACGCATTTTATTACGAGGACGGAATATGCAAATCCACTTTGAACATGCACCTGATCGTGATAAACCACACGACAGTGCAAATAACGGAAGAGTTTGAAAGTGCAGTATAATTCTGTGTTAAGTGAAAGAAATTCTGTGGCGGTCGCTGATGTTTTGGTGAAGGGTGTGCCGCACAAGAACGAAATTCTTGAAGAAAGACGAATTCCTTCAAACGATAGATTTTTGCACTGGTGTATCTGCTCGGCAAATGTTCCCCGTCCATCACTTCAGTTTCTTCTATCGATTCATTCTGAAATCAGTTCAGTTTTGATGGCCAAATGCTTTTCGGATCTTTCGAAGGCGTGCTTTGGTATTTTTCGGTCATTTGCTTGCACTTCGATAAAAGGATTGTTACAGTGGTTAGCAAGTGCGAATCGACCACACTGACGAGGTCGTCGTCATCAACGCAAGGATCATCCGGTACTTCAACGGTCACTATGCGTCCTTGTGTCGCTATTGCACAATAATCATGAACATGGAGGTTTCATCTGATGGTAAGGCGATATGTGAAATAGACGAGTAGAAAAAGGCTCGAAAGTTTAAATTTTAAGTGGCGTAGCACATAGCGGGGACAGGCTGAGCTGAACAAATCTTTCACTTCAAATGTTTCACATGTATTCGGTGAGTGTTTGTTGTGGTTGCCCTATTTTATCGCAAGCATGGAATGAAATGGATTTACTTCGTCAACAAGGATACAACGCTGCTAACCTGATGGCAGTTTCGACAGTGACATGATTCAGTTACTTCTGAAATCGACTGAGAAGCACTTAACAAAATATTTCTCTTTCATTGCGCATAATTTTTAGAAGCCCTACACATTTTGATTTCTTACGGCCCCCATAGGTCGACACCAAATCACCATTCGAGCGGAGTGGGCGAGGATTCCTCTTCATCCACCACACTTATTTAACAGCTTTGTAACGCAATGAACGTCTTGAACACCTTGCACAGTTTTTCTAGTGGAAGAAGAATAGCTGATCGCAAGTATAAGGTTAAGAAATGGAAGCTGTTTCTCCTCTCTTTTTTACACTTAAAATTACGTTGAATTCAGAGCGCTCCTTACTTTACTGTATATAAATTTGAAAGGGTTTATATTGCTCAGATAGTTTCTTTCAGTGGAAAATACCAACTTCTTTGACAACTTTCCTGTGAAGGCTTTTCTTTATTCAGGCTCAAGGAAAGGAATCAAAAACAGCACTATGAACTTCTAATGCCTATCTCTTGGTATTTCAGTGTTGCATGAAACTTCGGAGTCCGAAAGTACTTAGAATGTTGGATGGTGAAGTTCAGGGAATGATTCAACTAAAAATTGAGGGTAAAGTGGTGATCATAATCATGGCTTGAGAAACAACTGCAAATCACTGCATGGAAGAAGTTTGAATAAGCTATCGAATTGTTGCAGATTTTCACAGAGCCGGAGTATCTGGTAACGCCACTAGTCCCATCTGGCAGCATCGCATCATAGGGCTCTCGCTGCTTCCGAAATGAATCAGCCGATGACCATTCACCCTGAACTATAGCATCGGACGCAACCAGCACTATCACAAGAACATATGTCCACATTCAATGAGAGGGAACAAAACCATACAGTCGGTCGCTATAAGTGAAGAACGGAAATGAGATGTTGATAAATACAGCATCTACTCGGCAAAATTTGAGAGTATGAAGAAATCAAACAAAAATTCCGCCTATTAGTACGCAAATTTTGCAGGCATCTAAAAACAAAGCAACAATTTGCCATTTTCATGGAAAGCCATATTCTAATCACAGAACTGGGCAGCAGCTGATGAAATTTCTGTATTGTTATGGCTGAGACTAAAGGGATCTTAGAAAAGTTCGAAAATTCGAATCTAATAATTAACAGAAGAAGATAATGAGTTTCTTCTTTCACAGAACACAATACACGCGTATATTCTCAACGACAGTTATAGCCATTCAACTGAATCGATTTTCGACAGCACTTCCAGTGCATATATGAGGGAGCTAAGGAGCAGTGATATTTCACGATCACTGGCTTCGTCGGTTATCCTGTCAGCAAAATCGATTTGCTGGCAACGACATTAGGGAAGTCGCCTTCACGCTAGGTTTCCAACTTGACGTTCTCGGAACCGTCAAAATTTCCGTAAGGGAATATTTATTATTTTGCGTCCCTTAACCACGTAGTGACGGAGTTTTTTCCGCAGCCGTGTGAGAAAATTTCTAATAACATCAAACTAGACCCTGCTTTATCCAAGAGATGCGGGAAATCAAATAAACTGAAATATGATGCCCTATGAAATATGTTTAGCCAACATTGTATATGGAAGTTTTACGCCTACGAGGCCTATAGCTCTTGGTGGAAGTCGTGCGTTTCCAGGCTGAGACATTCCGGATAACATGAATTTCCCGTAGTTGAGCATTTTTGAAGATATCTTTTCGTGCGTTTCACGCGTGTTGGGGTTTTCACATTACGTGTGCAATTATGTGCCGCGCGTTGTCGGCGATATGCAAACTTACGGGAAAATTTCTGAATAACAAAACTTTTCTGGTAAGTGTTTGAAAAGTGTGCAGAATAGTGCGGTGATCTTAATTTTGGTTGGATTTTTTGCATTTTTGTTGAAGTTTCTTCCAGGATCTCTTCGCTCTAGGGTATCCTAGATGTTGGTGAAGAAAGTTTGCGGATGTCCGCAAATCCGAGGGAGTTACTCGTTGTCAATCCATGATATCATTTTCAGGGCACATCTCGGTTGTTCCTGCGGGAATTTTGATTGAATTTTTTTTGTCGCTGTTCACGCATGTAGACTGGCTAAGTGAATAGATGAAAAAATCTGGCGAAGAGTGGAAAAAAGATGAAAAGTTACCAGCCTCATTTTGACGTTTCTTTTTACGTTGCAGTCATTTTCGATGAGTGGAAGATTTTAAACCACATCATGCAGTACTATTTGATCACAGTCTGTGGTGGTAGTTGGAATGGCGGGCGGATGGCGAAATCACATGTTCTCACCTGCAGCAGTTTCTTCACGACCAAGTTGTCCGTCAGTACTGGAGGTTTTATGAAACGGTGAAGCTGCATGGACTTTGAGTATCGATTTATGCTGTAAAATCTGCATTGCCTATTGCCAGGTTGGGGCATTTTTGCAACATAAAGGGCCACTTCAGTTAGCTTTGCTGGCCGGAACGTGTCGGTGGGAGGTGCGTTCCGACGGTATTGAGAGAGTCCAGTTAGCAAGTTTTCGTTGCTAACTCGCTGAGGCCATAGGCATGAGTAGGAAACGGCCTTGCTGTAGAGCTGATGAGGGAACAACACTCTACGTCAGACAAGTTCACTACGCCGCGAGGTTGGTGCTTTTTTTCGCCTGCTGGCTGTTCACTAGCTTCCTTGCCTTAAGAGCCTTCTTAGAAAATTCTGTGATGCTGACATCCTGCCCACACTTGTTCGTGCCTGATGTTCGTGCCTTTGTCAATTTTAGCTTCACTAACAACTCACTGTCCCATGAATAAGCGCAATTCAAATTACAACACGGAACCACGGCATTTGTATGCGTTTAGGGCCATTTGGTGGTCCCACGCATTCGGCGTTGTAATCTTAGATTCGATTCGTTTGAGGATACGAAAGCAGATGCTAAATAAGACCTCTACAGTGCCGTTTTTGGAGAACCAAAAATTTCGGCCATTTGGAGCTAAAATTTTCGGCTTCCCAAACATAAAGCCTTTGGAGCCCCAGCAGAAAAGCTTAACCAGTTGAAGTGTAGCAATGCCATGAATTTATAAAATGTGGGCACGCACTTACGTTGTGATCGTTCCTCACGCGTACCTCGTTACTGGAAAGGAATAGTCTTTAAGGCCAGAAGACCTGCGCACGCTCTTCGAACGGATGGGTCCCGTACGCGATGTTTATATTCCACTCGACTATTACACTCACGAATCGAGAGGATTTGCTTATGTGAAGTGAGTTGATTCGTGTGGTTTACTAACAGAAGTGAGGGGAGGAATGGTGAATTAATTTTAGTCGTGTGAGTTCCTTGTTAAGAGGAAACGATGTTCAAGTGGAGTTTTCGCTGTTATCGCAACATCGCAAACCCCATCAGTGGCTTGATGAATGTTTCTGAGCTTGTGATGTGGTTGTGGAACTAACCGGGAAGAAGGATTTCACTTAATGAGTTAATTGATCTGTTTCCAAGGCAGCAGAAATGATGGAACTTGTTTCATTCGATATTTGAATGAACACTTGAAACACTTCTCCGGAAATCCGAATGGTTTCTTGACCTCGATGCATGTTTAGCATTTCCATGGTAGCACCGTTCAGCTCTCTTCGTTATTGCTGAAGTCACCTTACTACTGGAATGGATAAAACACGCCCATTAGATCATAAGTGATGTCGAAGTCAGTGAGTCCAAGTGTTCTATAAGAGGTGATAAGCATCGCTGAGGTTTTTTTCGGCTTTAATGACTTTGTTCGTACAGTCGAAGTGCTTCTATGTGCTGGTTTCTGGAAACAGTGTGCGGGTTCTGTGATGCAATAACAAATAGGAGAAAGCTGAGTTGCTGAACTGAGTTTGGCTTAACCCGAGTCGACTGTTACGTCGCTTTCGCCAGACTCTCTCTATCGGTAAGGTATCTTGTGAATATGTTTATATCTTTTTGCTCTCGGCCACAGCGGTGGACCTCAATTTTTTATGATGAGCTATTTGATGGTCGTTTTTTGAAGATATGAATATGCTGGTGATGCAGAGAGAGCATACAAACAACTGCATGGATGTGCTATACTTGGCAGGCGAATTGCCATCGATTGGGCACAAGGTGAACGCAAAAGTTAGTGAGAGTTACTCATTTTTCATTGGCCGTGTACTTACCATAGATGGTATAAGGGATATTCGATTCGGAGGATTGCTTTTGCTACGGAAGGGCCAATATGAAGGCTGCGAAAGCTTTTGATAGCGGCTAATGAATGCCTAAGTCCAATTTATCCTTCGATTTCTTCACCAATATTTTGAGAATGAAAACACAGTTGAGTAAATCAGCTAGCGTACCAAACTTGGTGAGTAGCTATGTATATATGTATATATATAAAATCTTCCACACTGCTACTGAATAATATGATTGTTTTCTTGCAGCGAAAGCGGAGATGCGCGAGAAGGAGGAAATGGCACACGCTCGTTGTGAACGGTATGGTACTGCCTGCGATTTTGTTTGCTGATGAAGCAGCTAAACTGAAGTGAAATAAATTTGCGCAGGATGACTGGCAGTCATTTCAGAGTTTGAGGGCGTTAAGGTACACGTAGCATCTTGTGAAAGTGCTTCTAGACCTATATAGGAGGGAAAGTGGAGTGCGACAGAACGAAGCATCTGCATCGAGTGACCTCAACAGTACTGCACAAACCATCCAAAGTACTTGTCATTCGTTTTCCGGAAAGCGCCATTTCCCGATTATTTCTAACTGCCTTATCTACTGTCCAAGGCGACTAGCAAAACAGTTTCTATTCTAGCTGTATACAGCGTCCTACTATATTATATATTTTTTAATTCATTTAGTGAGGTATGATTTGAGCATATGAAAAATCGCTACTAGAGCTGATAACGTTCCATGCTGTACCTCAGAAAACAGCATCTGATCTTGCGCACAGATTTATCCTTTGTCACCATCTTTTACACTGGTCGATTCTCCCGCAAAACCCTCAGATGACTGTCATGTTTTGACAGACTGGGATGAGAAATTAACTGAACTCAAAAGCTATTACCAGGTTACGTGAGAGAGTGAGTTTATTATATATCCAGGAAGAGTGAGGTGAAAACACACTGGAAGTACAGATAGCGGGGAAACTGGCAGGAATCATTTAGCGTGATACATCAAGGTGCCCAACATTGGCAGTGCAAAACGATGTCTTGACGTCGGTACTGCTCTTCAAAGCAACAGTTTTTTATGTCTCGTTATCGAAACGGATGCGTTAGAAGCATCGATGCAGAAAGAAGCTTAACGCAACAAGCTGAGATAGTAACCACATGTGGTGTACGGAGCAATGTGACATACGTGCTGCTGTTATCAAGAAGGCGTCGTTGAATCCGGCGCCGACGATTGTAGTGCCGGTATGCATATGAGGGTTCATTGTTTCCGCCCGTCTTTGAGGCTCTAGTACTGCCGTTACCAGAGAGGAAAACAATTGTTGTTCACCAAGATGTAACGGACTGAGATCTGATGGTGCGTGCTTCCCAGTCGGGTGACCTCGGTGTTGCCTAAACGGCTCATGATTCGAAGAAGAGGAGAAGTCAGTATTCGGCCATGGGAAGGAGAATTGCCGCAACTGAGCTTTCTTCGTCGTAAAGGGCTTTAAAACCACGTCGGCAAAATCCATCTCACCTGTTTATTGATAGGCAACTTTATGTCAGAAATTAATGACTCGCTGTTATGATTAATTAGTGCAGTGACAAAGCCGATTTATTTGAGCCACTGGACACCCAACTCAGCATGCTTCAGCATACTGATTCTATATTTTTCACATTGTCTACAGCATCACATCGATGCCACCAATGTTCCATGACTGCAGTGTGTTAGATAGGAATTGCGTTTCGCTCGAAGCAGCCTGCTGCCCTCATCGTTTCTCAACCATTTTTCTTAGATTATATTTATCAAAAAACATGCGCATTCCTCGTGTTAAGCGAACTGAGGGCGCCTGTTTAAGTATATGTAATTATCCTTTTGTATCTTAGTGGACGGCGCAGAAGTTCCTCTTCAAGGAGACGATCTCGCGAAAGCTCATCTAGTTCAAGGTCGCGCACAACGAGACGTTCGAATACAAGAAGTTCATCGGTGCGGCGGTATGTATCTTTTTGTTGTTACAAGCACGAGCTAAAACAGACGTTGCTGAATGGCACCAGTGCTGTATTCGTCAGCTCATTCTCATAGAATTCTTTCTTCTTACTCGAGTCTAGTTTCACTGGTGGCTCTAGAGATTAAATTCTCGGGAGGGTAGGCGAGAAACGCAATTTGAAGGATCATATGCAGCCCCGAATTTGATGCGAACAAGCTTACGAAAGCACAAAAAGACAAAAGCAAATAAAGGACGAAAATGTGAAACAATGGGAGCCTCATGCCATCCGAAGGACGAGATGCACTATGTAAGGCACCGGCATGGAGTTGCGCATTCTGGGATGATTCGTCTCATAACCGAAAAAGGGGAAAGCTCGTTTTTGCAGTGGAGAATATCTGAAGGTTCCATGTTACGTGCAATATACTCACATTTTCTGTTTCATCCATCTAGTCCGATTTGTCGGAATGTTGCCATTATTGGAAATGATAGTTTCTTCACGTTTCTTCGGTTGATATCTGTTGGTTGTGAGGTCTTTTGTGGTAAATTTTTAAACTTGCAGAATGGAGCATTCGGCGCCACGTTCCCCTTCTGTCCGATGTCGAAAAGAGCGGAGAAGGAGCTGTTGCCACTGCTCCACAAGCAGTGTTCACGGCAGTGGAAGGTATGCGTAAATCAGCTTGGCTATCATTCGTTCATCAGTGGAGAAGTTTTTAAAGCGCTGGAGCCAGAATTAATCCAAAGTATTTCACCGGAAACGATTTCAGAAACTCATAAGTCCTTTCATTTAGTTTCACTGTTTAATTGTTTAGAAGAGTTGCGTCCTCATATGGAAGAGTATATTTCGAACAGTTTATAGGAACATCCCTTCGTTCATTTATTCCCTCCAGCCGCTCGCAGATTGCCTCTTCATTTCAACGAACGATCGAATGATTCGTAGAAAAATGTTTCCGCCTAATTTTTTAAGGATGCTCCATTATTTTACTCGATGGCACTGCACACTCACGAACTGGATTTCCGATTTTCAGCGTTTCAAAGAGCATTTGTCATATTATCGATACATTTCACTTTCGGCGATTCCGCCATCAGAACTAAACACCCGTCCAGCCTTGAGTTTATAAAAACTGCCATATATCATTGATTCCTTTTTCCATTTGTCCTTCATCCCCCAACAACGTCACTTGCGACAAGTATGTGTTTATTAATTGTAACACACCGCGGGCTGTCTGATATGATTCCCGTCTGCAACTTATAATTTGTGTGTCTTAAACGTGCAGCGATTTTTCTCATCTCTGCTTCACGAATGTTTCGTTTGCTGTCGCCCTGACACCTTATATGCTTGATGATATTTTCTATCAGAGGATTCTCTCATGTGAATGTTTCATCATGCACGGAACTGATATCCTAGTGAAAAACACCAAAAACGTTTTATTAACACCTCACCATCAATACGGATTTTAACAGACTCACTTTTTAGGCAACGATCTTGAACGGTCGCAGTGAGGAGATTTGGTTGGTTTTTCATAGAAACTTATGGTTCAACCTCTACTTTTCTCAGCACGCTTCATTTTAATGTCTTTTCTTTTTACAAATTTCTGTGATTCGATATCGGATTTCGAAGCTAACGGTCTTGGCTGATACCATCTGCCGGTGGGGCACTTTGAGTGCTGTCCTCAAATTGTTCCATTTCTGAGCCGTAATGAGGTCAGTATGCTCGAAATTCGGCGTTATTAAAATTACCTGAGAAGTTTCATAAAATGCATTTATGAGTGACAGCGTAAAGGATTGCAATTTCATTCTCAGTTGATCTAAACTCGCATGACTACTAATATCCCTCAGGGGCCTGCCGCTTTTATGACTGTCATGGACTTAATAGTCCATCCCTGTAGAGACTGGTGTCCGAAATAGTAATTCTCACCTATTCCCCGGAAATTTCATGTTATTGTATTGTTCATCTATGCAATGAAGCGAACATCTTCCCTTTATGATATTATTTTCAGATTTGGTCATCGAGAAGGTGGTTATTCTGTTTTGCTTTTTCAGTAAGTTTGAAGGGACGCAGTTCTTTTATTTTGTTACATACGAATGCGTGCCGTCAAAGAGCTTCGAAAGATGCAATGATTCCAGATCGTTTGCATTTCGACATCAAAATTCCCCTCTGAATTCAAACACCTACTCGTTTCCTGCACGCTGCAGTTTTCATCCAGATGGGCGTTTCCATCGCCTCAGAGCACTCTTTCAGTGGTAGAATGTGGTTGCCTGCAACAGTCATTCTTCTCTTGTAAGTGGTGAAATTTTTTTGTGAAATCGCTTTGCCTTTATCCTGGATTGACGGACTCTTCTTACTTAATGGGAACGGTGAGGACAACGAGGGACGGCATCTTTGTGAACTGAACCAGGTGCGCGATGCAATTCAAAAATAATTTTCTTTTGCTATTGTTTGTGGTTTGTATTTTGTTGGTTTTCTCGGAGATATGGTCACGTTCGTCATAAACGCGTTCTCGAGTTCTCGTTCTTTCCTATGAGGCTTTTTTAACGACAACTACCTCTGTATGCACAAAGGGGCGTTGATGGAGCTGCGAACCACGGTTGTACTCGTCGTCCCGGCCTTCCGCAGCCCTCATCTTTTGTTGTGCGAGCGCCGATGAACCCGACTCATCGCTCATACAGACAGCGATGAATTTTGGAAGTGCTCTTGTCAAGGTGCGCGGCCTTTCTCTCTTTTATTTGGTTTTTTTCTTTTCACCGTAGAGAAATGAAACTGAGATGAAATTCGATCATTGATCGTGTGGAGAGTGGGTGCGGTTTTTTCCATTGAGTGGTGTCGAAGAGGGGCTTATCGTAACTGTGTTCGCTGGTGCAGTTCTTTTCTATCTCCCGCAGGCTATTGACGCCCTTTAGCAAAGCATTGCTGTTGGACATTGTAAATTTGCTTGCACGGCATCTTATTTGTGGAACAGTGATGTCAAGTTCGCGAAGAATTTATTGCTTTGCCAAGAGTAATGTTCGCTTAGATATAAGAAAAAGGCGAGGCAGAACTTTGATCTCCATATCCGAGTCGTTTATATGATTCATTCTCAGATGTGAGATGTTCCGATGCATTCTTTTCGTGGTATTTATTCTTTGATGAATTCTGCTCTGTTGTTATTGGATCGCCGGTCATGACAACTTCATTTTAATAAAGTTATTTCAGCGCAGTCTTCGAGCTTTTCTTTCAGCTACAGAAAAAAAACTATTCAGAATAGGTGGCACTCATTAACATCGGTGAGAACAAAGGAGCAAAGTCAGATTCTGCGATCCGTGCAGAGTGCTTTTCGTCAAGGTCGAGGTCGAGGTCGATGAAACTCTTTCTCGAAAGCAATCCCAATTACGAGAGCATAGAGTACCATAGGTGGTATCATCTCGTGTTTGTGTCTGTTGACGTCTGAGCAGAGACATATTGTGCAACAGTTGTTCCCTCTTTGTATCATATTACATAATCTCCTTAATTATATCCAAGATGGGAATAATGTTTGAGCGGAGACTTATCTTAAAGTCGGTGTTTATATCCGTTATGCTTTAGCCACATTAGTATTGGAGCCTGAAGCTTGTGAGGAGGTGGTAAGATGGCAAACGCGACAGCCCATCGGAGTTGATCGGGTAGGAGCGCTTCCTAATTAGCCAGCAACACCGTCGAAGCATCTGCAGGCATTACGCGCTTCACATGACCTGACCCAGACCACCGTAAAGAATCTTATCGTTTGCTCCAGTTTAGCTAAGGCCCAAAAGAGGCGAACAATTTGCGACCCTCTATTTCTCCAGAGGTACGAGGGATGAATATGCAGCTGGTTTGGAGGGATTCCTATAAACCTCCTTATCTAAAGAACACTGGATATGGAATCCTTTCTCGGTGAAATCACAAACACATAGTGCAGTGAAAATCTCTGGGCTGTGAATTCTCACTTTTTTCGCCTAAGTAGCGTTCGATACAACTAGAGAGGGGTTTCTTAAACATCATTCGCTCAATCTTGACTTTGGAGGGTTTATCACCTCCCTCTCGACTAAGGCTCATATCTTGCTCACCACGCCAATCGGCTGTGTGATTTGCTAGCAATATTTCAAGCTGGTTGATGCGGCCGATCTTACGGAACATATAAAGGGATGTCCGTTATTTTGTGAATTACTGATGTGGAAAAGGGTATCGAAAATAAATTACATTCACTTTGCAGCTTGGCTCACTTGCAGATTTCTTGCCTGCAAATTTCTAGACAGCTTTGCGTGATTTCCAAAGTTGGTTGATCACTCTGAATAACGAGGGAGAAAGTCGACCTGAGGTGCATCATATGCCACTCAAACTTCATCCTTATGGCCGAGGTGACTTGTGGTAATCAAAGGAAGCCAGCACATGACGAATATGTCGTACCTCTCTATGTGGGGACATGAGATTTCACGGTTTTTTTACAAGCAAATACAAAGGGTGGCGGAATGTGTCCTCTCTCCTCACCTATAATTTCTACCAATCCCCAGCTAAACATCACATCCCTACCGTCGTAAAGTAAAGCCGACACTGATTGTCTCCACTCAGTTATTCTATCCATCTGTTACCCTCTCTTCTGAATGTTTGTTACGAAGTGCGGGCATTGACGACGAGATGCTTACGTGTACATAAGCGGATGTACTCATGCTGTCGTCTCAATTCGCAGTGTTCAAAAGCGGACGCGAACTGGTTTACGCAGTGTGCCTTGAGCGTTCAACAATTTCATGCTGCTTTTAGATCTTCGAGGTGCATAACTGCAGTGATAATAGTTGCGGTGAAGGAAAGATGGTGAAACTGGAGATCTCGGCCACGCGGACTGGTATTGTACGTGCGTGGGTGTAAAAGAGTTTCTCATTCATGTCACATGCGGACTTAGTTTCCCATCTTCACCACCGTCAGCCGCCAGGGGGTGTCCCGCGAGTGCCCTCGTGGTCTTTCATCTTTTCAGCCGCGACTCCTAGGGCAAACGAGTTGCCAAGATAAGGCAGGATTGCGACTTTTCGAAAGTCATTTCTGCCGCAGCGTTCCGTAAAAACGATATCTCATAATGGCAAGTGATTTGACACGCTGGCAAAAGAACTCGACGTTTCCTAACCTCTCGGATTAGAGCGGGTCCCTACGGTGCTGCAGATGTCAGGGATTCTCTCGTCCCGCAAGCGATTCTGAAGAAACTGAAACCGCTTTGAGGCGGAAAGTTCTCCCACATCACAGGGGCGTGATTCACCATTCCAAGCTACCGGACCATTCCACAACAATCGACGGAACCCTTGTCAGAATTGCGAGGTTGAAAAACACGTTACTTCTTGAATCCTTCGAAATTCTTAGATCCGCTTCTTTCTCAGACGGCGATTAAACTTCAGTGTGCACTTCTTGTAGGATGGTGTCTTCGGCATCAGCAATTTACAAACCTCCCTGAGGGGTGATGGTATATCTGCTCTAGGAAGTTGTGTTCGTGAGACGTAGGCACAGTGCGTGACCCATCAAATGTCAGTCGAACTTTTGATGCTGAGACGTTTTCATGAATGACGTTGGCACATTTAACGTCGCTTGCCGACGAAGTGACTGATTACGTCAAAAGAGGTCGAAAACATCCGCAGTGCACGTCGACCTCCTCTTCTTTCACATTCTTGCTGTGCACTCTTAAATTGCTATTTTTTATGTCCTGTTTGGATTATTCGTGCACTTAGTCATTTTAAGGGTCGTCTTGACGCCGAAACTTGCAATAGAGGAACAAAGGTCGTGATTCAGAACTTAGTTGTTGGCGATGGAGATGTGTGAGGGCTGGAAGGTCAACAGTTTCTTTGGAGGATCCTTAAGCAGTACTAGTGATTACGACGTTGGTGGCGATGCGGACACCTATCAATTGACTCCATTCGGCCATAACCAGGTCATTTCCTTCCGTATTGCAACACACGTTGCGGATTTTCATCTCCAGAAACCTCCTAATTGGAGTCGGGGACCTCTCGCACATAGCATTTTCATTTTGTCGTCAGTCGGCTTCACACATGAATTCGCGTTCATCTGTCGTTCAGGGTACAGCCTGATTACAATCCTTATAGATATAGGCGATGCCGTTGTTGAACAGACGTCTGTGTTGGCCGTTATGAAGTTTAGTCAGTGCAGTGAAGTACAGAAAAGGAACTAATGTGTCATGAAACACCGGTTGTATTCCGTCCTTCTTCTGCACAATCCCTTCTCCTTCTCACCAGCAGTAATATTCCTTCTTTTATTAGTCAGAAAAATGCCATAGGTTTCCTCGATGAGGCGCTCCTGTAGGTTTTTGAACACTGTTTTAAGTCGGGGGGGGGGGGGGGGGCACCTCCTTAAATTGGTATATCGTAATCTCCTCGAGCATTTATGTATCAGTCATCGCCCTCATAGCTGATCCTCAACGGAATTAGACATTCCACTCAGCAAATTTCAAGGACTCACAACTTTCGGAACTCATAACTGAGGTTTGCAAGTTCAGGAAGTGAAGGGGGGGGGGGCATAAGTGAGACTACATGATGGCGGTGATGAGATGAGTGCGGGTGGGTGCTTTTCGTAGGATTGGAGGATGGCGTGCATAATAGAGCCGCCTTTGAAGGATAATTCGTAAAGGGAGGCATTCACGTCCATTCCTATCGTTCCAAGCTGCAGCACTACTAACTGGCACTTGTTGCGCAGGCTAATTACATAGGTGATTCAGGCTGACAAGGCGACCTGGCGCAATCGTGAGGTGATTACACTTTTGCGCAAAAGACGGTGGGAGAGTTTTTAGCGAAGTTGAGTTTGCATGGCATTGAGTTCTCAATACTTTGATAGCGAATGAGACTGTCGTGTCGCTAGACTCGCGTGTGGATGATAAAGTTAGCCTGTTATGTACTGTTTGCTTGCACAACATGCTGGAACACGACATCATTGGGGTGAGGGGCGGTAGCTGAAGAAGAGGAGGATGTCATTCCATGAGCAGATGTTACTGTTACAGTGACTCATTCACAACGACCATTTTCGACAGTATGACATGTTTGGTATCAAAGCATCTGTTTGCTTAAAGATATTAAGGTCACTCAGGAACTAACATATTCCCAACGGATAATCTGGTAATAGTTACAGAAATGCGAGCATAGTTGAGGTTAGATATTTCATAGCTGAAGCAAGAAATAAGCGTAGATGAAGAAGCCTTGCATTTGCAACAGAAGATAGTTCATGCTTGTTTTTGTGCGATTTACGAACGATGACGATGCTCAATTGTGGATGTTGAGAACACCACTGTGCATCCATTTGTTTCAAATTCTTCAGGGCGCTGAGAATGGTGCAGAAGGATCGCAGCATTTGAAATAATGCAAAAGGTGATAATGCGGAAATGCGGCACTTCTCGAAAACAAGCAAATCTGATGAGGTTATTCGAGAGAAGATGAGGTATGCCTTAGTGAGTCTGCTGGATAAACCGTCGAGACTTTTCTAACAGAGGGTCAGTAATGAAGCTCATCCTCGAAATAGTTCCTTTCGAAAGCTTTTTTTGAGAGAGGAAAACTCATCTTACTGGAAACAACTGCTGACGACTGCAATCTCCGATAACGCCGAATGAAGAAAGCAAAGTTGAGAAGTAGCGCGCACACACCTAACAACGGCTTCGTTTACATTTCCATCTACAAAAGTATGAGAGCGTTTGTATTCTTAAGGTATGATGGTGTATGTGATCTTTTGCGGTTCATACATATGCCGGGTGCGAAGAGTGAGGAGATCATGTGTGTGTGGAGGGGGGGGGGGGGGCTGAAAGTCTTAGAGGGATGGGAAATGAAACCTTTAATCGGTCACAGACGCTGTATATAAACTGACTTCTTCATGCACAACCTTAGGGGAACTATTTACGTCCATACCTTGGGGGAACTATTTTTGCATTACATAACAGCTTTTGCATCATCGATATCTTTTTCTTCTCCTCCACTATCTGGACGCGGGCGTGTGATTTCAGCCGCATAGTGCTTTCTTACTGTAGAATGACGTTGCTGTTTTTTTTTTTCTGCAGCTTTAAGGCTCCACTCTTTTCCTCCTCAACGTCGATTATGCCAGAACTTCTCTTTCCCTAGCAAAAAGGCTTTTTGCTGAAAATGCATCTATCCGTATTTTTCCTCACGAGATCAGTTGCCCTTATTGAGGGGCAATTTCTCAGGAGATGCGCTTCATGACACTGTGAATTTAATTCAAATGTCCACACTTTTACCCTTTCCTCTCGGTCATATCTGCTTGTGGTTCAGGTTGTCTGCCAATCGATTTTACAAACTGCGAATCCATCTAGATATCGCCTGCTTCACCTCTGCGCTTCTTGGTCCTTAATTTTGCGCCAGTAGTGTGACAGCTTTTAACTAACGAATCTAACATACTCGCTTCACATTGATGCGGGATTGAGTCGAATGTTTTCAGGGCAAACCGTGAGGCAGTTGATCCGCTGGTACAACTTGGTTATTTCCGTATAAACCAGGCCATAATAAATCACGTAACGAAACGCTCCTGGAACTGAAACAAAGATTTCAAACAATGACCCGGTTTGGACCACTTTGTGCTACAAAATAAACATTCTTTACCCAACAGAATTAGTTAAGAGAGTCCGATACTTCCCGTGCCCATCAAACTTCACAGACGTGAGATCCATCTGTGCGCTGTACCGATACAGAAGTCCGTGACTATTTGGAGGGCTTATAATTATCGACAGCCTGCGTCTACTTGTGAGCATGGTTTTTGATACTGTTGGTAGGTGTTTGGCACGAAGAGCTGACCTTTAATTCGAACGCTTTGCTTCTCTGTGTTTGATATTCGAGGCTAAACGCCTTTCCAATTAGTGCCTAAAAGGTGGACATCAAGCTGAATAGCTTTGAGTTACTCAACTAACTGCGTTTCAGAGAGAAAGGGAGCCACTGACGGACGGCCAGTACCGATCATCTTTTTCCGCACATAAAAGGGCACTCTGCAATAAATTCGCATGGGTCAAGCAAAGGTACTGACATTATTTTCTGATGTTACCATCTGTTTTTGAAAAAAGGGATTGCACAAAGCTTCTTTATTCCATTATCTATGTATTCGAAATACTCCATATTGATCCGCTCTTATATATATACAGGCATCGAAATACAAGTCTCCTTAAAATTTCGGATCGCGGGCCCCATCGAAGACAACAGGTTCATTTCTGGCACCTTTGTTGAAATGCGGATAAGCTGCCGTGGCAGACCAGTCAACTTTCAACGGATCCCAGGAGGATTGCGATTACACTCAAAAAACATTTTCCCCCAAATACTACTTGCGTACCATTTTTCTCCAATTAGCAATATTTCAATGCATCTATCAATAACTGCTAATGGTTTTTGACATCAATCACTACCTTCCATAGTCTACTTTTCACTTTTTGGACGTCGCCGGTTTTACAGCTCTAATGACTGTAAGCAAAACGTTCAGGTTAATTACGATTGCGACACAATTTATATAGGTGTTATTGGTAACATTTGTAGGTGTGACAAAGCAGATTACACCAACAATTCCTTCGTTACTGACAAGCAGAGAATTCATTCGATACTCCACGAAAGAATTATCCCATTCGAGGTTAGTGAGATATCCTTTGTTGAAGCAATCTTCGACGCACAAATTTAGTTAGGTCGCAAATCAAAACAACGTAACTGAGACTTCGAACACCTTCAAAACGCGCTTTACAAAGCGCTAACCAACACCATCCCCCTCAAGACTAGGAGCAATTATGGATGGGACGAGAACAGGTGGTAGAAACCCGTTAAAACAGAGATGAGAATTCAACCAGTAAGCGAGGAATAGGCGGTGGCTGTGCCTTCGGCGGTCAAATCTGGTGCTGCTTAACGCGCTTACGAACCATTAAGTATTACTTTTTTTTGCAAAGCCACCATTTCCTTCGCAACGAAAGATATGAACTTGAGAAGTTCGTTTTTGCATGTAGAAAATTCAAATATTGCGGTCACGTAAGGTCACTCGAGGTCAGCCACTGATGACATTGATCAGCTGGCATGTTACCTAGTAGTTGCAAACTTTAAAAACATGTTATCATTGAACATGACGAAGGATTGCAGGCAGAAAGAGGACAACTGCTTCGACGAAAGCATTCACCTTTGTCTTGAATATCTTTCGAAGAGGGCAATTACATTACAATATACCGCTTTACGAAAATAAAACCCGCAAACTTGGTAAAACCTGCCCAGTTCCTAATGTTGTAAACGTTCCTGTTTCCTAAGTAGCGGGTTGCGCTTCGGGACTGCCATGAGTTAGGCAGATTCAACAAAATATGGTTGCATATTTTGGGTCCCATTCACCGTAACATTCAGGTACCCTGTTTCGCATGTTCTGGTGGTCCGCCACAACACAATTCTGTTACATCTTTTCATATCCTTACACAAAGATGCGTTTATGTTTCATCGTTTTTGAATGTGTTCAGAACGTAATTTGTTCTCTTCGTTGATGTGAATATTGATTGCTACGAGAACTATGAACTCAAAATACGCATCTCCTCGCTGCTGCAAAACCTTCAGCAAGAACCGAAGTGAAATTTGGTCCCTGTGATCTGCGGCAACAAGGCACAGAAAGACAGCAATATATTGAAGATTTCCCTAGAAGGCACGATGAGGCTAATCTAGCATCACCAGCTATGCGAGAGGAGGAGACGTCCAGCCGGCAGGGAATAAAAATGAGTGCTTTAAAACAACGTAATGAGGAGCCTTCAGGCAACCAAATTCACAATTATATGCATTTACTACGTAAATGTTCAGACGTTATAATATTTCCTGTTTCATTATCGGGTCCTCCATAACAAAGAGAAGTTGCTAAAAGATATAGTGATGTGATACATTCGCAGGCGCAATTTTACTGAAATGGTCGAGGCAACTACGCGAATTTCAAACGGATAGTTCACAACAATCATTTAGTGCATTCTGGATCCTTGAGCGATTGCTAAAGTAGTCAATTTTACTCACGTTAACACTGATTTAACCTGTGGATGAAGTACGTGGAAGTTCAACCCAACATACGCTACCAGCAGTCAACCAGGTTATCATGGTATTTGAACAGTGATTCAAACGCTGGAACAGAAAGCTTGAGAATTCCTCATATTGGGAATGCTGGCATATGATAGGCTGCAGTGAAAAGAACAAGAATATTATCTTCATTGAATTAAAATTTGCGTCTGACGAAGTCCATGTCTCAAACCAGTCTATTTTAGGATGTTTTTGATCCAGTTGAGTTCGCAAAACGAAGCGAGCGGCTTCCGGAGTATGGCTCTCGAGCAGCGGACACACCTTTCCAAGTGTCTTTCGCAGCTTTCCTTTACTACGTCGCCTTACTCGGTTTGCATTCGTTTGTTAACTGCTTTTCAAGAAAGAACTCCCACATTGTTCATCAGCTCTCCTTAATACTGAACATCCACATTTCATATTATCAGCTCTGTTTATATTACTCATGAAATTTACGCATGAGTTACTCATTTACTTACTCATTTACTCGTGAAATCTGTGACCGTTAAACGCAGAGTTATGTGATAGGGCTGATTAGGCTGATTCGTGAGAAATACAACGAGGAATCAGTATTATTTGTGAGGGTTTATAGGCAGCGAAAGTGGCGATTTTCATATATGTTTTGATGCCCTTTTGACTTTTTTCGACACCGGAATCGTTTTGCCCGGAGTTACCGTTCGACCTTGTGCAGTGCAGCAGTTTCACGCCTCCGTTAAATTGCATACAAGTTCAAAATGTTAATGCGATTAATTTGAATATATCGCTTTCAGATGTGGCAAAAAGGAAAGTCTGTTTATTTCATCGATGCAATTTTCGCTGCAAAACTAAGTGTGCTCGAGAACATTTGAACTACCTGAAGGTATCATAGTCACCACTCCCATTTCCACAATTTTATAATGACGAAAGAACTCTCTCTATTAGTTCCGACATTGTTCATCCCAGGTGCTAAAAGTTAGACTCCTGCTGAACGCGAAAGCAATAGCCTTAATTAACAACTTTCTGGAAACACGGCATTCATTCCTCACAGGTCACGATGTGATGTGTCGTCATTCACTCCATGTACAAAATCGGTTGATGTTAAACGAAATTGGAGGTTGTACGCCGCATTACCCATATATATTGCGCTTCCCAACTATTTGTTGGGACAGCGACGGGGAATCTTGATGTTATAAATCTTCAGTCAGGCGTGTGACGAGTTGAGGTCTTTTTGCAGGAAGTGAACATTACTGAGACGCATGATATCGACATCTCTGCTTCTTCACCGCTGCATAATTTGTGAACGCTCGGTGGTTCAGCTAAAGCAACGTGCCTCGTGGATTTTCATTTCAGATCGTGGAGAGTGCTTTAGTTGCATGCGCATTTTATCCCGCGTACTATATTCGTTTTTTGTCTATTCCACCACATTCCTCTTTCTGCCCGGTAGTTCCATGACTGGCTGATATCGCCAAGGTTATTAAAGTTAGAGGACGGGATTACCTTTTATGCCATACTTAACAGTGGATAATCACTTCCGGAAGGCTTGCGAGCATTAGCATCTTTTGAAAATCTGCATGCAAGTCACACTGTTTCGGGTTTCATCCGACGCCATCCTCTTCACTCAAAAACACATCTTTACGGAAATTTTATGTGAAGTTCACTTAGTTAAGACATACCTTTTTTGCTACAGTGTAAAAGTGTCGGTTAATTTGAGTGTGGTGCAAAAGACATATTGTGCTATCTCGTATTGTACTTGTTATGAGGATTAATGCATCATGATGGCAAAGTCTCAAACCACCAAAGTAGAGAAGCGGATGTGAAGTTTTGTCTCCAGTTCACTGCTGCAATTAGAAATGTGGCGCTGAAGCGCTCAAATATTGTTAAGCAGCACTTACATATGTCAGTAAAGTCCTTTTCAACGATTGTCGCGAAACGCGAGATGCGTCATCGCGGCTCATTGCAGTCAACATGTAGCAAAAAAGGACTAACCGTCTCAGCGGCGCCTATAACGATCAGAAACGATAAAGAACCTAATGCAAACGATGATACACCCAGCGGAAGCCGAGGGATAAAAACCAAACGTTTCAATGGGAAAAAGGGCATGTTACATTCATCACCGAAAATGGTCGATGGGATAAAGGGCACGTTGCATGCATTAGCGGAAATGGAAGGCGGAGCGAGGCAGATCGGCGAAAGCTCCCGTAGAAAGGACTCGTCAGTCGGACCGCGGTGAGGACGAGGGATAGGCCCCTCGTATGGAGCTCAGGAGAGCTCCCGTTTGAGCGCCTATAAGTGATCCTCCACCACATGCAGTTATCTTTTATTCGTGTATTGAATTGTCGTCAGCTTCGCATTCCCTCTGTATAATATTCACTTGTCGTGAGCACGGCCGCATCGGCACATCCAATTGCTGAACGTAAGTAAAATTCGTTTGATAAAGTTCCATTTTACTTTGTTCAGTACAACGATGGTCATTGTACTCCGACACTGCAGCGCACGAAAAGGAAATGAATATAATAGGAGTGGTCTTAAGCATTAATTTTACACTTAGGAACTTGGTGGTCGAGCTGCAAAATACAGGTGCTAAACGTGCGCAGTCTTTGCGCTGACGGAAAAAGGTTTCAAAGCACTGATCTTTCGTCCTGTTTCGCAGGAAACTGTAACATTCGTTCTTCTAGAAACAAGCACTCCTTATAGGAGAATTTATGCGGAGGAATTTTCTAACTTCACCCTGAATATTTTTCGAAGTTTTCCTGGGGTGAACAGTTTGATGCCCAGTTTTTGCTCGACATTTTGAATTAGCAGAGCAAAGGTCTAGGCGCTGTGATGTAAAGACGTCGCTGATCTTTAAACTTTTCCCTCATGAGCATTTAGAATGCAGCGAGTGGACCATGAATTTCCACTGGAGCTGCCTACCGTAAAGAACAGCCAGCAAGTCATATGAACGTAGCCGAACGTATTTCTCATCGTCGGAATCAAAATCATGGTCATTCGTATCTGTGCACTTGTATACAAATGCACATGAAGGAATATTTCCATTTTTCTTTCTCTCCGAGTTGACTTGAAACATGTCACGAGTGGAAATCAGTTTATTATTTGTCCGTTCGCAGCATGAAAATAACAGACAGTATCTGATAATGGTTTACTTTTTCGGGAGCAATCACTTCCCGAATCACGGCCATTCAAGTCACTTCATACAGCGAGGAATCTGATCCTAGAGGTGTAACAGAATGAAAGTTCTTTTCAGTCGACAGCTGATCGGAGGCGTTGATGCTGACCTGAAAGCGCTTAAAAAATATTAGTGACCGACTGCCGTATCAATCGGCAGTCGAGACAAAGTGAAGTTCCGGCGATGTGAGTGAAGGGATTTTGCTGAAGATTTTGTGGTAGAAGAAACGCGGAATCCGCACATTGTTATGAGAGGATCCTATGTTTCCTCCCATGGCCATCATTCTTTTTAAATGTGCTTAACTCGAGGTGCAGTGTTTCAGTCACTTTCTTGTACAATGGTTCCAAAGTCCGCGACCGTCACCGTATTGGTGCTGCTTACTCATTTCGTCGAGTTTCTCGGCGATGCTGAGTGACGTTTTTGGTTGGGAAAAATAAACCGAAATTGTGGTGTGCAGTAGAGGACTTCTGAAAAATATTTCTTCCAGGAATAGCGTGGAAACTCGCTTAGTCAGCAATGTTGCAGCTGACTTCACTCCGCGAAAGAACAACAGCATATTTTGGTCAAGTGCTGACAATTAGTGTAAATGTACGAAAAATGTAAGATTTGCAAAATCGTGATCACAGCAGGACATGTAAGCAGGTCCATAGCGGTAAACCAGTATTTGAAAAGCGACAGATTTCGCCGCTGTTTCCTAATTATCGAGCTTGATGTAATGCGAAGAGACGATGCAAATTACACCGGAGCATTGTAAGACCACCAACCGATCTAGAAATATTCAAATCGCCATCGAAGATTCACAGGTACTGCTCAAGCCATTCGTCACCATGTGCATATATTAAGAGTAACGCGGAACCTAATACGCTATCCTGTTGGACGTCATCAACTGTGCCCTGCGATTGAAAGAGGGACCCCTACCCCTCCCTCTGAATTCGAAAGCTCGGAAAACTGACAAAGGAGGAATCAGTTTCGAAGTTTCGAGGATATACTGCAACAAGACATATTTTGATGCCCACCGCAAATTCGATATCCGGTCTGGTAGCCATGTTGAGGGATGTGGACGCAACTTTCGCGCAGAATGAAAAGGAATAAAAATGTCTTAGCAGTTTGCACGAAACGAGAAGGATGGGGCACATTTGCAAAAGTCGTGTGATTTTGGCCTCATGTAACACCAAAATACTCTCGATGCACTTTTCTGCTAATGTAAGATCACAACGCCTTAAACACGAGAAAATGCCAAGCAACGAAATGAATGACGATAGAGGTGCCACAGAATAGCAGGCTAGTGCTTTGAAGTAAAAAAAGTGAAAGCTGATGTTGAATTGTGAGAAAACTCTTGGTATGCAGAAAAGTCTCAACTATGCAGGAAGTCACATAAGCACGGTCACGATTTTCAGTATTGATTAGGGCTACGGATTTTTCCACTATCGCGGCCAAAGGAATACAAGTCCCTCACTATGGCAGTATAATCAGGGATCAATGTCTTGCGTCGCTCGAAGCAACTGATCATTCCACTCAGTGACCCGGCCGTGGCATAGTTGAACCTTCATTCCAGTCTGAAAGCTAGGGCCCAATAACTGAAGGCAAAGACACGACTGAACAAATCTATGGACAAAAGTTTTTTCTTTGCTACACTTCACAACCTGTTCAATTTTTGATTAGCCTATTCCAAGATTTCTATGCTCTCAGTGGAGTCGCAACCGCATTCGTTGGTGGATGTGAACGTGTTTCTTCGAATCCGTTTCCATGACACCAGCTTTTCTGGCACCTATGACATTCTTGTCCTTTGTCCTAACGTTCATCTCTCTTGGCGGCCACAAATAGTTCGATAGGACGCATATCGCATTTGCATGTCCTAAGCGTTTTGCACTCGCATATGCAATGACTTTTTTAACAAAGGAATTTGTTTGTGTCACGTTATTTATATGTAGCTACTACTTGATGAAAACGTTGCAGATATTTTTTTCTCAGTAGCGAGAGGTTGTTTAGGCCGCCATGATACAGTATTCGCAGCAGTATTCGCAAGGAGTTCTGCGAGGAGGGAACTGGAACATGCTGCACAACGCGGGTTTGAACTCTCCATCGTATCCTGATTCACAAGGTCGAAATGTACGAAACGGATTGTCTGTCGGCTTCCGTGGTAGTGGTATACCACAGGTGAGCCCTTACAACAGACTTGGTCTCAACAATTATGCATCGAACTTTCAACAAGGTATTCCACATAATTATGTGCTCGCATCAGTGGGTCCGAGGAATGCATACAATAATTTCAACTACAATCCGTTCACATTCAACGACAGCAATCATACGCCTTTCAATACTGGATTCTCAGCAACTAATGAAAACCCCTACTTCACCTGCTCTAATCTCACCCAGCCACGATTTTTCCAATATGGGAATACATATGGCAGCAATTTGTCCAAGTGTTGTACTGCGCATCAGCCGTCTACTACGACATTCATCCAACCAACAACTGCTGGGACTTGTATTTTGATTCAGAAGACTCCTGCAAACAATGAGGTAATTTACTCGCTCTTCCTCTCTTAATCAGTGGAATGTGATTGTATTTTCCAAGTGATCTTTATGCGTAAAGTTCCGTCGACACACAATAAATACATAACGGTCACCGACGATTCGTGTAAAAGTGCCTTCACGAAGGGTTACAGTAGGCTGTAGTTCAATGAGTATGGAACTTTCGCAGATGAACAAAAAGTCGGTTTGCGCTTCTGGCTACCTGCACTCCTTGTTCCACGTCGCTTATGCACGCTGAAGGTTACTGACAGCTATTGTTAAGGTGGGAAAAAGTCGGCTGTTTTCCGCTCCATGAGCAAAGAACGCCATAGATTCGACTTTTTTTTCTACAGCGATATTCGTGATTAGGTTACAGCAAATTCCAGCCGCACGCACTGAATGTCTTATGGAGACTTCCTCAACGAACAGCTAGCGGCTGCGAAATTTGAAGAAGAAAATCATCTTTGCACTCGTGAAGACGTTCATTTGGCTCATTTGGCAGAGGGTGAAATTGACGAAAATAAAGCGCAATTTTCGCACTGCGTCGCTAACGATAGTTGGCGTCTTGCCGCAACATTATTCTAACAGCTTCGCCTCAAGGATAGAGCCAGTAAGCAAAAGGCTGCAATACAAAAACTACATCAGTGGCGACTTTAGTCGACTTCACTTCCTGCCCCGTGAATGCTCGGAAGCCGATGAGGATCAGACACTGATTTGAGAAAAGGTCGGACAGCTTGCTTTGCTCAACTTCTGATCTGGGTGCACTAGTCTTTCGCTGTTAGCAGCTCACAAACTTCACATCGTTATGGATGCAAAGCAGGGCACATCTCCATAATGCGTTTACTTAAATCGCCTTTATTTCAAGGCAAATACTCCTGCTGAAAATAAAATTCCACGACGAAGAGCCCTAAAAGTTGAATGATAGGAAGTCTTGTCCTGCTAGCTGGCGAATCACTGATGAGTGGGATTTGCAAATAAAGCACCAAATGTCGGACGTGAAGCTGTCGAACAGTCGGTCAATTCGTCGGCCGACGATCCAAATTTTCTTGACTGGGACGGATTTAAAATTTCCCCGATTCTTTCGAATACACTTCCCAGCTAACTTTCCTTAAACTTAAGTTTCATTTGGACTAACTCTCAGAATTTACCCACATTAATTCGATGCTCTCCTCATCAGTCTGGTGTTTGGGATTAGATTAATTAAACAACCGTTCCCCCGGCTTTCGGTATTCGAATTTGGTTCTTCGTGTTTGCATCGCATGGTCACTGCAACATGCACTTCAAATGCAATGGCCGTTGGCATTGTGGCCATCCAAAGTGCTCACGAAAATTAGTTTGTTCAACTTTCATATAAGCGAAAAATTTGCCCGAGATTTGCTATCAAATGGAGCAAGGCGTAAGCTGTACTGTGTGTTCATCAAAGGTCATGTCCGCTGACAACAGTGTGTCATGATTTTTGAGGAGAATTTCAACACCTCAGCATCTGCTGTGTAACTTTCCTGTTTCTTGCTGCATAAAATGTGGAGCTCCACATTTACCACTGACTTCAAATAAACATTGCTTCCTTCACTGATTCTCTGGAAGACCTCCCATCCTCCCTTTTGCATTAACGGATGCTGTTTTTTTCCACAGAAGAACAACTGCTTACTCTGAAACAAGTCTTTACGCTGGATACACTAAATGGAGAAAGGAGGTAAGCGGGAGAGACGAATGTTCTTCCCTGGTTACCAAAACCATAGGAATCGGCACTGAGGGACGAGAGACGTTCCCTGGTACGGTAGTCGGTGGTTAGGTTGAAATGTAAAATATGAGCCGTTCATCAGGATAAACGCAAAGCAATAAACACTGATTCGCAAGGTTGAAAAGAAGCTAACAATTCTCGTGCGAGACGGTAATAAACGTAATATGGAAGGAGTAGTAAGGAGTGGGTAGTCGATGTGAGCAATGAGCAAGAAAATGTTAGTGAGATAACTGATTACTAGCGCTTCCATCATCTCAGCTTTCAACGTTAAGTCGGTCATTCTCCTCACTCCTCATCCTCTTTGGGCACGCTTCAAGGACAGGTGCTGCGACAGGTGCACCACCTATTCCTGTATAGTTAAGTCATCTCTGCCAACAATTTTGAATATTGCCGGAATGATTTGTTCAAATCACTAGTGAGATTTGCCTTAATAAGCCCATCTTATAGCACGATAATTCGTCGTCCTCCCTTACCTCCACTTTCCATGTCTCGTCTTGGGTATGCTTCTCACCATAGCTGTACATTCATAACACACTGCCAAAAACGAAGTCCTACCTGCTGAGTCAGCCAGCATTTAGCCATCAACGGCGGTGCAGTAAAGGCAGTAGTGTTTTTCTTAGCCGAAAAACAAGATACACAAATGTTCCTTCCCCTCCCTCCAAAAAATCAATCCTTTTGCCCTCTGTTATTCGACGTGCGACATCTGCAGGAGACACATATAAATTATGGGTAAACTGCATGCATTTCAAGGAAATTCTACTAGTTCCATACCCATGAAGCATAAAAAATAGACTCGAAACTCGAAAACAATCCACCACGATTATTCCTGTCAATATTTATAGGATTCAACGCTTAGGCGCATGTAGTTGGGCAAGAATTACCCGAAAGTAAACCGCGCGGATGCAAGTGATCGAGTTCCAGATGTCCAGCGCAAGCAGTCGGGACCAAAATGGCTGGGGAACGAGAGTTATGGTGTCAAAAAACCACCCGAACGGTCCATCCCGTTGACGAGTTTTGATGTACTTGTAAGACTGTCGGATGAGCTCCTGATGTATCATATGTTCCTAATTGTAACTTTGCAGGGTCCTGTTTTCGGCCAACCATTTTAAGTATAAAAAAGAACTATGCCGTACCTAACGAACAGTGATTGTGAAAATATAAAAGTAGCTACATTACAGAATCGAAGACGCCAGTGAGTGGTCGGAGCTGCCGGATCCTGATATAACTTACTAGATGAACTGATGATGTGCTGTATATTGCTAAGTGTAATTTTGCAGAGTTCTGTTGGCGAATAAATATAAAAATAGCAAGGCGCTCAAAAAACAAACAAACAAACAAACAAGACAGAAAAACTGTTCTTTCTGGTCTCAAGAAAGGTCAGCATAGTGAAGCTTTATGGAAAGTGAAATTAGCGTTCGCTGAATGTGTACTTGGATTAATGCGATCTTCGACGACTGATGTACTGCTTCTAATCGGTTCAGTCAAGCCGTATGGCAAAACCTTGTCCGAAGAGACGGGAAAAATTCAGAGATCCAGCTAACTGCTTAAGAACATCCATCTAATAACCACTCAACTCTTCCTTGCAAACGACCAATGGAATGACAACGCAAGTGATTACTTCACTAGTAATGAACAGTAGTTCTATCAGTAAAATACGAATCATTTTCGAAGAAAGCAGGTCATGAATTTGTCGCGCTCAGTGAGATTTCATGAAGGAGAAGAGTAAACGTAAGAATAGCAATTTTTAAGCGTTCTGTCTGCGTAACTGTGGAAAGAGGAAGTCAACCATATCAGAAGTTATCGTTGCTATGACAGTCATATTAGCCAATGATAATGTTGAAATTCACCACAGATCGAAGAAGAACCTGAATGAGAGTAAAAGGGCGCGCAGTTGAAACTTGAGCGTGAAAAAATCAAAGTGTTTTCTATACAATACACATCAAAGAATGAATGGCAAAGGAAGTCGGGGAGAGTTGGATCAATACGAAAATAGGTGTTGCCCGCCTGCGCGAAATCTTCCTCGTCGGAGGCATATGGGAATTCCCACAAGCGTAATCAGTGGAGAAACTGGAAATTAAAGGCTACCGAAAATTCCAGAAGCTTTCAGTGGAACCAATAAAGATTCCACTGAGTCATCAGGTGTGTGTATCCCCACTAAGCACGATGAAAACTTACCGACCTTCATCTTTTCACTTGAGCAATTGCAAATACTAAAGAAAGGTGATGGTGTTTCTGGGGGAAATTTTTTACAAAGGACATACTGCAGCAGTAACGGCAGAGTTTCAGTGAATCGATATTGCATTAGAAAAATGGGAAAGCTTGCGGAGAGGATCGCGACCCTATGCACGCCTTTGCATAACGACGACCCCGCCAGCCTTTCAATCAAACGGGTATCACAACGAGAGTGCGCCACTGGAAATTGCATAACCTGCGCTTTCGCAAACATATTCGCCGAATCAAAAAACATCCTAAAGTAAATCCCAATGAGCAATGAAATATGCCCCATATTAACAGGACCGAAAGTCGTATGAATCACCTACAAACCAGTTTGAACACGCAATGAGCTTCAAATAACCTTTGCATATCACCGTTTAAGAACGTTCAGTGAAGACATCGTTAATAGGGAACAAAGCTGAACTGTGCAGGATTTAGAAGGTGCTTTCGCATGAGTGGCTTTTCAGCGCATTTTTGAGGACTGCCTTGAAAGTCTCACACATGGAGGAGGTCAGTCTGTTGAAGCTGCAAGTTTCTATTCATGAGGCAAGCGGTTTCATTAGCAAACGCGAGACAAACTCATATTTCCAAGAAAAAAAGGATAGGAGAATTACACTAAGCTATCACGACGTTGCTAGCGAGGTGCATCCTGAAAACATTCACGGTGTATAGTCTAATATGAGGCAGTCCTCAGAAAAAGCTCGCTGTTTTGTCTTCCAATAGCCTCCGAAGCTGAAGATGCACTGAAGACAACAAAGCCTAAGTGCTCGTTGCAATGTTTAACAGCAACAAAACCGTTCCCATGCATAAAAATTTCATGAGAGGACTGCGAGTGTGTCATCTGATGCCGGCCATAAATGATCAGGTCGATCACTTCTGTCACTTTTTGCAGTGCATACCCTATGACGCATCTCCGCTTTACAAATGACATGATCGTGAAACGGTTTGGCGTTTCTGTCGCATGGGTTCCTAGCAACTTTGCTGCGGTGTATTCGTTAGTTCTTGGAACACTCATGGGAAGCGTTAGGCCACTCCACTTATAACCATCAGGCTACACGGTTTTTTTTCAATCTTGGGTCGGGAACATGGTGAAGGTCACTTCTGTCACCACTGCGTGATCTTTTTCACCGTTTGCCCACTCTTATAACATCGAAGATGAGACATTCACATCGGATATTCTTTTTATCGGTCTATACGATTCTTCAAAGCATCCATCCCAGCTGTGCTGAGCTTGCAGAACGTTAGCGCTTCGCAGTCACGCTTCGCAATATCTCCTCCATACTCCAAGCGGGCCTTACAAACGAAATGCCACTTTCAAAACGGAGCTTCGCGTCGTCGCTACTGGAGAATGCTTTTGCGAACGAAGAACAGGTTGCATCTTGAACGTCAGGTTCCTTCATATGGAGAATTTGTTCACGAGCTTACCGTTAATCAAAAATGAACTCCATGCAGTTTCTCGATGTAAAACCTTCAAGCACTGCACCTTTTCCTCTCGACGCCGTTAATGAACTCACTTCTTCAACTTCGACCACTGCACTAGTCCACTCATTTCTCCTATTTTTTTGCTCACTCTTTGCTCTTTCTTGCCGTTATCGTTCAAATGTGTTTTGTGTGCACACTTATGTTCATGTGGAAATAAACCAGTAAATAAGATAAGTAAATGAATATTAGTACAAAAAATTGTTTCAACGATAGGATAGTTGACTGTTTGCAACCTCCTCCCTCTCTTACCTTTCCCCCTCCCCCTTCTTGCAGAGATAGTGTTTTCCCCATTCTTCCGATATTTTTCACCCTATAACTGTCCAGCACGTGTTGTTTCCATCCTTAACATAGGAACAGCAGAAGAATTTGCGCCATTAAACGAAATAAAAGGTGGAAAAAACTGCACAGATGTGAATTATATAAACCGTTAATCGAATAAAAGTACATAGCGCAAATTTTTGCATAAAACTACAAAAGACACAAATTTTGCCTCCAACGAGCCCACAGAGTGCTCTATTTCCTCTTTGTTCATGGTTCTTTCGAGCGGATGGCGGTTTTCTTTCCAACAGGGTCAGCGGCTCAGTCCCGACGCGAAAGCTTATTACCTGAGGACGAAGAGCGGCCAAATGTCGCTTTAGTGAGCGTGGAACAGGTACGATCAGGCAACTTTTGCGACCACTCTTAAATACATTCACGGGCAACTGTTATATGATGAGTTGTTGTGTGCCACACATTTTTTATATCTTTCAGGTGCTTTTACACTGAATGCTTCCGACGACGATCCACATAAGTTCTTTTCTGAAAGTGGTGGATGTAGTCTCCACAAGTTGCCTACTGAACTCTTTATGCATCAGCTGCTCAAACTTGGATTGTCGACATTCTCACATCCAAGTCTGTCATTTAAAAAGCATACGAGAAAATGTGACGATTGGGACACTCCCAGCACTGTCATCATTGA